>OX439008.1:27678370-28278370 GCA_949316495.1 Amphiduros pacificus | reverse complement strand
TTTTGATGAGGAAATCACATTCACCAGGTACACTGACAGGTGTGTCCTCGACCATGTGACTCTCTTGCATTTTTTCTCCTCTTTTTTTTGTTTGTTAATTGTCGTTTGTTTAAATGCAGCGCCATTACTGTCAGAATATGACAAGTGCTATATTGCTTCATTCATGCGCTGTTCGTCTCTATCATCTCCTTCCTTTCTCTCCTCTTTCCTAGCCAGCCACGCCTAGGTGGGTTCCTCTTTCTCCTCCCTTTACTTTTATTGCTGTCTATCGGCTATTTTAACAGGCCACAGCATACATGGCCATAACTCACATATTTGTTAAGTAATAAGGCCATGTCTTTACTTATCTTTCCTTTTCTTTTATAAAAAGTAGCATATTGGTTGAGGCATACCACATAAATGTGTATTGAAATGAAATCTTTCCTCATCACTTGAGGGCAACAGATTTTTACTCCACTGTGTCTGGCGGAACAGGTAACAGTCCATTTGTCAGTTATTTCAAGCAACTTATGGGATTGATCCCACAGGTATTCAGATTGGCTGCATTCACCCCTTCTGAATTTACTTTGTTTTCTACATATATCACCTCCCCTGGTTTATTCCTATGCCATATCAGTCCACATCTTTATTTTGACTTTGGTTTGAGACTCCCCCCCTCCCTCCTGACAATTAGTAAAATGTTTCCTTTTCCTGCAGCTGCAACCAAGTAGGCAGGCTCCTGGCCCCTCTGCCAATGACGGGTTTTGAAGCCTCTCATCCAAGTCCATATCTTTGGGTTTCTTCCTGCATATTGCTTTTCAGTGTCTTGCCAATTCCATGTCTTTGGGTTTCCTCTTGCATATTTCTTTTGAGTCTGTTGACCAACTCCACAACTTTCAACAGATGTGCTGTTATGCTTCATCTACTCTGTCGTGGTTGTGGTGCAGTGAGATCTCAGCCTACATTGCACGCACTTCCTCGACAGGGCACAGGAAACCATGTTGGGCTCACTGAGATGGCCCCTGGCTGTTTGGCTGCCCTGTGAGTTCCCCCTGGAGCCCCCACACCAGCCTGCACGTATCATGCTGTCGTGCAGTACCTGGGATGGGAGACAAGGAGGTCCTCTTTACAGTACTCCACACTACTGTTGTTTTCCATGTTTCTCCCTTGTTCTCCATGGTGCCATCTCAATGACACATCCATGTATAAGGGACGATCCATTCACTACAACTGCACCCCTGCATATCCAATGACAATTTCAATATCTCCTTCAATGAGTAGCAGATGAATGAGGTAAAACTACCAATAGTTTCCCTCATGACAAATGAAAAACAACCATTATCAAAGACATGTTAAATTGCCTGACACTTTCCATATACCCTTCATCATGTTCCTAACTTCCCCAATACTTGCCTTATCTGTAATCAGTATTCCTTCACCTATACTGTCAATTGCTCATCATGTCCTGCCTCCCCACTGCATCACAAGCTATCCATCACTGTCATGATCCACAGGCCGTTATCTCTGCTGGTTCCATTTTTTGTAACTTCACCTCACACAAAAACTTGTACAGAGTCTCTACCTGTAATTAGAAAGGACATCAATTAAATTGTCAACCCTGAATTCCATTTCAAACAATATTATGTTAGGATACCACTCCACCAAACTGTACTGCTCATACAGACACAAGTACTTATTTCATTTTATGCTTAATTTAACAAATTTGTCTCATATTATAGGCTTGAAGTAACATTATAGTAATATTTTATAGTAATTATTATTAATGTATAACTCCTCAGGTATGTAGTTTGGCTGTAAAATGCCTCTATTAATGTTGTGGGTGGTACCCATACACAAAGTGTTGTAACCATAACTAGGACAGTTATATGATAAAAATGGGTTCATAAATTACTAAACATCATGATATGGGTTCAAAGTCATGATTCCTTTAGAAACAATTTTACCCTTTAAGGCAACTATAATGGCTATTCACACAATGCTTGGTTCAAGTCATTAGAACAACCTAACTACTATACAAAAATACCTGTTCCTCTAAGTGTTGTATTTCAATATCTTAAATGTTGTGCTTTTATAATTTTAAGTGTTGTATTTTAATATCTTAAATGTTGTGCTTTTATAATTTTAAGTGTTGTATTTTAATATCTTAAATGTTGTGCTTTTATAATTTTAAGTGTTGTATTTTAATATCCTAAATGTTGTGCTTTACTATAATAGCTTAATGTTGTATTATTTTACTACAAGCACCATGGGCTGATGAATATGCATAACATCTTTCAATGTTAGACACTACATTCCGCATGGGGAGCTTCTGTACTGCTTGTATAACCCAGGCATTGACGTCCGCGTGTAAGGTTTTATATGAGAGGTATGCCTGCATGGATTTCCCCTGGCGCCACCTGGTTAGTTATTTACTCGCTATATGAGGACTCTATGAACATATGCATTATAATGTAAGATGATCTATTTGTTTTTATCATACATGATTGTAATAATCATATCGCTAAATACTTTAAGCAATGTGAAACTAAGTAGATAAGAAAACATTCTTATTTTTATATATATATATCATAATAATATTGCTGACTTATGTGTTATTCTAGTTCGTACCTACTGTATTGCATCATGTTAAACCTACAAGGGTATAGTTGAGTATCTCGACATCTGATGAAAACCTCTGTCCTCTCTTTACATTCCTCTTCTTCTCTCTCTCTCTTCTGTCCTTTCTTCTCCGTACACTACAATATACAAAGTGGAAAACACGAGGAAATTTTCACCGATAGTATTAAATGTATATGTAAATTTTGAGTTATTCAAATGTCTGACTAGTTCAATTCACATTTACCACACCCTTTTCCATGATTATACTTCTCTCATTCGATGTAATGCTGTATTAACTAACGTTACGATATATTGTCGATTTCTACACTACCCTGTCTTCTCGATTGAATATGCTTTCAACTACTTCGAATAGAGTATATTTTTTTTGTCATACACGAGCGATTCTTACGAGCTTGTATTTGAATTAAAAAAAATACAAGCTACGAAACAGCTGTTTCGATTTGGAGAGTGCAATCACCAATCCTCAGAGCGCTGGTTCGCGTTTTACGTGTCCTGCTCGCCCGTTCAACTTGTCTGTCCATCTCAGTCATCCATGCTTTCCTAGAACCTCCTGTCAGTCAGGCGTACTGTATAGGGTATACCCTTCAGTTTTGTCAATCTAGCCATATAGCTTCGAATCAATACACATATACTGGCTATTGCCGTCTGCGTCCAAAAGTACCGAAGCTCCGTGCTCGGTCTGAGGAGTTTTAATTATTTTCTAGGATCAACCATGTATGACATGCCATCTGTTATCATTTTCGAAACCTCTATCTACTGATGTGCACCGACTGAGCTTGTGGTTTGAAATCTTCACTCCCCTGCCCTGAGATGTGTGACGCTACTTTAGTTGACAACATGATAATGTGAAATATCTGGTTACTGTGCCGCCCTAAACTGCACGTACACTACGGATAGTGACTTTAACTTTTTGCCAGAACTGACGATAGAACGTTGCGTTTGGTGAGAATGTTTTTGCTCGCTTTCAGAAAAATAACAAATAAAAAACCAATCTTCACATTACCTGGTTCTGATCGGGTTTCACATGGCTACTTTCTCTCCGCCTCCTTCTCGTGTCTTCCGCTACTGTCCTTGTAGCCTAAAAAGGAATTCCCCACGCTGTATTTGTGCCAAAGTTCCGTTGACCTCATTCGTGACCTCGTTCTACTAATCCATTTGTATTGTTCTAATCTTTCCACTATCCACTTTGGATCCGTGATTGTAAACCTTTGCCATCCTTATACCTGATTTAATTTTTGTCCATGTTCCGTAGAATGTAGCATTGTTGCGTCACTTGTGTCGGTTATGATCTGGCGATCACCTGATTTCTTTTTGCATTTCCTGCATAATTAAAATTTGGCGGGTGTCCAAATATGTCGTTGCGGCGTAACTCCACCGCGCGGCCTAACACTCTTTTTCTTCCTTCTCACACTACGCTGCGTGTTACCACCCATAAAATTGGCACAACCCTTAAAGGTCACCTAAACCATCTGCCAATATCGACATTCACCTTTGATATTTACCTTCTGTAACATTTTCCAAAATCCAAAATCTGTCTAATCAGTATTAGAAATATAGATCTTCGCTGGGTCTATTCTTCCTGTTGTAATGGACCATTTTCCTGTTTTTTCTTACTCTTCTTCTTCTTTCCTGCCTTTGCATCAAATTACACCCATACATGATATGTCGATTTCCGCAAACTTACTTATCTTGTATGCACCTTGGTTCCTCCCATTTTAGCCTCAACAAAATACGACCCCCCCTAACTGGGCGTGTCGAAATAATCTACTGTTTTGTATTACCATACCTTTACTTATTTTGTTAAACTTAAGTCCTCTTTGTATGTATTATGTATTTATCTTATGTTTGCCATTAGAAGGTCTAAAAGCCTTAGTGGGAAATCTTCTCCACTCCATTGTGTTCTCTTACGTTATTTGCTGCTGGAAAGAGATCTTAAACCCAAATTCGCCTTTTACCAGTCTCCAAGATTATGTAATATTTTGTTTCTTTTTCTTCGCTCCTGGTTGAGCCCACTCCTACTGACAGTGCCCTGGACGAGGATCAGACAGCCAATTGACCTGGTAACGTTTTAAAATCTCCTTGAAATACGGAACCTTACTGTTCTTTTAAGAGAAAACCAATATTTGCTTCAAGGTTCCTTCCCCACTACAAGAAGGGATTTTGATTCCATCAGTTTTTTTCTCTCTTTCTTCCCTCTCTTTCTCCCCCGATTCACTATTAATATAAAAATTGGTTGGTTAATGCTCTCTGCCTTTCGTCTCAGGTGAGTGCGTGTTAACTGTTTGATATATATATGAAAAATTATTTTCATCATTCCTATTAATTTATAATTTATGAATTGATCCACCTAGTGACTGTCCACCACTTCAACTATTTCACTTAATGATTAATTCATTTAATTTTTGGGCGATGTTGTCCTTTACCTATAATGTATAATCCTTATTTTGCACTGTGTTCAATACTTCTGTTTACTTATTATCCTGTGTTTGTATTTTGTAATGCTTACTGTACACTGCTTTGGGTCACCTATTACCTGCCAATTGTTTTCTACCAGATTTGTATTTTTTATATTTTTATGTATATTTTCTTTGGGTTTGATATTTTTAATATTTCTAAATGGTTGTCTCGCATAATGTATTGTTCTAACACAGAATTTTTGAAGAAATAGAAGTAATGTAGCTCATTCTCTGCAATAACTTAGTGTCTACTCTGTTTTAGACTGTGGATGATCATCGGATCTCATCTTGCGCTTCGAACACCTGGAGACCAGCCTTGCATGCTACATGCTCGGTTACTGCCCATTGTAACATTGTTTCATGCATTTTTCAATTTCTTGCTGCTTTTGTAATTCTTGTTACTTTGGAAATTCGTCCAGAAATAAGACTTAATGTTCATTCGCCATGGGCAGCTCCTCGTTTTCTAAATGTATAGATTAACATCCGATTTTTCACCCAAAATTAGCATATGGCGTTCAGCTTGTTGGAAAAGTTTCGCAACCTCTCTCAGCCCCAGAAGATATGGGGAAACTTGCTTGGCTAAGTGAGTTCCTGGCCAATATGCTAAGTGCCTACTCCTATCTCGGGTGATCAAGGAGTACTGCACACTTAGATATAATGCAATCTTTATTTGGGGTATAAACTTGCTTTTATACATAAATACATATACTTTTTATATATATATAACCTACCCATACCCACACCATAAATCCAGCTCTTATCTCTCCCTGTAAAATTGTCTTATCGTCCTTTCTGTACTGATCGGACAACTGTTAACTCTTACGCCAAGCCATGTACTTGGATGCTTGTTTTCTGTGCTGCATCCGGAGTAAGTGGATTCTCCGTGTGCCAGCCTACTCTTAAAATGTTTTCTCTGTTGCATCCAGAGCAAGTGGTATCTTTGTGTGCCAGCCTAATCTTAATATTTCGTAATTACGTGTCGATATTATATTTTTGATTGTATAACTCCTGTGGTTGTATTTTTTTTTACTTACAAACACCTATATCTATGTATTGTGCACGTCGTGTATAACAAGTTTTCCTTATCAATTACCTTACGTAACCTCATGTGCAATTTGTTTAAATTATTAATAGCTTTGTCGATTACTCGTATTTCACGCCTAAAAGCGTACATTTTGTCTTAAATATTAGAACCTTTACGGTGTTTAATTTGCTCTTCGTATATGTTGTACCTTTGATGTTCTTTATATTTTGGTTAATGGGTTTTTTTATTATTCTTGATGTTGTAATCTTGATGTTGTCTGTACCGTATTCTATAATACCACTGTGTATCCTTAATTTTGTGCTTAAACCTCATGTACTTGGGCGTAGTATTTTTATCTCGATGTACACTACGTTCATTACGATGGGTTATTGATGTATCTTATATAGTTTATACCTCTGGTCTAGGTTGAGCTTTGGCATGAGCGCTTGGCAATTTAATTAGTTTTTGTGTAAGTGTTCTCTATATGAGATTTTGTTTTAATTATAAGTTGGTACTCCCGTCTCAAACACGAGGACGTGTTTAGTCGAAGGAGGGCCGAGTGTAGGATATAGAATACACACCCAGAGACTCTCGGAAATACATAAACATTCATAGACAATAATGCACGATACTGATGGTTGATGAGTCACCATAACCACCACTCCGTGAAAGTCACGTGTAAGACGGACGAGCCGAAGTTAGATACGCAGGCAGGACGAGTCCATCTGATGACGCGTGAGGAAGCCACGTAGGCAAGCCCCCAGGGATGACGCGGAGTGGCCCCTTAAAAGAGACGCGCAACCGTGGATCCGGGTTCTTAGAAGCTCAGAGGTTCAGACCGCTCAGTAGTTCATGCAGACCCCAGTCTAGGAGCCAAGAAGGAGATCAACGACCACTTGCCACGGAAGATCCATGACTCTCAGTATCATGACCACATAGACTTGGGTGTTTAGCATATAGTCAGGGTTTCATAAGTATCATGCAAAGTTGGTAATTCATATGCCTCGCTCATTGCCATGCCGGCCTAGCCAGACAAGCAGGGATCACAGCACTGAATAAAGGTAACTATTACACTGTGTATATCCTGTGTCTGCAGTCCTTACTTCCCGTCATTTATATGAGGGTATGACATGATAGCTAGGATCCGTGCCCGAACTCACAGCCAGCGAGTCAGCGAGCTATGGTTAACAAGTACAGTACAGTACGATAGAGTAGGACAGATTAGAGTATCTATCTAATTGGTAGAGTATTGATCCCCCGTCCACTTCCCCCAACGACGGATACTCTCCATTAGTGGGTAACACCAGCCACTCACAAACCAGAGAATTCTGAGGTTTCTGAATTGAGGGAATTGCTAAAGCTCAATGCAGATATACTCGGGAAGTTGGGGGATATAAGCCTCAACACAAATCAGGAGGTTCCTGCTCAGAATCAACCTCCATTGTGTTTCAAATGCCAGCAGCCTGGACACTTTATTAGGGAATGTCCAGCCAATAATACTGTGCCATCAAACTAGATGGGATTGCTCAGGCGGACTAAGATGCAATCCCAAAGTTAACTGGTCCAAAACCAAAAGGAAAAGAACTGAATACGGTTATTATGAGTGGTCCTTCAGATAACAATGTAATGCTTGATTCGCCAGCTCTCATTACTGGTCAACAACTGTCTAGTCATGTGTCTGGGGAACTAGCCACCACACCAACAGTTATCTGTTCAAAAGAATTATTCAAGCCACCTCAAGAGACCAATTGTGCAGCAGAGAAACCTGATTATGATGTTCAAGGAACTGAGCCAAAAAGTTATCAGAACCAGGCTCGTACAACCATAAGAACCGTGCTGCACACAGGAATTTACATTGAGGGACATATAAATGGCTGTGGAACTAGTTTCACAGTGGATACTGGTGCTACCGAGACTCTCATGTCAGTGGAGACATATGAGAAAATTCCGGTTGATAGACGTCCCAGATTAAGAAATCATGGAGGAAAGCCTAAAAATACTGATGGCAGCAAGCTAACTTGCAGTGGCAAGGCCTTGTTTGAATTAGAGATAGGCCCACTGAAAATCAGCAAGCCTGTCATTGTGGCAGATATCCAAGATGACATACTCTTGGGTGTGGACATTATCCTCTGTGATGAGTATGGACCTGCGGACATAGTTAACTCTCAGAACAAAATGATACTGAGGAACACGGAGATACCACTTGTACAGATCAAGCCAGCAGTCCGATTGAGAAGAGCTGTCAACCAAGACCACCTTGTTGTGCATTCCAGGAATGAAGCTGAAGTTGATATTATCAACAAAAGTGATGAGAATCCCACTGAGTGTTGTAACCAGCTTCCACAAGAAGGTGCCACTACATGCATGCATGGCTTTGCAGAAGCTCCCACTGTGGTAGATTGCTCTGGCAAACCTGCTGTGCAAGGTCATTGTAGTGAGAGAGATTTGCATTGGACTGTGTACTTTGTGACAGTGTGTTTGATAGTGTACAACATATGTCACTATAAAGTATCTGTGCGTGAGGTCAACAAGCCGAAGACCTTAGTTCCCATGATGTTCCAGGACTCCCATCAGACTGGTGTCTCAGTTAAACATAGGAGACATGTATACAAGTTGCAGCAGGATGATGGGCGGACCAGACCCAAACTTAAGCACCTAGCCAATAACAGAGACATTGACCCCAGTGCTTATGCTAAGCAGAGGGTCACCACTTTAAAGTAGTCATAGATACCGTAGTGTAGACAGGAGCTCTTATGGCCGAAGGAGCAATTGCATTAGAGAATCTGGAACTCCGAAATTCCAACGGTCGACAGTGCTTAATGAACCAAGGAGGGCACCATCCATGTTGGAAAGAACTCCAAATTTGAAACATGACGTTGCTGTGCAGACAGACATAAACTGTCAGGTTGGACGTACGCAGAATGATAGGCTGACGAAAATGGAAGCCAGCCTAACGCTACTGCAGAAAGGATTGAACAACCTGCAGAAAACAGTTGAGATGAACAGTGCTGCTCAGTCCGATCAGAATGGATCCATAGCGAGATTGATTGGTGACATGGCCAAAGCGATGGCCATTCATTATGAACATTTTTAAATGATTGTTGACTAAAGTAATATTGGACACGGGCTCGAATTTTTGCAAATGCATGTTGATGCATGATGATATGTTTTATTTCAGGTGATGTATGCTACTAGAGTATTGTATGTGTACGTTTGCATCGTGAAATATTGTGTAATGCTTGTAAGTTTAATTTTAACATTGATTGTTTTATTGTATGTATTTGACTCTTATCTGTGTTCTGCTCTGTGCATTTTAATGTGTTGTGTTCATGAGGACATTGAACACAAAAGCAGAGGGTATTGATGTGACCAGATAGGGGGCTTAGGAAATTCGCCAACTTTTATTTACATATTTGAAATATTTATTTTACTGATTAAAAACTGATCAAACTTTATTACCCAGGTAAGAGATGTGCTCACTGTCAGCTATCCCTATGACTTACTCCTTGTGTGTCACACCTTGGTGACAACTGCACTCTCTCTCTCTTGTCTGTATATCACACCTAGTGTCTCTCCTTGGCATAATGCACTCTCACTTGACACTTATCCATTCTTATATGACAGCTGAGCACATATCTATCATATCAATTTAGGGGTATATAACTTGTCAACAGGTAAGTCATACAAAATTATTCCCTTTAAACACTGGATATCTCTATATTGGACATTTCTATATTGGATTACATATTAATACCCGGACATATTCATCGCTACCCTACAGTCACATCGTTACCTTCAAGTCAGTGTTCACGGTATGTCGATGATCTATTATGTTTATGTCAGATGTATGACCATATGATGGTTGTGAAATGATTTACAATTGTTGTAGTTAGCTCAAGCAGCATCATGTTTAATAATAGTTAAACAATGTACTTAGTTTAGCATTTAATGCTGTATTTCATCCATTGGTATTAATATTCCTCTGTAGATGTATTAAGAATAGTTAACATTGATTATATAAGTATATATTGGTGTATGTTGGCCCTTCCTTTGTTTAAAGCCATGGCGGCCATGTTGGATTATTTGAATTCAACTGCCACAAGTGTAGTATGGGGCATGCGTAATGTTATTGATAACTGAAAGACTAAACCTTTTGGCATTTTATGTTAGAAACATCTTTATATTATGTGAGAATTATAAGAGTTTTTTCTATGTATTTGCCTTTATTGAGTGAAATAAGTATATTTAGCTGTAGTAATTATTGGCAAATGAGCTGCCAGTACAGGCTGAGCTCCCAACCTAGATAGCAACCTAGCACACATCAGGAATATGGAATCACCCAGAGGGGTGTAGGGGTATCAACCCATATTATTGCTAGAATTGTATAAACCTAGCACACTTTATTTATTATATAAATGAAGAATATAATGATATTCTGGGTAATCATTTATATGTGTATTTCCTTAAGTAATCATATATGTGAGTGTTCAGGGTATTATCAAACAGTGTATACCTGTCACCCCTGATCACTCAAGCGTATCACCTGAGCCAAGCTGTGCCAGGTATAAATACTGCTGCACAGCATAGCATCAGGGTCAGACAGGGTGGCCAGTCGAGCTGGTCAGACAGGGTGGCCAGTCGAGCTAGGAGACAGGGTGGTCAGTCGAGCTGGTCAGTCCCTTTTGTTGATCATTGGAAGAGCCGGGCCGAGCCTGCTGCCTTCCTCTTATTGCACCTGAGCACCAAATGCTCATTACATAGCCCAACTCTGAAGTGTCTGTGGACTTGTCAGTGTCCACCACACTCTACTTTTGCATATAGCATTAAGGGCTATGTATAATTAAGCTGTGGTGCACAGGGTGCTCTGTATTCTTTTATGGCAGTGGCTAGACCAAGTCTAGCACCTGCTGAGTTGGTCCCTGAAATGTGGTGACCTTGTTTATAATTGTGGAACATTGTGTGTATTGTATTATTCTTATTGTGTATGAATGAGGGCTATTAAACATTCTTAACTAAATCATAGAAATCAGTGTTTGTGAAGATTTAAGATTAGTAACAAGTTTGTTCACGCTACCCAAAGATTCATAGAAACATTTAGCCCCCATCCCCGCTCGTAAGAATATATATATATATATATATATATATATATATATATATATATATAGGTTTTGTATATAATGTATCTCTTTAAAATTTAATGTTGTTTTTGCCATTTTGGGCACTGAATAAACCTGACAGGTCAATTTGCTGTAAATTGGTCATATTCATTCATTTATTCATTGATATATCATTCATCTCTTCAAAAATTAAATTGTTTTTACCATGTTAGGCACTAAATGACCTAGACGGTTGATATATGGTTAAGCCACCATTCATTCTTTCATTCATTGTTTCATTTAGTCAATCGGTCTAGAGGCATGCACATGTTAGAGCTAAATGCATATGTATGCCATCGTAAAGCACAGATATATGGCAACCAAATATGTGAAAAAAAAATCCTAAAAAGGACTAACTTTGCAGACTTTGTTAAATCCATTGCTAGAATGAATTCATTCTAGCCAAGTGACATTGGAATGATGTGAGTGTAGCCAGTGAATAAATACCAGAAAACTTGTGTCTCACAGGTCTTATCATATCCATACAACTTCATTCATGGCAAAATTGCCCTCTCAATATTTTGTCTTTAATCCTCATCTCAGCACAAACATGGACCGTGCTGATACTGACAGTTCATTAATCCTGTGAGTATATATCTGAACATAGCCCCAGGTCAAGAATGCAGGACCACAGGTCATGGCGCAATTGCTAAGAGGACAAATTATTAGCACCATTTCCTCTGTTATGACTCAAAGGTCATGCGTTCCATTCCCGGCCATGCCGAGATCATGAGCTGTCTGCAAACGAAATAAGAAAAGGTTTTATCTGAGCCATGTATCTATATATAGCATTACCATGAGCTATCTGCAAATGAAATGATAACAATAGGTTTGATCTCACCCATGTGTCTATATATAGTATTACTATATATAAACTAAGGTCATGAAAACTCTTGTTCCACATTTCTGCCAATCTGATGTATCAAATAGATTTAAAATAGACAGGAACATCCTAAAATTTCAAAGATATGATCCATACAATGCTAAGATAGCAAAGAATTTTTTTAAATTGTAATTCTAACCTTATGATTCCTTGAAATATTTATTTTATGGAGTTAAAATTTGTGTTCCAAGAGAAATGAGAAAAAGAACGGTGATTGAGACGTGGAACAACCTTGCAAATATCAGAAATATTTAAACACATATATTGGAAAGAGCAGGTCTGCCACTAGGTGTCAGCGTAGTGCATAATCCAACTCTCACATGGTCTCAAGCAATCGTTTTTGCACAAATTACAGTAAAGTTCTCTATCTAAATGCTATAAAACAGTACCTTTAAAATCTACTACATCCACTTAAGGTCAAGCTGGTCAATTTGTACAAAAAAAACAGTGAAAATTCCCTTGAGAAGTTGGTCAAATGGCAACAGGAAGTGGCGACAGTGGCACCGCCACTAGATTGGTTCACTTCAGTTTGTTTCCAATCTCTGTCTTAAATGTCTCTGTAAATATTTAAGTTTGTTGGCATGTCACAGCCATACAAAAAAATACAAAAAAATACAAACAAACAAACAAACAAGAGCAGTATGTTTTTATTCCAAAACAATATTATTCAACATACGTGCTGTGCTCCCTCTTTTATTGAACATTAAAGAAAGGTCAAACTAAGTCATTTGTCAACAAGCAGTGGCTCAAATCCACAGAGATCTATAAAAAAGTCGTAATTTGTGCTGCCATGCATGAGTTATCACCTGATTGATCTGCTCCTATTGTTTGTACCTTATATATTATGAACAGGGTTGTTGACAATTACTTATACAATGATGTAGTTAATGAATTGCACCAAGCAACATTAATTGTTTGTTTCAAATGACAAAATACAATGATGTAGTTAATGAATTGCACCAAGCGACATTAATTGCTTGTTTCAAATGACAAAATAACTTTTTAAGCATTTAAAATCTAGACATTTGAAACAGAATTTGAAACAGAAGTATGCTAAAATAGTAGATTATAGGGACATTAAAAGAAACATTGAAACCTGTTTCTAGCCATCTAGATTTCACAGCATTCACAGATTGTCACCAAAACACTCACAAACTCATTTTGTTCCACAAAGAAAATGTGTCACCGCACTCTCAACACAACATATTTAATGTGTCATAATCTTCCACCCTCGATGTTGATTTCAGTTAGGAAGTTTCTCTTAAGAGAAAAAAAATCACAGGATACAGGAAATGCCTACTTTGGCTTTGTCGGATTATGTGTGTTCCTTGGCCTTGTGGGAATAACCTGATGGTATTTACAATAAACGCCAATGAATCCTTAATATTCCTCGTCATGCTATGCAATGTGAGTGTCAATTTCGGCCCAATTAGCAATACCCATAAACTCTTCATGATGTATAGTATCAACACAGATGGCGAGAAGGAAAGTTTTGCTATAAATCCACCATTTAATTCATCGATATAAATATGATGCTAGGATGACTAACTCTTATATTTCGCTCCTGATTTTATTTCTACAATCTGGTGAGTGGCAAATCTCATGAAGGCAATGGCAACTTCACAAATTGACAAATAATCTGTTTCGTTTAATTTAAGATAATATTATACACTGCAATTTGAGAAATGGTTATACCAACATAAATGCTTGTGACAAGTATTATAAGGCCATTCATTTCGTGCATTTTGGTCTTTGTCAATAAATAAATAACTTGACATTTATCTATATGTGTGCTGTAGTGGGTATATCCCTCACTATTACTTTATCCTGCAAAGCGAGAATATTATTGATTACACAGAAAACATTGTCTTATTATTTATCATAAAGTGTAAATATTTGTGTTTTAGGTACCTTGTTAGCAGGGTACAAGTACAAGTACCCTGTCATTAGTATCAGAGTATTTGTCAAAGGACTAAATGAGGCGAGATTAAATTCACCTGAAGAGATTCCCGTGACGGTAGAAGATGGCCTTCTGACTACTGTCTCAAGCATGGCAATCAGTCCGCCAGGGGGCTCTGTCTTACAGTTTGACAGCACCTATGATGTGCTAACCAATGCTGTGGGAAGCACGGGAGTGCTGGTCACCGCGGATCTGCCCCCGTACGTCCTGGCGATAGACTGGGGGTACCCGGGAAGACCTAAATACACATCTGTCCTTCCAGTAGAAGACCACCATACAGAGTACGTGATAGGGTCTCATCAGCCAAGGAGTGGCTCTGTTAGCGACATAACGGTGATGGCCGTACACGATGACACCACAGTTACATTCATGAGCTCTGGGCTAGAGGGCAGCACCGCTGGACCCATTGTAACTCTGCAAAGCCTTCAGACATATGTCTTGTCAGTATCCGCAGACATGACTGGCAGAATGGTGACGGCTGATAAACCAGTGGCGGTGAGTACCTACGCTCACCTCGCCCCTATTACCAATCCCTCGGCCCAGGGCGACCCACTATGGGAGACCATGCCCCCTATAAGCTATCTCGGCACTGTGAATATTGTACCTCCTTTAGGGGGCAGGTCCTCCGACAGAGGCTACTACATGAGGGTAGTAGCAGCCTATGATGATACAGAGGTCAGCATGAGCAATATCACAAACAACACAGCCATCCTGGACAAAGGGTTTTACCTGGAGAGGGATGTCTACCCTACCAGCCTGGCTGTGGTGGTCAACTGTTCCAAGCCATGCCTGGTGATGCAGTACAATAAACCACAGGCAAGCTCAGATCCATCTGATCCATATATGATGTGGATCCCCCCTCTCTCATATTACAGTCATGCCTACATGTTCCCCACCCTGGCCATGGCAGACGGTAGAATCTACAGAGACTATATGAACATTGTGGCTGCCACCAACACGATAGAACATCTGATGTATGATGGAGAGAGCTTGACAGGGGCAACATGGGAGACAGTGCAGGGAATATCAGGCTACAGCGCCACCTATGTAGCCATCTCCTTAGGCAACCACACTCTCTCCTCTCCCTACAAGAGCTTCCACGTCTGGCTCGGGGGACACACTTCCGGTTCCGGCTATGGCTACACAGCAACACATGGTCCCGGTAGGGTCGTTTTCCTCTCCATTAAATGATAAATTATTACTCCAGATTATATACATGTAACATATTTCAAAAATATCATAGTAAAATGTATCAAATATAATTACTCGCATTTGATTATTCTGTATCTTACAAAATTACATGTTTGATTAAACAGTAGAAATGCATAATACCCTTCTTGCCTCTTTCTTAATATTATTTTCTGATTCATTTCCCACTTATTTACACAAATGCAACCATTTCTCATGTTTGTTTATATTTTGTACACATTACAATATATCAGTGTCTCATTCACATAAATATAATACAAATCACACAAAACATCATATAAAACAGGTAAGTAAATAGCTTTCTTAAAATAAAACATTTGTATGAACAAATAAAAATAAGAACAAAACTTGGTCTATTTAAAAATACCTTTCTGAAATGTATAGTTTTTAATAGTGCTCCTCGATATAGTTTCAGTTTTTCCAGTGAGAACATTAAATTGTGGTGAGTTCGATTCATTTTGATATTGCTATTGCATTTATATTTTTACTACTTTAGCGGTGAAAATTACAATACAGGAATAGCATGCTTATGTTGTGTATAACAGATAATAAAGATGAAACAGATGACAGGCTAGATGTTTGCAGACAGAGAAGTTTAATTGATTTCCATGGTTGAATAAAATTCATTATTTTCCCTTTACTATTGATTTTTTAGAGACCCTACCCAAAAGGACTCTTTTTAAAAGTAAGAGACATTAAAATGTGGTAGCACTTACCAACAAGAATGAAAGAGCAACTATTCACACAGTGCATTCCCATCAAACCAGTCCCATATTGACGTTGATTTCATATGGCTTATGATGCCTGACTTTCCAAGAGAGGATGACATACTGTGGCATATATCAGACCAACATTAACAAAGTTAGCAGAGAATATAAGTTTTAACAAGTGCACTAAGCTGGATTTCGATCTGTGAAATCATAATTGTCTATTAAATAGTAAATGAGTGATAATCTTCAAGTTGATACATAATTGTTGGTTTTGGCAGCAGATCTGTGTGATGTTCAATACAAGTGTTGATAAAGATATACACAAGGAATCATCATGAGGACTGTTGGTGCTGCCCTCTGTATTATCTAACTCATGATAAACCCAGTGGATACATATAAATGGCTCATTTTTACATGCATGCATGTACAGGGTAATGTACAGGGTAATGTAAAGGGAGTTTGAGAAAAGAATATTGAAAATATGCACGGCTCTATTGTAATTGCTTGCTGATGTGGGGAACAAATAGTTGCAATGTCACACCTATTCTGGCAGAGGGACTCTACCTTGTCATACAGGCAAACATTTGTATTTATCATTTGCAATGAAAACATATCATGATAATTTCCAGTAAGATATGAGATGGGTCAAACAGATACAATTCTTAGAAAGATTGTGTTCATACCGAAATTAATACAACAGAAGATGAATAGTACATGTTCATAAGAAAGCCACAATTAATATATGTACAAAGATAAATTAAGGTCAACCATAAAATATGTATTTGTTTGTTTGTTTGGGGTTTTACATCACTTTCAACATTATTTTAGTTATTTTGTGATGAGACCTACTTGTAGCATATAAAGTGCTGCATCACTGAATTGTCATGTTGCAGCTCCTTGACATAACTTCCCAGTCGTCACAGATTTACAAGGACAACAGATTAATCCTCAGCTCATATGGGAAATATACACATAAAGGAAATCTTCAGCTCATATATGAAATTGTATGATGAGTTAAATCTCAACATGACCGGGGATCGAACCCACAACCTTTGGATCACCATAGAGGAACTGGTACTAATAAGCTGGTACTAATAAGCTGGTACTAATAAGCTGGTACTAATAAGCTGGCACTCAAACCAAGACCAGAGTCACGGCCTGTGGTCTCATCAAGTTTGTACCAACTTGTTAAACAGAAATAGATCTGGTTGCACACATGGTCAGAAAAAAAATGAATGAATGAGGAAACCAGATAGCGAAGGTGTACATCTTCCATTATTTCTTTAGGACATTGCATTGTTATGGAGAGGTTCAGTCCATGCAATTGAACTAATCAATATTGAATTCAATCAGTTTCAACATATCGTAATTGTAGGGGAACTGCTTACAGCCAATTGCATTTATGAAAATGTCATACACTAATTTCTCAGATATTCTCTCTATGTAAAACCCCAAACTATGAGCTCTTTAAGACATTACACATTACTGAATGAATATATGCCATATCTATGTGTAGTACTTCATGTATAACTTTATCCAAATGATATTGATTAGCAAAGTTTGGGGTTTTATATATTTTTCAGTTTTAAGTTTTATATAATACACTTTTCACTTAAGAACTTTACAGCCAGTACATCCATTATTCTAACAATTTGCCAACTCAACTGATGAAATATATTTAGTGCTAATAATGGTATTCATTCCAATAATCCAAATAATAGAATTTCACTTACTTAATGTATTGAAATATCTGAAAACAGGTTTGTATCTTGTACAGTGCATATTGATGTAAACATTACAGAAAAATATTTATTTTGCATGCTTATTAGATTTCTCATTGACATTTTACATTTGACAAGTACTACACTATCAAATGAAATTAGCTTAATATGCAATTGTTGTATTAGCTTCTTTGAAATGATAATTTTGCAGAGAAAGAGACAAACGTAACAGACATTAACACAGTAATAAGCTTAATATACAAAATATAGACACAAATTTCTAATGATACCGCTCTATTATAATCCACCAGCATGTCATCAATATTAGCTCAGACATTGGGTTATTAGCACTTACTCATATTTGCCACCTGAATAAAATGAGTTCCAGTCACTCATTAACACTCACTACATGGAACATGACTTTTAGTCACTGACAAACACTGCCAAATGAAAAATGAGTGTAATCACTGACCCATATCAACCGTACTGTAATAACTGACCCGTAAGATGAGAGTAATCACTGACCCAAACCAACCATACAGTAAGATGAGTGTAATCACTGACCAACATCAACCATCCCGTAAGATGAGTGTAATCACTGACCCACATCAACCGTAACATAAGATGAGTGTAATCACTGACCCACATCAACCGTACCGTAAGATGAGTGCAATCACTGACCCACATCAACCGTACCGTAAGATGAGTGCAATCACTGACCCACATCAACCGTACCATAAGATGAGTGTAATCACTGACCCACATCAACCGTACCGTAAGATGAGTGCAATCACTGACCCACATAAACCATCCCATAAGATGACTGTAATCACTGACCCACATCAACCATACTGTAAGATGAGTGCAATCACTGACCCACATCAACCATAATGTAATCACTGACCCACATCAACCATCCCATAAGATGAGTGTAATCACTGACCCACATCAACCGTACCGTAAGATGAGTATAATCACTGACCCACATAAACCATCCCATAAGATGACTGTAATCACTGACCCACATCAACCATACTGTAAGATGAGTGCAATCACTGACCCACATCAACCATAATGTAAGATGAGTGCAATCATTGGCCCACATCAACCATAATGTAAGATGAGTGTAATCACTGACCCACATCAACCGTACCATAAGATGAGTGCAATCACTGACCCACATCAACCATAATGTAAGATGAGTGTAATCACTGACCCACATCAACCATCCCGTAAGATGAGTGAAATCACTGACCCACATCAACCATCCCATAAGATGAGTGTATTCACTGACCCACATCAACCGTACCGTAAGATGAGTGCAATCACTGACCCACATCAACCATACTGTAATCACTGACCCACATCAACCATACTGTAAGATGAGTGAACCACTGACCCACATCAACCATAATGTAAGATGAGTGCAATCACTGACCCACATCAACCATAATGTAAGATGAGTGCAATCACTGACCCACATCAACCGTACCATAAGATGACTGTAATCACAAACCCACATCAACCTTACTGTAATTGTAGGATATAGATTACCTACCTATAGACTCTTATAAACATATATAGACAATCATAGACAATCACGATCTTTGGCAAGAAACCATACGGTTACTGAGAGGCCAACAAGTGCAGGCCCAGGAGACCGTTACTCGCCCCGAATAGAGATGACGTGATCCCCCAAGCCACACAGGCAGGACATGTGCAGCCCCGAAGCCGAGAAGACGCCACTTAGGCAGCCCTCACACAGATGCTCAGTTTTCCTTAAAAAGGCCCCGAAATCGCTACTCAGGAGCCAGAATCCACTTGCCTAGAAGATCCACGACACTCAGCATCGTGACAGCCACACTTGTATAGACTTGGGTGTTTTATGCATCCTCAGGACTTTGTCAGTATCATGCATTCAGGTATTTCATATGCCTCGCTCTTTGCCATGCCGACCTAGCCAGACTAGTGTATACAGCACCGAATAAAGGAGACCCTTGTGCATTGTATACTCTGTGTCTGCAGTCCTTATTACCTCCCAACTCACATAGGTAGATAGGGTAGCTAGGTTAAGAGACCCGTTCACAGCCAACGAGTATTATATCTCTGATCCCCGTCCACATCCCCAAACGACGGATGTCCTACGCCCACTACGTAACAAGTGGTACGTAACATAATCACTGACCCATATCAACCATACCATTAGTTGAGTGTAATCACTGACCCACATCAACCATACCGTAAAATGAGTGTAATCACTGACCCACATCAACCGTACCATAAGATGAGTGTAATTGTTACCCATGTTTTGTGAGTATACGTCGTTGGGGGACGTGAACGGGGGATCGATACTCTACTCTTACTCTACTTTACTCGCTGGCTGTGAGACGGGGCATGGAACCTAGCAACCCTATCTACCCATATGAGGTGTGAGGTAATAAGGACTGCAGACACAGGATATACACTGCACAATAGTTACCTTTATTCGGTGCTATGAATCCTTGTCTGGCTAGGCCGGCATGGCAATGAGCGTGGCATATGAACTACCCAAATGCATGAGAATATGAGAATACATAAAACACCCAAGTCTATGTGGTCACGATGCTGAGAGTCGTGGATCTTTCGCATGGGCTCGTCTGCCTGCCCGGTGAGTCATCTCCAGGTCCGGTTGTTAAGGCGATGCACATCACCCTTACCGCAAGATTAGTGTAATCACTGACCCACATCACCCTTATCGTAAGATGACTGTAATTACTGACCCACATCAACCATAATGTAAGATCAGTGTTGTCACTGACACACATCAATCAGACAAACAAGAAATGATACTGTGCAAAAACGAAGATATTTAAAAAATCATTGAGTAGACTTTTCATACAAAATATCAAGACTGTTCTTTTTAAGTATTTTTTATGTCAATATGTCAGGTATATGTTGAGTATATTTTCCAATATTTACATATATATTTTGAATAAATTTGTTTGAAATTTATTTAGTGTTCCAGGATCCAATGCCATATACTGTAATGCCAGTATCAAGAAACCTTTGGAATGGGTACGATTACTGATATCATTTAATATATTTTCAACAGAGTATTAACCAAAAATGTCACATAAAAGAATGTACCTTTTGAATGTTTAACAATGTTAGACATTGTTTCCTATTGTTTCTATCAATTTGATTATGTCCCTTTTCTAAGTGTTTTTTGTTTTCTATCAATTTGATTATGTCCCTTTTCTAAGTGTTTTTTGGAATTGTTTTGTTTTATTACATGAACATTATTATCAAATGCACTATTTATTGCAATTCCATCATTTCATGCAGAAAATGATAAAAACAATGCTACTGGTTTAGTTTGCATCTACTTTTGTTTGTTTGTTTGTTTATTTGGGGTTTTACATAACTTTCAACATTATTTCGTTCATTTCGTGATGAGACCTACTTGTAGCAGATATAGTGCTGCCTCACTGAATTGTCATGTCGTAGGTCCTTGACATGACAACCCACCCAGTCACAGATTTACAAGGACAACGGGTTAACCCTTTAGGCACGGGCCTCAGCTCATATGCGAAAATGTATCATGAGTTCAATCTCGGTACAGCTGGGGTTCAAACCCACGACCTTTGGATCACCACAGAGGAACTGGTGCTTATAAGCTGGCACTCTAGCCAACTACTCCATGGCCTGTGGCATCTATGTTGGCCTTCTTGTATATGTTTATTAATGCAAATGTATGCAGTTCTACAAAGAGCAACCATAGGCATAAATACACATGCTTAATGTGTGCATCCCATGAACAGCTTTGCTTTGTTTCTGAGGTGTCTGGGGATATGATGGCTGTCTGAGGATATGATGGCAGTCTGGGGATATGATAGCTGTCTGTTATTCATCATTAACAGTACTGCTGTATAATGAAGACATAGACCTTTATGTTAAGAGTATATGTTTTGAGAATGGTCAGAAATATGATATACAGGAAAAAGCTATTCAAATGCATTTTTCTCTATGTAATCACCTATGTTAACTGTAATGCTATTTTACATTATATAACCAACCAAAAAATATCCTTTCCAAAGACATGGCACATATACATCAAAATGGAAATGAAAATATGTCTAAATTCTGTTTTAGTCATGTCCATTGAATCATATCAAGATGAGATGATATCTTGTTTAAATTCTAAATTTCAATTGGAAAATCGATCACTTAGTTCTGAGGATGTTTGTAATATTCAAACAAATCATATGTCAATGGGGAGGATCAGCTGTAGCGAGTATCCAGTAGCTAATCGTTTTTCGCAACCAAGCATTAAAATGTATATAGTGGTTCATCCATCGTTTAGTATCAATTTGACCTTAACAAAGATTGACATACCATATGGTAGTCCTTACCATTGTCCATTTAAGGCAATTGTTCTCACTGATGTCAAAATGACCTTCATATTTTGTGATTATTTCAGGAACTTCTCTATATATTAAACCACACACAACCTAACTTTAGAATATAATAGTTGTGGTATATATTACAAATGTGTCACTAAATTTGAGGCTTACTTCCAGATAATGGACAAAAAGAAAATGACATCAATATCTGGATCTTTTCTTAGTACCTCAACAGACACTGACAACTTTGGAGAATGGATTTACTTTTCTAACCTAGCAAAGATAGATCATTTTTATGGTTATTTCTGGACCTTTGTTGTTGAGCATTATAAACAAATCAAAATATGCTTCAAGTTAAGAAATAGTTTTAATCAAAGTGTTGTGTTCTTATATGACGGTCCTGGGGATCTCTCCCCCTTATTAACGATTGTCAACTTTACATGCGGCCGCCAATATCATGTATCGTCAACCAATTCTCTTCACTTAGTAATGTGGTCTAAGTTTGAAAACAATAAATATCATGCACAGGATGAGAGATACAACCTGTCTTATATTACTCGATATCACTCAATAAAAGTGAAACACTTTCAGGTCATATCAAGACCGCTTTCCATTTGGTCATTTCCAAATAGATACTGTCAATTAAATGGTGTCATGCACAGTCTACAATGTGTCTATAGATTATCTGCACCAGTGGAATATGCTATAGATATAATATTTAGCAAAGTGAACTTCTCAGGGCCGATAGGGGTTGACTGTCAGTTTGGAGGATTACATTTGTATAACTTTTATAATGGAGTATATAAAGGCACTTCTTACATGAGTGGTATTTGTACACAAGGTAATGACCTCCCGAATGACCTCCCGAAACAGGTCAGCTTTCTCAGCTCTACAAATAATGTACTCTTGATATTTATTTTACACTCTGCCTATACATCTATGAACATTTCCTTGATCATTCAACAGTCACGCTGTCAAGGTTTGTATCCAAATCAAATGTTCAGAATAATTTTTGAAGAAGACATTTTTAAAGAACAGGGTTATTCATATTATGGACTGAATGACGAAAATGGCAACAGTAAATGCTATCAGGTGCATGCATCATGTTTAACATTGTTTTGTATTTTTCTCAGAAATCTCACCCTTTCTCACCTATATTTCAGTGTATTGCCCCATATGGCAGTCACTGTGCAGATTTTAACATATTTGGATTCGCCAAAAACCAGAATATATGATTCTATTCCTCAACAATATACTGACTCTGAACTGTTTAAATTTATTTATTCAAGAGGGTCTTTTTGGCTTTATTTAACTTACAGTGGAAAATACATGGTTTTATTAAACTCTCACTTTATAGAGCTCAGAAGAGTAGCGTCTATATTTATTGTGGAGAGTAGGCCCTGTCAGATTCCTTGCAGCCAAATAGGTCTGAAACTACCTGAGAAAAACCTTTGCAATACATGTGAAGGAAGAATTTTGAAGGTTACTAAAGGACTCGGTACACGCCTAACATATGGATTTCCGTCTGAGGTTTGTGTTAGAGTCAAGCCAATTGGTCAAACAAATAAACAAACAGAAATGAAATATAACATCCATAGTTCCATATTTTATTCTGGATCTTTTATGAACTGGAGTTGGACAGATATAAATGATAGTTTTTGCATGCATTCCGTGGGGTCAGTGACCTATTTCTTCTTGGCGTTTGATAAAACATCTTCTGATACTAGATATGAATCAGATGGATATATTTCTGTCTCAATGAGCGATATTTCCTCAAAGTATAAAGCAGACATTGTTGATCCAGAATGTGTTTTATATGATGGTAGTAGTACAAAATGTACATGGAGAAATTACACATATGAAATAGTCCTGGCTGATGAAAAAATGTCTTGGTTAAAAGCTGAAAATATATGTACAGGTAATGGCGGACACCTCATGAGTTTTCATGGGATTGGTGAAATGATGGCTTTATACAATTTTCTTAAAAGAGTAAATATGTTTGACATTTTATACATACCAATAATATATATTGGTTTATACAATGAGGTAAGTTCTGAACTAATTTTCTACTTTGCTAGCTACTTGTCCTAAATATTGGATTTGCAATTCATCAATCATGAGTCATATTCCAATGACGATTTTCTGAACATTGTTATCTATAAACCTTTGGCTCATTTTATACTTATTTCGTCAGATACCTGACCCTCATGATTATGTGTAAAATCCGTCTAATAATAGAGTTCTAAACAGATCTGTTTAACTTTTGGGATAAGCTAATACAAGAAATAATGCCGCTGCTGAGAGGCCAGAGATTACAAGCATGTCTTTCCATATATATCTGGAATAGTTTGCATTCAGGGTCAGTGTCAGTGCTATGGTAGTCCTTGGTATTTGCATGCTGAATAATGTCTAGTTATTTTCGAAATTGTTCTATAAAGATTGTGAACTTCGAAGCAAATATTTTAATCTAGCCAGTGGTCAGCGGATGAGACTGCCCATAGTTCACTTGAAATAGCTGTAATTTAGTGTCCAGCTCGGAATACCTGTAATTTAGTGTCCAACTTGGAATACCTGTAATTTAGTGTCCAGCTTGGAAAACCTGTAATTTAGTGTCTGGCTTGAAATTCCTGTGATTCAGTGTTCAGCTTGGAATACCTGTGATTCAGTGTTCAGCTTGCTCATAGTTCACTTGAAATATCTGTAATTTAGTGTCCAGCTTGGAATACCTGTAATTTAGTGTCCAGCTTGCTCATAGTTCACTTGAAATAGCTGTAATTTAGTGTCCAGCTTGGAATAGCTGTAATTTAGTGTCCAGCTTGGAATACCTGTAATTTAGTGTCCAGCTTGGAATACCTGTAATTTAGTGTCTGGCTTGAAATTCCTGTGATTCAGTGTTCAGCTTGGAATAGCAGTAATTTAGTGTCCAGCTTGGAATAGCAGTAATTAAGTGTCTGGCTTGAAATACCTGTGATTCAGTGTCCGGCTTGGAATACCTGTGATTTAGTGTCTGGATTGAAATACCTTTGATTCAGTGTCCAGCTTGGAATGCCTGTGATTTAGTGTCCGGCTTGAAATACCTGTGATTCAGTGTCCGGCTTGGAATAGATGTGATTCAGTGTCCGGCTTGGAATACCTGTGATTTAGTGTCCGGCTTGGAATACCTGTAATTCAGTGTCCGGCTTGGAATACCTGTGATTTAGTGTCCGGCTTGGAATACCTGTGATTTAGTGTCCGGCTTGGAATACCTGTAATTCAGTGTTCAGCTTGGAATACCTGTAATTCAGTGTCTAGCTTGGAATAGTTGTAATTTATTGTCCAGCTTGGAATACCTGTGATTCAGTGTTCAGCTTGGAATAGCTATACTTCAATGTCCAGCTTGGAATAGTTGTAATTCAATGTCCAGCTTGGAATAGCTGCAATTCAATGTCCAGCTTGGAATAGCTGTAATTCAGTGTTCAGCTTGGAATAGGTTTAATTCAGTGTCCAGCTTGGAATAGCTGTAATTCAGTGTCCAGCTTGGAATAGTTGTAATTCAGTGTCCGGCTTGGAATACCTGTGATTCAGTGTCCGGCTTGGAATACCTGTGATTCAGTGTCCGGCTTGGAATACCTGTGATTCAGTGTCCGGCTTGGAAACCTGTGATTCAGTGTCCGGCTTGGAATACCTGTGATTCAGTGTCCAGCTTAGAATACCTGTAATTCAGTGTCCGGCTTGGAATACATGTGATTCAGTGTCCGGCTTGGAATACATGTGATTCAGTGTCCAGCTTGGAATACATGTGATTCAGTGTCCAGCTTGGAATAGTTGTAATTCAGTGTCCGGCTTGGAACACCTCTGATTCAGTGTCCGGCTTGGAATAGCTGTGTGTTCAGCTTGAAATTTAGTGTATTGGACATTTGGCAAAATCTTAGAAATGTAGCACGATTTCCCTGATTTAGCACAGTCTAAATTGTTCTGGATGTCGGGCCCTGGTGCAAGTTGTTTTTGGAGGGATTGGCTCATCAATGGCGAGGTAGTATTAAGTTTCCCTCATTTTACAAATGTTACAAATGCTTAGCACATTTGTATGAAATCATGAAAACCACAGTTACAAAATAATTCAAAATAATTTCATTAATCCTTCAGCATCTCAAAATTTTGTAGTGTATGGGGATTGCTATATGAATGTTGGTAGTAGTCTACGTTCAGAGTGTTTGTCACATTCTTAGAATTTTGTACCATTTCTTCTGATTGTGAGGAATTCCCATAGGAACCACCCATTTCGCAATGTTGTGTTTAAGGAGATGTGTTGTGAAGATATTTGTGTATTTCTGAATCTTTTTGTGTACTCCTGTATATGCTATACCATTTAGGTGTGTCCTATAGGTTGGCAAGGGAAGGTATTATCATTGCTTTTCCTGAGGAGAACAGTCACCATTAAAGGTGAAGTTATTCAGTTCTGCCATAAGGAGGGACATAAGGATGTTTATGACTGCCTTTCCTTTGTATTTTTATCAGGCATTTATATACTACAAATGTACTGCCCTTTTTGAGGGATATTTTAGGTATATATAGGCTAGTCAGATCTATAGTTCGAATAATCACATTGCTATTCTGTAAGTAGAGATTTTCCTGATGAAATCTGTGATGTCCCTTACATATGACAGGGTTAACTTAGATCTCATATATTTCATTTATTTTATGTTTATCATGTACACCCAATGCCATGTATATATATGCCAATTTCATATATATATATATATACATATATATATATATATATATATATATATATACCATATTACACAGATGCCTTAGTTTGCTTTGCTTATATACCATACGTATGCTTTGCTCATACGTCCTATATGTTTTCATGTTTACTGAAAGCTTTACCCATTTTATATTGGCCCTGCAGCCAGGCCATGATATTGACGTGTATACAGTTACATCTTTTTTGTCATTTTACAGAATAAAACTTTATCCTACACAGACAATTCAATACCAAACTATTTTGATTGGAATTCAGGACATTTTCGATGGAATAGAAGATTTGTTATAAATGGTGCTGGAGTGACTTACATGCACCAGGCCAACTTCCAAGCTCTTCATGCCAATCTTCATCCTCAGTTAAATAATGAAATGCTATGTACAGCTGTAGTCTATACAGATCCACTAACTCCATACTGGTTACAGGTACCCTGTGATGAGCCCATTACAAACACCTGGGTTTGCAAAATCCCTGAATCTGTCAATAAAGCTACTCGTGGGGGGTTTGTCATGGTGGGATGTGAGCCAAGCTTCCTCTATTTGGATAAGTCATGCTACAAAATTCAGTATTTCACCTCACCTTTCACTAATACAAGTTTAATCGGTGAAAGTCTGTTTGATCTGCCATCACTGAAGGAAAGTGATGTTCAGAAACCAAATCTTCATTACCTGCTGAGTATTCTACCACATTATGACATTTATGTTGTAGCCTTGGGTTCCAAAATGGAGACTGTGTGTACTACAGCCATTCCAAATAGCTTTATGTGTAATCCCTATACTTGGTCTATTATTGTTGGAAGCCATTGTGCAAGATATGAGCCATATGGTACATTTGGTATCTTTTCGGGTTTAACATTGATATTTGATAGCTGTCTTGAATCACAGTATCAGTGTGAAGATGGCAGTTGTATCCTACAAAGTTCACTTTGTGATGGTATGGAGGACTGTTCTGATGGGTTAGATGAGGATGGATGTTGGTGTACCCATAATGGTATGAAGATTAATGATACAGCTCTATGTAGGCATCAATGTAAAGCTGAACACTGCACATGTCAATCTATGTACTTCCAATGTGATAGAGGAGGATGCATACAGTACAGTCTGGTTTGTGATGGAATAGTCCATTGTCCTGACAGATCTGATGAAAAATGTTTTTTACCAGAACCAACTTTGAAAATACCATTCCCTTGTTCATCAGGCTCTGAAATACCATTTGATCTTGTAAATGATTTAGTGCCTGATTGTGAAAATAGTGACGATGAACCACTTTACCTTCAACTTTTAAATAAATGGGATATTACAAATAAATGCAATGATAATTATTTACCATGCTTGGATGGACATAGCAAATGTTTTTACATTTCAGTCATATGTTTGTACGATTTAGATCATTATGGTCATATACAGTATTGTCGAAATGCCGGTCATTTAAGGTACTGTGAAAATATGACTTGTACAAATAGCTTTAAATGTCCATGGTCATATTGTATTCCTTACAGAAAGGTGTGTGATGGGGTATGGGACTGCTCCTATGGAGAAGATGAAGACAACTGTGATGCAAATACTTGCATTGCAATGCTTAAGTGCAAAACTAAGTTTGGTAAAACTGTCTGTGTTCACCAGAGTGAGGTTTGTGATGGGATATCTGACTGCCACAATGGAGAAGATGAGGCTTTGTGTAATATCGCCTCCTGCCCTATATCCTGTATTTGTATTGCACTGGCAATAAGATGTGATCATGTTCACTTATTAAACATTAAATCCAGCTATCCATCCAATATTAAATATCTGTCATTACATTCAACTGGCTTTCTTTATAGAAATCTATGGTTTTTTACTGAACTTGTATATCTAGATTTTTCAAATAACAGCCTTAATATGATTTGCAATGCTACTGAAAATTACATTAATACCAACAGAAATTTGTATCATTTAATATTAAACCATAATGCAATTTCTTATTTGGAAAGAATGTGTTTTCAAAATCTACACACTCTTCACATTCTGGAGATCAAAGGAAACAAAATTCCAATACTAGCTGAAGACTATTATTTACATAGCGTATCTATTTTGGATATATCAGATAATGATATGAAAATAATGAAACCAAAATTTCTCAACTCATTGTACAATGTAAAAAAGATAAAAATCTCAGGAAACTATTTATCTCTCATAGACGAGCACCTCTTAGAACTAATTAGAAAAATAACACATGTAGAAACAGATGATATCAGATTTTGTTGTCTTACTTCCAAAGTGGACATGTGTGATTCTGTTCAATTATCAACTTGTAACCATGGTATATTATCACCAGTTTTTAGCACTTTGTATTTCTCACTTGGTATTAGTGTAGTTATTCTGAATATATCAATATTATTTTCTCATTTGTTGGTTTTAAAACTTGATGGAAATAATATCTTGATATTGAACATTGCAGTATCAGATCTGATATGCGGAATGTATTTGTTGATGATAGCATTTGAAGATTTGAGGTACACAGAGATACTAAATAGCAGGTTGTGGGTCACAGGACCTACATGTACCCTGGCAATGCTGATGTCTAATGCTTCTTACCTCACATCTCCTATGTGGTCTGGTCTTCTCACACTCTACAGGTGGATGCAAGTAAAAAATAAATCTGTTATTGTTCAACTAAAATATATCATGTTGATATGGACGCTAATAATTTCCATTTTAGTATTCCCACTCATCATTTACATCAATGTTTATGATGACATCCACACATTTCTTGGAAAGCAATGTCTATTTATAGCTCCTATATCCCAAGGGATATCTGCTGCCATCATTTACTTTGCACTTTTAATCAACTCATTGGTTTTCATATTGTGTTTGTTGATATCCTATTTTTATTATGATATATATAAAACCTCTATGTCAAGTGTACAGTCATTACAGTCTTATGGACATTTGCAAAAAAAGTCTCTCAAAAGGGGGACACATGTACTGAAATGGACAATTATGATAACATTAACAAATCTATTGAGCTGCATCCCCATCTTCTTTCTTTGTTTGATGGACGCTGTGGGACACTTCATTTCACTTCAATTACAGGAAATAGTCATAAGTTTGGCATTGCCTATTAATGCCATATTTAATCCATTCTACTATACTTTAAGGACACACCAGTTCATGAGTATGATAAAAGGAAAGATTTCTTTTAAAAAGAAACAATAATGTGAACACTCTAGTAGTGATATATTTATTAAACAGACATTTTGTAAAAATCAAATTATTTGGTTTGAATGTGGGTTAAATATTTATTATATTTATATCTGATATATTTAAATGATTTTGCTGAAATTTGAATCTTAAATTCTGTTGAGATTGTTAACATATTGTATTGATATTATGTCATATATCTGGTAAAAACTATTTTTGGGCATTAAGTGTCCTTAATGGTTGTGTGCCTTTAATATGAAACAAAAACAGGAATATTACAAATAGGTTTCAAGACGCAGGAAGACCAGGGAGACCTCTAATAAAATAATTTAAACTTTTTTTGCAAATAGAGAAAATATAAACAGAAAATAAAGATAGCATCAAAATATTTGGGTTAAGTTTGAGCAGTGACAGCAAAGAAATGGAACATAGCGCCAATTTCGTTCTGATCTGTGAAATCATAATTGTCTGTTAAATAGCAAATGAGTGATAATCTTAGCCTCTTGATACAATAATAATAATAATAATAATAATAATAATAATAATAATAATAATAATAATAATAATAATAATAATAATAATAATAATAATAATTTTTTGTATTTGATATTGTATTTTGTCAGTCATGAGACCCGTTTTATCCATCTTTCTTTCTAATCTTCTTTTGTGTCTTTTCTCTTCATTTATATTTTCAGATAACCAAGGTACTGGCTTTGTTATATGTATGGTTTTATTACCAACTGGTGCATGCGCTGTCCAAGACATTGGTTAGTTTCTTATATTTGATTAATAACTCGTCCAGACCAGTATTATCATAGCTTTGGTTTTTATAGAATATTTTCTCCACATCTGTAATAAAATCATTGATACTGTATTAATTACGACTTAGTATGTTATGAGTGAGATGGTTCCACTTAAGCGCGAGGACACACTTTGTCAATGGGGAGCCGTATGCGGGACACAGATTGATCACGTGTGAGAACCCCAAATACATGGACATTTCATAGACAATATAGATAGATTAGCAAAGGCACCCCAGTCATCAGGGCTTTACACCCACTGCAAATGTTGCACTGGCTGGAGGAGTCACGCTAGAGTTGTCATCTCTATCTTGTTCCTGCTTATTGTTAACATCATTGTCAGTACATTGTGCAAAAATCAGCACCTTTGGACCTATATTTATATGGGATTTTGAGACTTTCATAACATTTTCACGCAATATCACCCAGTTTGGATGTACCTGCAACAGCTACCTGTACCAGCATATGTCACCAATGTCTAATATGATTAGCCATGGCCACCTCTAAAGCCTATTCATTCATCCAGTTGGCACTAGTTGTCTCACTTTTGACAATAGCATCTAAGATGCCTTCTGCAAGGGATTTTCTCAACATAACCACAACACTTGGGTTTGTGGTCCCAGGTTACAACAAATCACAGTGGCAGCAAATAGACTCAGAATTGAGAGAAACCCTATCAGCTACACATTTTGGACTTGCAAACAATGTAATAAGCCCACAGGATGCCGGTATGCAGACTTTTTCCAAGCTAGACCTGAGTTTATATTGGAATTAAGTGAAAAAAGGACATAAACAAACAAACCTAAAACTGTTCAGGAAGCTAAAAGAATAAAAAATGATCTCAGAAAAAAGATACAAAAAAAGGATGCTACCAAAGAAGACAGGAAACTATTTGGCCAATCGGTTCGATACCACAACTTTGTAGTAAAAGAACAAATTCTGAGAAATAAAGATAATGCCTGTAAACACCAAGAGAAAATGTTCAGGGATAACTTTTGGGAATTTTTCCAGGAAACTCTACCATGGTGAATTAGACAAACCTACCCAGAAACCAACATTTGATAAAACTGTAGCAGATGAGTACTATCCAAGGATGTATTCCATTTCCCCATCATTTGATGCCGCTGCACTTAACTGGTTTCCTTACCTTCACATCCCCCCAATCACCGGTGAACTTCAATCTCTCACTTGTGAAACCCAAGGATATTAAAAACATTCTTTCCCGGAAGAAGTCTACATCTGCACCAGGCCTGGAGGGCCTTACCTATGGAATTTTACGACACCTCCCATCAACACATCACTTTTTGGCCACCCTCCACAGCAAGCCTATACTCAACAGTCCCACACCACCAGAAATGGTAAGCCAGTAATGTGTCTTTGATATATAAAAGAAATGAAACCTCTCATCCCAAAAACTTCCGTATGATTGCACTAACCTCTATAATTGGAAAAGTATACCCGTCAAATAATATCAGACCGCATTCTAGAATTCATGATCGGAAATGGGCATATAAATGCAGCAATACAAAAGCGTTTATTAAAAACATTAATGGGACTGTCAAACACAATCAGCTTCTGCAGGAGGTCATTCAAAATGCACGAAAGAATAAAAAAAACAGTTCACATAACTTTCTTTGATTTAAAGGATGCATTCGGCTCCATCAGTCACAAGCTCATAAACAATGTTCTTGAAAGGTACCACATTCCGGACAATGTTAGATTGTACATAAATTCCCTTTATAGCAACATCAATGGATCTGTAATCGGACCAGGATGGAAATCTGATAGATTCAAATTCGATACAGGGGTATTTCAAGGCGACCCCCTGTCCCCTACCATCTTCATCTGTGCTGGAATATCTTTTGTCTGAGAAAAAACATGGCTATTTCATTGACAAAGATACCCCAATTGTGAGTACGCCATTTGCAGATGATTTTATTGTCATAACTACACATTCTTGCACCCACCAAAGGATCTTAATCAAAGTAGAACAGTTTGTACAGTCCAGGAACCTCATTCTAGAACCAACAAAATGGGCTTATTGCATTCGGCACGTTGCGCGTTTGATAAATGGCACTTTCAACACAGATTGACTTGTATCAGTGTGACGTCACAGAAGGACAGTGTGTGAAAGGCATCAGTGGCAGGTCCAGGGTTTTACATTTGTAAAAATGGGGTACACTACAGTATCTTTTCTGTACAAGTATTTATTATTTTTTTGGCATATTCGTGTTCACAAATATCATACAAAGTCCTATAAGAAGAAGAAATGCCAAATGATATAAATTGTGAAATTTGTTAAATTGAACACCCCCTTCAATATCCATTTCTGGACACGCCAATATACAAAAGCTGATTCCCGCCAAGTGAAGTGTCATTTTTTAAACTTGCAAATGGTTGGGTTTTATGATTTAAATCCAAGTTTGATGTTATCTTGTATGTAAATACAAACATTTCTATTCAAACATTTTGATCCCAAAAGCCCCCAAAAATACCAGAACTGACACAACGCGCATAACTGACACAACGCGCATAAACGCGCACTACGCGCCAAATGCAATAAGCCAACAAAATGCAAGTCTCTCTCAATATCCGCTGGCTATTCAAAGACAGTCATTTTCAAACTTTCTGATCAAACAATCGAGTCAATATATGAAAATCCCGAGAAGTTTCTAGGTGCACAAATAACTTTCTCAGATAAACAGTCGGACATATTTTCTTACATATATGATGGAATTAAGCCCATCTTGGACAACATCAACAGTTCACTCATCCGAGACGAATTTAAAGTTAAAATCTATGAGCAATACTTTCTTCCAGCAATGAGGTTCAAACTCACAGTACACGAAATCACAAACACAAACCTAACCAAACTAGACGCTCTAAGTGACAAATATGTAAAAAAGTGGCTTAAAATGCTACCTTCTGGAACTCTGGCTATTATTCACACAGCAGAAGGTTTAAATATCAAGTCACTGTCCCACCTCTACAAGAAGACTCATGCCATCAGTTATGCTTCTTCACGTTTAAAAGCTGACAGACAGGTGAATTTGGCTTTGGACTCCCGTCTATCATGAGAGAGACAATGGACCCGTAAAGGATCTATCACTTCATACCAGTGTATGAAATTTGAGTAAAAAAGTGTGTACCATAAGAGCTATGAAAGCTGTAAGTTCATTTATACCTCAGTGATGCGCGTATTGATGCGATTTCGAATGAATACGCGCATGCCGATTATTTGTAAAATATTGATTAGTTTGCGTCGGCCATCTTTAGACTGGTCCCCCATCGAGTGTCAAGAACATCGTGTATATACACAGATGTGGCAACCAGTCTATGGCTGTACGCGCCATTTTGGGGTCACGTGACGGGGTCAAATGAGGTGCGCTTTGTTTACAAATGTTTGTAACGATAAATATCTTGTTTCATGTTTCATTTTTTAAAAATACAGTAGTTGTCTGAGGTATAAAAACAAAACATACACTCGTCGGTCAGCTGTGTGAGCGGATTCAGTTCGTTGGTGATGGCGGACGGATACCCTTCGCCTTCGGCTCAGGGTATCCGTCCGCAATCACCAACTCACTGAATCCGCTCACCCAGCTTCCCGACTCGGTATATTTTGTTATAAGCCCTGAGTAAAAGTTTATAGCCATGTGAAGATGTAAAAGATGTGTCGACTAATTTCATTGGTCAAAGGCATCCGAAACTGACCAATCAGAATCATTCATACGGAACGCCTTCGGCTTGGTCCATGCTGAAGTCTGGCACATCGAGGCTCTCTTTTCATACTACGCATTGACCACATTCGTGAAAGGAGACTGGTGTGCAATGTGACAGGGTGGTATCCACAAAATGGCGCCGGCCGGGAACAGAAGAAGATGGGATGATTTCTCTTATTGTTTTTGCCCAAAGAATTTGGGCTACAAATGCATAGAAACAAGCTCAAAAACTTCATCGCCAACTGGATTATTAATTCTGATTTCTACATCATCGGAAGGTAAAGTATATCGCCAATGGCGACTGGGCAATCACGAATTTCGAACCCAGCTTCATACAGTTAGGACCACTTCCAAAACTGTACGTTAGACATTCCAAATGCTCCAGAACATTCACATATAGCTACTACAAAAGCTAATGTGAAGCAAAGTATCCGTGATGAGATCCAAGAAAAGTGGCATGATCACATAAAAGACCTCACAGTGCAAGGGCGCTTTCTTGATCTGCTCCATCTAGAGAAAACACATGTGACATGGAGAAGTGTAATGTATGAGCTGCCACGGGGTATACTGCAGTTTGCAGTCAATGCCAGTATTGACACCCTCGCCATCAACGCCAACTTAAACCGCTGAGGTAAGGGAAGGAAGGCCAAGTGTGAACGGCCAGCGTGAAACACTTCACCATACACTCAACCATTGCAAAGAAATGCTGGATAGATATGGCTGTCACATTCAAATTTCAATTGCTCAGTGAAGACCAAAAATGGATAGCTACAGCATCAGGAGAGCTTTCAAATGCTGCAATGTACCCCTCATCCTTTGGAGATGTCTGTCAAGATGACATAAAATAGGCAAGTTTGGAACTTTTGCTGAGGATGTGTCAAGCTCATGGAGGCCTTGGACAATGGCAAAACGTTTGCAGGTTGCTGAGAAAGTGAAAAAGTTCAAAATGAAGCAGCTAAATTCAAGACCAAAAATCACTAAGTTCATAGCAGATCTGAAGGTTGAACCCCTACATCTCATGAATCTCGCATGGGGACATTTGCACCAGATACTTTTGAAACATGTTTTCACAAAGAGTGAAAAAGAAATGAAATCTGGGAGAGTGGTGTGTAAAATGGCTGACTGTGCTCTCACTCAGCATCTGGAAATGATGAGGTATTTTAGGCTTGGCAAAATATCGAAAAGAATAGAGAAACAGCCCAATGAGAAATGTCTAAATATAAATGTTTGCTTCACTGGCAAAGATTCAAAATTAATGTGTCAACACTCCTCCTCATAGCAGATGCACTTATAGCTGGTGGAGAGGACCAGGAGAAAAATGATTTTGTTTTCATTTTACTTGTTTACTTAGCAGTTCAACTGAGGAAAATTGTGTCTTGTTTTTTGCGGATCACTATTACTCAGGATGATTTAGAAATTCTGAAGGAAAGCTGCCATAAATATTATGCATCACACAGCCTCTTTCAGGTATGGAACCTAACTGTTTGGACTATTGGATATGTTGTTCATATCATGAGGACATTGGGGTATAGACTGTGGATGAATTCCATGCAAGGATGAGAAAGCCAGCACAAGCAAATCAAAGGTTGTCTTACCCATACTCCCCTACGTCAGGCCACAGCCAAGTGGGAAATTGTATTCAAACATGAATATGCAGAACAGATTTTGTTCCCCTCCTATGGGGTAAATGACAGCTATCATTGGCCCTAAATATTGATGGACAGACGGACGGACGGACAGACAATGACATCTTATTATCAAAAATATTATACTGATCATGCAGAGTTCACTTTCATTGGTAGAATGAGCTTTATAAAGTCAGAGGATATAAAGTGAACAAATTAATGTGTAGGATGGTTGTCATTCAGCTAATTGTACACTTATAATATTTATATTTATTGGTTCATTCTTATCATGTTTATCATAGATTTTGAAAATATAATTTTGAGTTGGAGTTTGTATATTGATATTATCCACATTTATTATGAAGCATTTTCAGCATAGTTATGTAAAATTAGATTTCTTTTGTCTTGTTTACAATGCCATATTTCATTTTTATAATATACAATTGAGCAAAATACTACAAATAAATACAATGGTGAGGCATATTTTAGCCTTTTGGGGAAAATGAACTTTAAATTGAGAGTGGTACACCATGTTTGTTGTAGGCCATGTACATAAATGTAATTGTTGCATATTGCATTTATTGTAAAAAAATTCTAAAAAGTATCTCTGGGGTTTGCGATAAGGGTTGCATATCCATTGGTAAAGATCTCCTGTGATTCAGAATGAATTGCAATTTTTTCAAAGATGTTATAATTATTGTTTCTGTGGCAGGGGTTGATTTTGTCAGCACTCTTACATTTGAGCTTGTCCACAGGACAGTGATCTGCTGGAATATCTGCAATAGTCAAGTTATATAATTATGTAATGCACGTTATGCATTTCAAGATAGTGTATTACATTGTATATTTAGCAATTTTCATTATCTAGTCTCACAATTATTCAACATATTTTGATGGAATATAATTTATCACAAGAGATTTCGCTATTATTATGAAATTTACTTGATTGTAAAATTGATACATAATGTTATTCTCATGATATATATTATGTATTAATGATTTTTTTGAAATAAATATTCTATATAAAGAACAGAATTCTCTGCCCCTCCCTCCCCCAGGTTTCATCTTGTTTAGGAACTGACACCAGTGTTGAAGTTCATCATGAACCTCAAATCTGAATGACAAGACAGGATAGATAAGCCACACTGAAAGTCTTGGACAAAATGTGATAACTGGCTTAAAACTGGATAAAACAAACGTTTCAAAACTGGATATTCTAGTTTTTCATCAAGATGAAAACAATAGATTAAATTTGTATAAAATAAGGCCATGGACTCCATGAGTACATAATTTTGATACCTGCAGGTTTACCATACACAGCTCTGCAGGATGCCACTGTCAATTGCTCTCTGTAGCTGTGAAATGGCCCAAAATGAACAAAGGGCAAATTCACTGCTAGAGATCCTTGAGTTTTGCAGATGAGTAAATACAGGTATTATAGGGGTCCAAATAACCAATTGTGATTTTTGTGGTGATATATATGGGAATCAATTATCTTAACTTGTTGATGTTGTGCCCTGTCGAGAGGCCTCAGGGCGATGTTGTTTGCCAAAACAACAGAGTCATTCAAGTGGCACAGATCCGTTGTCATTGCCTCCGTTAGCTCCTGTTGCCCCCCACAGCTTGTTGCTTTCAAGTTCTCATACCCAGCCTGTCTGAGTTTGTGTTTGAGATCAGTACTCAACTTTTTGGCATCCCACCCACATAGTTTGGCTTTTAGAGCAAATAATTGCAGAGAAAAACTTTGGCTGTGATTGGGCTGGCGGATTCAAACAGGATGTTTATCTTTGGTGACGTTATAGCACCTCTAATACAGAAGAGTAGTGGTCCAAAGTTTTTGTGATGTCACTGAGACAAGCATGTTGCAACTGGATCAGTATAAATGCCAAATTAGCAGAGTGCTCAGCGTATCAGCCTAGTGCTCAGCCTACTAGCCCAGTGCTCAGTCTATCAGCCTAGTGCTCAGCCTCCAGCCTAGTGCTCAGTCTACCAGCCTAGTGCTCAGTCTATCAGCCTAGTGCTCAGCCTCCAGCCTAGTGCTCAGTCTACCAGCCTAGTGCTCAGTCTATCAGCCTAGTGCTCAGCCTACCAGCCCAGTACTCATCCTACCAGCCCAGTGCTAAGTCTATCACCCTAGTGCTCAGTCAATCAGCCCAGTGCTCAATCTATCAGCCTAGTGCTCAACCTACCAGCCTAGTGCTCAGCCTACCAGCCTAGTGCTCAGCCTACCAACCAGTGCTCAGCCTACCAGCCTAGTGCTCAGTCTACCAGCCCAGTGTTCAGTCTTCCAGCCCAGTGCTTAGCCTAGTGCTCAGCCTACCAACCAGTGCTCAGCCTACAAGCCTAGTGCTCAGTCTACCAGCCCAGTGTTCAGTCTTCCAGCCCAGTGCTTAGCCTAGTGCTCAGCCTACCAGCCTAGTGCTCAGCCTACAAGCCTAGTGCTCTGCATACCAGCCCAGTGTTCAGTCTTCCAGCCCAGTGCTTAGCCTAGTGCTCAGCCTACCAACCTAGTGCTCAGCCTACCAGCCTAGTGCTCAGCCTACCAGAATTTTGTAGACATTGCAGTTTACTAATTTCTCCACACTTAAAATTGGTTATAAAGTCCTATTTGGTTTAAAAACGATACTATCACAGAAGTATCTACAGTATCAAATAACGAATGTAAATCTTGCACATTAAAATATGGAGTCCTAATTATATCAAAATCAATACATTCAATTAAAATATGTTTAATAGTCATAGCCCTTTGACATCCAACACACTGAGGCTGATCTTCACCTTTAAGAAGATAGCAATGTGTTAAATGACTATGTCCTATTCTTATTCGACTTAAAACAGACTCTTCTCTTCGGTTAATTCTACAAGCACCTTTTGTTTTACCCAGAACGGGTTGAATTTCATGTAATTTATTAAAAACTGCTTCATTCCAGCGCAATTGCCATTTAGAACGTAAAAAAACAGTAATATATTTCTTAAACTCTGTATAAGGTATAAGCATATTTATTGGCCGCTTATCCAATGCTGCCTTGGCAGCTTGGTCCGCAGCCTCATTTCCAAGGATTCCAATATGACTGGGAATCCAGTAAAAACGAATTTCTTTATTTTCCTCAACACAGAGTTTGTGATGCCGCTCAAGGATATTGTAAATAAAAGGATTTTTCCAATCCTTTGCTTTCATTGCTTGTAAAGAAGACAATGAATCAGAAAATATTAAAAATTTTCGATGTGGAGAAGTCTCCACATGATCTAAAGCTAGGTATAAAGCATGAAGTTCTGCAGAATAAATAGAAGATTTATTTGGCAGACGTTCTGAATAAATATGATTGCCCTTAACAGCAGCTGCAGCAGCCTTGTCATCATCAAATGATCCATCAGTGTAAATACACTGATATCCAGTGAAAACAGATTTTATTTCATTATATCTATTTATATACAGGGATGGATCGGTTGAGTATTTCTTTAATTCTGACATGGCTACATTAATATTTAAAGATTCGTAGGTCCATGGAGGTGTTTCTGGATATTGAAATTTAGCTATTTGATTTGGATTTAAATTTAAAGATTGTAAAGATTCTTTGATGCGAATGCCAAAAGTTGGTATTGTATTAGATTTACTTTCAAAAAGGTCAACATAGTTTGGATTAAATATAGTATCATGTGCAGGATTGTCTGGACAAGCTGCAATTTTTGCAGTATACTGAAGGGCAAGCTTTTCTCTTCTTAAATCAAGAGGCAGCTCATCTGCCTCAACTGCCAAGCTATCTGCAGGCGATGTACGAAATGCACCAAGGCAAAGTCGTAAACCTTGATTTTGTATAGGATCAAGCATTTTAATATAAGATGGACGTGCTGATCCATATATAATACATCCATAATCAAGCTTAGAACGTACAAGCGCTCTGTAAAATTGCAATAAAATATTACGGTCCCCTCCCCAATCGGTATGGGCAAGAACCCGTAATAAATCCAATGCCTTCTGGCATTTCTTTTTAACGTATTTAATGTGAGGAATAAAAGATAATTTCCTGTCAAAAATAAGTCCAAGAAACTTGGTTTCTTCGACAACAGGTATCCGAGTTTGGCCTTAATAAAGATCAGGATCTGGGTGAACCTTCCATTTTTTACAAAAGTGCATACACACAGTTTTCTTTAAAGAAAACTTAAATCCGTTATGATCAGCCCATTCTTGTAATCTATTTAAATGTTGTTGGAGCTGTCGTTCTATTGTATGCATGCTTGTGGACCTGTAGCTTAAGTTGAAATCATCAACAAAAAGTGAGCAATCTGCTCCAGGCCTCATACAATCAACAATGCTGTTAATTTTAATAATAAAAAGGGTGACTGATAATATACTTCCCTATGGAACACCCATTTCCTGATCAAAAGCATCAGAAAGTGATGAACCAACTCGGACCCTGAATTGTCTATTTGACAAAAAATTTTGAATAAAAAGGGATAAACGACCACTTAATCCCATATCATATAAATCGCTCATTATTCCAAATTTCCATGTAGTATCGTACGCTTTCTCTAAATCAAAGAAAATGCTAACCACATGCTCACTTTTTAAAAAACCCTCTCTTATAAATGTCTCTAAACGTACCAGGTGGTCAATGGTACTTCGAGTTTTTCTAAAGCCACTCTGTGCAACAGAAATAAAAGCTGCAGTTTCTAAAAACCAAACTAAACGCTCATTAATCATTCGCTCCATTGTTTTACAGATACAACTGGTTAAAGCAATGGGGCGATAATTATTTGAATCTGAGGAGTCTTTGCCAGGCTTAGGAATGGGAATAATAGTGGCTTCACTCCATGAAGGAGGAAAATCACCACTTTCCCAAATGTTATTAAAAATATTTAAAAGATGCCCAAGTGATTGATCAGGGAGGTGTTTAAGGATTTGGTAGTGAATTTGATCAGGCCCAGGAGCGGTATCATGAGATTTATCCAAAGCAAGTTTCAAATCTTCTATTGTAAATGATTTATTATATTTTTCCAAGTTATGAGATGTAAAATTTAGTTGGTTTCTTTCTTTTCTATTTTTTATTTGTTGAAATTTTGCAGAATAATAATTGGATGAGGAATTCTTAGAAATTTTTTGACCTATTGTGTTACCTATTTCAGTGGGATTTGTAATTAATTGGCCATTATGAGTTAAATGTTTGATCCTTGCTCCACCTCCCTTCCCCAAAATTTTACGCACCATATCCCAGCATTTTTTAATCGGTGTACGCGTATTTAATTTGGAAACATAATCATTACAACTTTTTCTCTTGCTTATTTTAATAATATAACAGGCTTTAGCTCTTTTTACTCGAAATTGGTGCAAATTATATTGAGTTGGCTGTCGATTGAATTTTTTCAGAGCTTTTTTGCGCTCCTTGACAGCTTTTTTGCACTCATCATTAAACCAGGGTTTTTCTTTAATTTTAGAATTTGGCTTTGATTTGGGAATACACCCATCAGCAATATCATACAATGTATCTGTAAAAACTTGAAGAGGATCATCTACATTGTTAAAAAGTTCTGGAGTTATTTTATTAAAACAGGATGTTTGAAATTTTGCCCAATCGGCTTTATGAAATTTCCACTTGGGGATTCGTTCGTCTGGTGGAGGAAAATGGTTATTTAAAATAATGGGATAATGATCACTACCCCATTGATCTTCCTCTACTTCCCAGGAATAGTCTAAAAATAAATTTGGAGTGCACATGGACAGATCTATTGATGTTAAAGAGCCTGTAGCAGGATGTAAATATGTCGGAGAATCGTCATTCCAAAGGCACAAACTATTATTATTTAAAAAATCTTCTATTATACGTCCTTTGGCATCAGTATTATTTCTGCCACCCCAAAGATAGTTGTGTGCATTAAAGTCACCAACTAACATATATGGCTGTGGCAGCTGGGTTATCAAATTATTTAAATCTGTAATATTAACTGGCTCACTAGGCGGTAAATATATTGAACATATAGTTAATGTATTATGCAGGGTAACCCTGACTGCAGAAGCTTGTAAATTAGTATTTAATGTTACTTTACTTTGTGGTATACAGGATTTAACAAAAACAGAAACTCCGCCATGTGCTCGGTCCATTGCATCTATTGAACCAACTTTATTATAAGGTACATACCCCTTAAATGTTGTGGAATTATCTTTGAATTTAGTTTCTTGTAAACAAATTACAGATGCGTTATATTTTTGGGCTAATAACTCCAGTTCTGGCCTGTTTGCCTCGAATCCTCTACAGTTCCATTGTATGATACTGCTGATAGCCATATTAAAAATAATGAGGATAAATATAGGATTTAACATAATCATTTAAGTTTATGATTATGTTTTGAGTGAACAGGTGTAAAATGTATATTGGAAGGATCACCTGTGTCCATCCTTTCTAAGGATTTAGTTCTATTTATTTTAGTTTTGCTTTGATCTTTGATTTCTTTTTTGTCTGATTTCTTAACTGGTCTGTTGCTATTTACATTTTTACTGGATGATGTGGAGGGAGTTTGTGAAGAGGTTTTAGTGGATTGAACTGTTGGTACATTTATTGCTGGGGTAGTGGGTGTCTGGGTTTGAGTGGATGTTCCTGAAGATTTGGAGGTATTTGAAAAATAGGAATAATTCTTTTCATCGATTGGCCAGGTTATTTCTGTCTGTATTGCTATTGTTTTTGTCTCTTTGGTGTTTAAGGCGGTAGCATAGGATGTTTTGGAATTATTAAAACTTTCTACACGTTTACGTGCCTCAGGAAAAGAAATGTTTTCGGTGTGGCGTATTCGCTGAATTTCCTTCTCTTTTAAAAATGAAGGACAATTCCGCGAATACTATGGGTGATTGCCTTGACAATTCACACATTTCATGGTTTCCGAAGAACACTCTTCTCCACTATGCTGGGCTATACATTTCGGGCAAGTTATGTTTCCTTTGCATCGATCAGATCCATGTCCATACCTCTGACACTTGAAGCAGCGCAGAGGGTTTGGAATGAAAACATCAACTCGGACGTTTAAATATCCAACTTTAATAGATGTTGGAAGCTGCGCTGCTTCAAATGTCAGAATGAATGTGTTAATTGGAATTTTGGCTCCATCCTTCTTAATAAAAATTCGTTTGCATTGGACAACATCTTGATCTTTTAGTTCATCCACTATTTCCTCTTCAGAAACTCCCGCCAGATCTGGGCATCTTATCACTCCTTTTTTACTATTGAGGGTCTTATGAGCCGTTATCAAAACTGGAACTGTGGCCAACATTCGGCATCTTAAAAGATTGTCCGCATGGCTTTTCCGCTCAACTTCAATTAATAAACGTGTTTCCATTTTTTTAACTGTTTTCGGCACCCCGGCAATGCCTTGAATCCCCTTTGCAATTGCAAAGGGGGACATTTTTGCCAGGGTATGTTCAGCATCGGAACTTTCCGCAATTAAAAATCTCGGCCATTTTTCTGATTTATTTGAATCGTCATCACTGTCTATGTCATTCCTAGGTCGTTTTTGTTTGTTTTGCGCCATGTGTGTTATTTTAAATTTCATCAGTTAGGTCCCCTACCCACCACGGAGCCCAACAAGGGGACGCCTTTCTGGGCCGGTAACTCCAAGCCCTGACGCCATGAGGATACCCAACATGACATACTCTTAGAATAAAAACTCCACCCTTTCGGATTTTATTTATATCCCTCGATTGACCCAATTAGCAGTAATCTCCTTTCAGGAAATATCAATCAAAAATTTACAATTATTCTTAAATTTTAAACATTGAAATTGTCACTAATAAAAATAAAATAGTCAGAATACATTTCAGGAAATATACCACAAGCCGGTTAAGTCAGACCCAGGCCTAATCTGATCTGCCTGTCTGGTGAACATTTGGATCCAAGACAGGCGTGTTGCAACTGGACCGGTATTACTGCCGAACCAGCCCAGTGCTCAGCCCGTCAGGATTCCATATCCTCCCCGACACAGGTCGCATCCCACGGCAAACAGGACGCAACTTTAGTCGCCTTTTATGACATGCTGGGGGGCAGTGGGGCTATTCTTTAATCCCCGCACCCACAGGGGAAGGCATGAGTTAAGGCTTTGGCTGTTCCCTCGTCTAGACATAGTCTGATTGATGCCAGATTTCTGATTTGATAATATCCCTTCTTACACATTTTCTTTATCTGGGCTTTCATATCCATTTTCTCATCAAAGATGATGCCCAGGTCAGTTATGGATGAGGAGGGGGATATGAGTGAATCCCACTGTGCGAATATCCTCATATAAGCACACTGTTTATTAATATAAAGCACCAGGAAAATACACCAATACAGTGCCACACTTAAAAAAACTGACAGCAGTATATATACAACTTACTTAAAATTTACTCTCCTGTTTATGCTTGGATAAGCTCGTTTACTTCGATAAACATTTTACTGATAGCTGATATTTAATGGCTATACATTCAACTGATATACATGTTTAAACAGATAAACACTCATAAACTTGAACAATACTCGTATATATGGAGAACATTGCCTAACTAACATACACGCCACTGTTTATGTAAGGTTATATGACCTATCCTTTAACGTATATATCAGTTTACATGATATATAGAAGAGTTATCCTCCACTGGATATGTCAGTATAAGTGATGTATACAGGGCTTAATTATACTGTTTATATGATATTTAAGGACCCTATCCTCCGTTGTATATTCCAGTTTATATGATATTTTCAGGACCTATCCTCTGTTGTATATGCCAGTTTATATGATATATACAGGACCTATCTCCGACTGTATATGTCAGTTTATATGATATATACAGGACCTATCTCACACTGTATATGTCAGTTTATATCATATATACAGGACCTATCTCCCACTGTATATGTCAGTTTATATGATATATACAGGACCTATCCCACACTGTATATGTCAGTTTATATGATATATACAGGACACACTGTATATGTCAGTTTATATGATATATACAGGACCTATCCCACACTGTATATGTCAGTTTATATGATATATAAAGGACCTATCTCCGACTGTATATGTCAGTTTATATGATATATACAGGACCTATCTCCCACTGTATTTGCTAGTTTATGTGATATTTACAGGACCTTTCCCCCAGCTGTTTATGCCAGTTTATTTGACATTTACAAGACTTATCCCCACAGAATATGCCAGTTTATGTGATGTTTACAGGACCTATCTTCCACTGTATATGTAAGTTTATTCTACCTTTAAAAGACCTTTCCTGAATTATAAATGTCAGTTTATTTACCAGCACAATATGTAATTACCCCCAAAATGTACCACAAATATAACATTTTAAATTTATTATTGACAAACAACATAGCAAAAACTGATAAACAAGCCAGCTATCCTGAAAATATGCATATCGAAGGTTATATTTGTTGATCTTTTATATTAGGCCCTTTTTCAGATTTTAAGACAAACTGGTTCCTGTCTGAAAAGAAGCTTTCCTGAAAGTGAATAAAATGAATGGGATATTAAGTTATTTTATCTCTAATTGGTACACATACAATATTTTCTATCAGGCTCTGTTAGAATATTCCAGACTGGTGAAAGGTCATTGACCTTGTCTGACAAAATGCTATTGGCATTTTGCTTGACAAACGGTCATTGCCCTTGCCTAAATGTATAAAAAGTATAAAAATATTCATTTCTATATTTCCTAATGGTATACAATCATCCTAATCCCATCCCTTATAAGAAAAGGTCATTGACCTTACTTATTAACAAAATCTGAAAAGAAACAGTAATTGACACTTCAGAACTATCTGGGGTTTCATATCAAACCTCTTGTAAGAACAGACCATGCAAAGACTTGTAAAAGGTCATTGACCTTGCTTGTAATCAATTTGTGCTGAAAAGAAACAAAAAATGAAAGGGTCACTTGAAGTATTATAATAGTGAGTTTGTCCTTGCTTAATATGCGTCTTTACTTTGTCACTGGCTCCCTTCTGAAAACAGTCACTGGCTCCCTTCTGAAAACAGTACAAAAACTGTTAAAAGGTCATTGACCTTCCCTTTTTATTAATAATTGACCTTACCTGGAAGGTCACCTTCCCTTTTTATCAATTATTGGCCTTTCCTGGAAACAAACAGTCCTGAAATCTTAATGAACAGGAATGATTTTAGTACATATATATCCTTGAAAGGTACGTGAAAAGGTCATTGATAACTGGTAAAAGGTCATCGACCTTGTTTAGTCCTGAAAGAAAAAAATGAAAGGGACATTTCTTTCATTTGCATGTGATGTGTTTTATCAGGATCCTGATATGAATGGTGCCCAGCCTGGTAGCTTGGTAAAAGGTCATTGACCTTGCCTGGAAACAAGCAGCCCTGAAATTAAAGAAAATACTGGTACATTACAGTGGATGTCTCTTTGTTCAAACATTGTCCAAATCATGATGCTGAAAATTCCAAGTAGATGGCATCTGGGTTAGGATAAAGTCTGGAAATATATATATCCAAAATAACAGTTTAAATGTCTTTCCTTTGCAAAAACCTGTAACAGAGTGAGGCTTGTATTACACGTGTCAGCCTCTTGCTGGATGGTGGTTAGCATCCTGTGGAAGCATTTTGTAAACATGTCCTAACAGCTCGGGACACAAAGGAAGAATAGCTGTTTTCCCGCCACCAAGCCTGTCACCCCTCATTAGTTCTTCTAGGTCACTGCACTAAGGGGCAATTAATCTTAGAGTAATAGTCAAAAGTTTGGGAAGCAGGGATAATCTCAGGGGGCAACCAAGCTTGGACACAAAGTTATCTCTGATCAGATGTTATCCCTGTGTTGTGGTTATCGACTCTCTCTGTTCTCTGTGGGGTATTTTTCCAACCTCTCCAACTTGTCACCTCAAGCTATATTACTCTACGAATTAATTAACTCCTGTAGAGCAATCCAGCACACTATCATAGATTTTATAATTGGTCCAGGATTCTCACTTTAACCTTCTTCAAATCATCACTACAGATTTGCCAAGTATAGTGATGATCAAGAATGATCTTGAATCTCATCAGATTTAAGTTCAATTCATTTCACTGCATCCCTGTGCTGTCTCACTTGCATCACAAAATATAAATAGCTGCTGGATGTGGCTGGGATGAGGTATCAAGTGGGGTCAGGGCAAATTGTTGCTGACCCAATTTTCAAAAGGCCAGCTATTAATTCACATATGAAGATTTCAAAACAGGGACGAGGGCCCATAGATGAGAAACCCATAAATAAGAGATATCTATGAGATCTGAATGTTATAGTACCATAAAAGTGTAAAAAACGTCAGGCGCGATTTAGACATTTTATACTCTTTTTGTCACTTACTAACCAGATTTGCTAATATCTTGGCTTGTAGTGAACATTTTTTTCAATCTGAAAAATCTTATCAGTATCTAAACATCGTAAGAATCATGGAATAAGAGATATCTATGAGATCTGAATGTTATATAGTACCATAAAAGTGTAAAAACGCCAGGCGCGATTTAAACATTTTATATTCTTTTTGTGACTTACTATCCAAGATTTGCTAATATCTTGGCTTGTTGTGAACATTTTTTCAATCTGAAAAGTCCTATCAGTATCTTAACATCATAAGAATCATGAAATAAGAGATATATAAGAGATCTGAATGTTATATAGTACCATAAAAGTGTAAAAAAAACGCCAGGTGCGATTTAAACATTTTATACTCTTTTTGTCACTTACTATCCAAGATTTGCTAATAGCTTGGCTTGTAGTGAACATTTTTTCAATCTGAAAAGTCCTATCAGTATCTAAACATCGTAAGAATCATGGTATAAGAGATATCTATGAGATCTGAATGTTATATAGTACCATAAAAGTGTAAAAAACGTCAGGCGCGATTTAGACATTTTATACTCTTTTTGTCACTTACTATCCAAGATTTGCTAATATCTTGGCTTGTAGTGAAAATTTTTTCAATCTGAAAAGTCCTATCAGTATCTAAACATCGTAAGAATCATGGTATAAGAGATATCTATGAGATCTGAATGTTATATAGTACCATAAAAGTGTGAAAAACGTCAGGCGCGATTTAAACTTTTTATACTCTTTTTGTAACTTACTATCCAAGAATTGCTAATATCTTGGCTTGTAGTGAAAATTTTTTCAATCTGAAAAGTCCTATCAGTATCTAAACATCATAAGAATCATGAAATAAGAGATATCTAAGAGATTTAAACAGAAACCTTGTTTTGCTCAGATGACACAATAAAGCTCCTGCTTACACATGTTTGCCCTACAATTGAGAGTGCCAGATACATATATTCAAAGCATGAAGAATGTTATAAACTTCATGTTTACACAAGGGGTTTGTGGCAGGAAACACTTAATTATTACCAGACAACAATCCCCCACTGGTTCACCATTTCAAATTTTAAGGAGTGGCAACGTGCATATCATGCTTCAATTATCTACAGTGCAAGTAAACATACAGTATATGTAGGTTTACTTACATCATATATAACCATAAGTAAACTTAGAAAGTATAAAAATGTTTACATTCACAGTTCATAAACAAGACTAAATGTATGCAGTATACAAAGGCTTCCAATATCGTACCTAATCAGAGGTAAACATATTAAGTTTAGAGATGTATATGTAGACAGTGCATAAACAGTGTTAAACATATGCTGTATATGAATGTTAGCTTATGTCAATCACAACCAGAAGTAAACTTAAAAAGTATAGACATGTTTACACACAAAGTTGATAAACAGGAGTATACTTACACATTACACAAAAGTTTATTTTTATCATATATAACCAGAAGTAAACTAAAGATGTATATGACAGTTTACTCATAGCATACCTAATCAGGAGTAAACTGTTGAATTCTAGCAAAGCTAAATATGATGATAAAGTTTAGGATGCTTTATGCTGCCAGTTTAGTCTTGTGGTTACTGATATGTAGTTTACATATGTATATCTGAAACTTGAAGTATAAGAGGGCTTAAACATATAGAGGATATCTTTGATTATATGGATCTTGGCACAGTGGATCCCTACCTTGATTGAGGTGACATCCCCCGTTAGGGGAATGCTATATCTGTCATATCAGGCTAACATCTCTGTCTTGCCGTCATTAATTTTCATTTTATTTGATATTAAGAAGGCCCTGACTTCATTAACACATTTTTCCAATTTTTGTTTGCCAATTTCATAATCTTGTTTTGAGGTGTGATCAACAGGTATGTAGATTTGGGTGTCATCTGCGTATATGTGGTAGTTTAGGTAATATTTTGCTAGAATATCAGTCAAGGGTGACATGTATAGTGTGAAGAGGATTTATCCTAGTACAGATCCCTGAAGGACCCCAAACTTAGTTTTCCTAGTGGTGGACTTTTGCATCCCACTTTTACACACTGTTGTCTATTCTGTAAGTATGACTATATCCACGAGAGTGCATGACCTTTGACTCCATATCTTACTTCTAGCCTATCAAACAATATTTGATGGTCTATGGTGTCAGATGCTGCTGATAGGTCTAGTAAAAGTAGGATTACCGTTTTGTAAGGTCAAGGTCCCTTAAAATGTCATTTTGTACTCTCAGTAGTGCTGTTTCCGTGCTGTGGTATTCTTTGTATGCTGATTGAAATTTGTCAGTTAGGTCATTCATTATGAGGTATGATATTAATTGTTCTGCAACTTCTCTTTCAGTTAACCTCAAGACATAACTGAGGTTCGAGACTGGTCTGTAATTCTTTTCAATGAGTTCTAGACCCAGTTTTTTCAATAAAGGTTTAATTATTGCAATTTTCATATTCTCAGACACCTCAGAGTCCATGAGTGATTTGTTTATGATAGCAGTGATGATTGGAAGAAGGACATCAATCATGTCATGAAGTAGCCATTTTGGGATTGGGTCTAACTCACAAGATTTGTTTGACGCCCTCCGCACTAGTTTGCGAACATCATCCTCAGTCAGAGGTGTAAATCTTTCTAGGGCTGGTTGGTTCTGGTTAGATGTAGGTGGCATATTTTTGGTGGTGTCCTATGGTGGTGATTTTCCATTTATGTGATGCTCATCAATATTTTTCCGAATGGTATCTATTTTTTCAAGGAAGTAGTTGTTGAATTTTTCCGCCAGTGCTGTATCACAGTTCGAGGATGGCATCGGAACGTCCATTGATTTGTGCATGACCTTATCTATGACATTAAATAGTTTTTTTGGGTCATGCTTGTTTTCATTCACTAGATTTGAGAAATAATTAAATTGAGAAGTTTTCAGTAAGGAATTGTACTTATTTCTCTGGGATATATTTCCTTATCAATTTGCAATCCAGTTTTTTTCATTCTTCGTTCCAATCTTCTCTTTATTGATCTTTCCTGTTTGATATGGTTATTCATCCATGGAACCGGTTTACGTTTGGATACATTGGCAACCTTGATGGGGGCATGGTTATCAATTATAGTTGTTAATTTTTTCCATCATAGAATTTTACCATTTCCACTAGGGATAAGGACTCCCAGGTTGTACTATCTGTCATTATTGTTTTAATGTTGTGCCTTAATGCCTCCATATTAATGTTTTTATAATTTCTATATTGTAGGTTTTTTTTGGCAGGTTTTGGAGGATACATGTCCAGAACCATGAGAATCATTTTGTGATCAGATATATATTCATCCACTGTATGACTCGTGATAGATTTGTTTCCTTTGAAAGTGATGATCAGATCAAGTGTATTTCCCAATCGATGCATTGGTTCAGTTACCAATTGATTCATATCAAATGTGGATAGTACATCATTGAATTTCACGACATCAGGTTTTTTTGGTTTATTTACATGAAATTGTAGTCACCTAAGAATGTGACTTCATCATAGAATTCAGAGTAAGTGTACCTGATTCCACTAGATGGCTCTGGTCTGTATATGGTCACAAAAGTCACCTTTTTACCCTTAAGGTGTAGGGAGGCTTCCATTAGCTCCATGGTCTTTACTGTTGGAGGATTCAATCTATTTGTTTTGAAAGGAAACTTTTCATGATGTAGCAGAGCAATTCCTCCTCCATTCCGGCCTATCCTAGGGAATGAGTGGAGTTTTAGGCATCCTTCCTCAAGCTCATCACGTGTCATCTCATCCCCATGTTCATGTCGCCATGTATCAGTTATAAAGAGTGCGTGCAGATTATTTGTATTAAAGTAATCTTTGACTGTTAATACTTTGTGGATGATGCTTTGTACATTACTTTTATCCCTCATATTAAATATGTAAAAAAGAAATGCCAGAAGGCATTAGATTTATTACGGGTTCTCGCTCATACCGATTGGGGAGGGGACGGTAATGTTTTATTACAGTTATATAGAGCGCTGGTACGTTCCAAACTTGATTATTAAAATGCTCAATCCTGTACAAAATAAGACTATGTCTTGGCTATGTCTATGTCTTGGTGCATTTCGTACATCATCTGCAGATAGCTTGGCAGTAGAGGCAGATGAACTGCCTCTCGATTTAAGAAGAGAAACTTGCCCTTCAGTATGCTGCAAAAATTGCAGCTTGTCCAGACAATCCTGCATAATATTCTATATTCAATCCAAATTATGTTGATCTTTTTGAAAATAAACCAATTACAATACCGACTTTTGGCATTCGCTTCAAAGAATCTTTACAATCTTTAATTATAAATCCAAATCAAATAGCTAAATTTCAATATCCAGAAACACCTCCATGGACCTATGTAACTTTAAATATCAATGTAGCCATGTCAGAATTAAAGAAATGCTCAACAGATCCATCCCTTTATATAAATAGATATAAAGAAATTAAATCTACTTTCACTGGATATCAGTGTATATACACTGATGGATCATTTGACGATGAGAAGGCTGCTGCAGCTGCTGTTAAGGGCAATCATATTTATTCAGAACGTCTGCCAAATAAATCATCTATTTTTTCTGCAGAACTACATGCTTTGTACCTTGCTTTGGATCATGTGGAAACTTCTCCACATCAAACATTTAAATTTTTTTCTGATTCTTTGTCTTGTTTACAAGCATTGAAAGCAAAGGATTGGAAAATCCCTTTATTTACAAAATTCTCGAACGGTATCATAGACTCTGTACAGATGAAAATATAGAAATTTGTTTCTATTGGATCCCCAGTCACAATGGAATCCATGGAAATGAGGCTGCTGACCAAGCTGCCAAAGCAGCATTGGACAAACGCCCAATAGATTTACTTATTCCATATACAGAGTTTAAGAAATATATTACTGTTTTTTTACGTTTTAAATGGCAGTTGCGCTGGAACTAAACTATTTTTAATAAATTACATGAAAGTAAGCCCGTTCTAGGCAAAACTAAAGGTGCTATTAGAATTAACCGAAGAGAAAAGTCTGTTTTAACCCGTATAAGAATAGGACATAGTCATTTGATGCACTGTTATCTGCTTAAAGGTGAAGATCAACCTGAATGTATTGGTTGTCAAAGGGCTTTGACTATTAAACATATTTTAATTGAGTGTATTGATTTGTGATATTATACGAACTCAATATTTTAATGTGCAAGGTTTACATACGTTATTTGATACTGTAGATACTTCTGTGATAGTATCGTTTTTAACTCACATAGGACTTTATAATCAGTTTGAAGGGCAGAGCTTTTGTTTATTTATGTCATTGACTTATTTATCAAGAACTGCAAAACATCATACTGATAAAGTCTTTTAAACAAATTATACATATTTATTATATTTGATTGATATTATATAAATGTTGTTGACAAATTCTTGTGTTATCCATATATTGTATTAACATTTACATTTTGTTTCTAGTCAATATTACGTTTCTGTTTTTACTGTTTTGGCACTGAATGACCTTATTGTGTCGATGTGCCATAAAGAAATTATTCATTCATTCATTGTACATTACATGTTCCTATATTAATGTTAATATTCTGTTTTGGGGCATGATTTCTTAGTTTTGCATTTTTTTCCCTTGTTACTGTATTTGTGCAATTTGTTTCTTCTGATCCATGTGCGGGTGCTACATTAAGCATGTCTAGCATTAAGGTTGGCCCAGTCCCGCATATACGCGGACGTCTATGTGGTGAGAGTGTGGCATTATGAGGGGTACCACAGACTTTCACACTTTTCTCATCATCATTATCATCACTATCTAATTTTCTCAATTTTGCACCAGATTTTCTTGATATCATTTGAATTGTAGAACCTCCAGAGCCTATTAGTTTCGCAGTGGATTCTCTCAGATTTTAGTTATCACCTCCTCATATGTGTAGTCATCATTATCAAAGTTATTTAGACTCTTTACATCATCATTTTTATCACTGCTACAATTACTCCCTTCCTCATCATCATCACTAGATTGCACTTTCGCCTTATCATTACTATCACTCCAGTATTCCACTGGATCTTCCGTATAGATCTCAGTATTGCCCAGTATGGCTTTGCATAACCCATCAATCCAGTCCCCTGCTGCTTGGTCTAGCAAGGTTGGGTCTTCAACAGAGGTAACTATATATTAAGGTGTTGCAGATGCTGTTACTTTGCTAGGGGTTTCCAGAATCCTAATCTGTCCCTGCTCCATGACTTTGCTCAGTTTGCTCAAATTATGGTTCAGGCCAGTATGTGCTCTAATCATTGTGGATATGCTGTCAATGGATATGGGGGGTAAGTGGCACATATAAATAGGGCATTCAGCATGTTTCCCCATTTTGTATACAGCTTTTTTAGATGTCTTAAGATCACTTTACCCCTGATCCCTTTTTCAATTTCATCCAGTCCCATACATAGAACTGCATATTTGCATATTGCGGCATATTTCTTAAGACTATTTCTGTTTACCTCAAGTCTTAACCATAACCTCCGGCTCATGAACCCATGCCCATGGGATATTCTCATTGCTGTACGTGGTAATACCACTGTGAACATTAGCAGATAGAAACAATACCTTCTCCTTACCAGTTGAGCCCTTAATGGACCTCTATATGCCTAAGGTGTTCATCATTTTTTGTTTCTAGCTGAGAGATGTACTCATTGTTGTCGGCAATTGTTTTGTTCAACTCCTCAATTTTAAGCTCAGCACGTTTCAATCTAGCTTTGTCAAAAGTATAATTGATTTTAAGTGCATTCAGTTTCTGACTTAGCTCAGTTTTCTTTCTCTAACTCACTAATCTTAGTTGTCTTGGCCTCATTTTGTACATTTAGTTGTGCAAAACTTTCAGTTTTTTCTTTAACTAAATTAATCAATTCTATCATGCTCAATTCAATGTCGTCAACCGGGGTGGGGGCCGCCTCATCGATGTTGATTGCATCTGTGGGGGAGTTCCCTTCAGTGGGGGCCGCTCCGTCAAGTGGCGCCCTCTCTCGGTTCTTCACTGTGGTCGGTTCAGTACCTGTGGTCACTGTCTGGCACGACGTGGTCTCATTGGATTTACCAGTGGTCACATGGGAGACACCTACTGGTTCCTCCCTTTCCTCCGTGAGATGACCTGGAGGAGGATCGGGAACTAGACTCTCTTTTCCTGCTGCCCTGGTGAGTCTTGGTACTAGCTTTAGATGCCATCTGTAAAGATATATTATTTTGCTCCATTATTAATTTTCCATTTCTAGACATCTCATTCTTATCTTTTTTAATATTCTTAGATTTGTTTTTCACATTTGTCCATGTTTTATTTTTACTTTTACCCATGATATACTGTTCAATCAGCTCTACTCCAATATTTTCTTCAGGCTCATATGTGCTATCTTTTTTTGAAAAACCATCCCACCATATTCTGAAGAATCTGGTTTTGGTTGATCTATCATAGAAATCACCTATGATCGATCTAACTTTGTACTGGTGTGGTTTATATTGTTCGTGCATAATCAGCTTGTCAAGGGGGTTCAGCCTTAGTTCATTTATAGTTCAATTTGTCAAATTGTACAAGATTACTAACCCTCTCTATTGCTGAGGTGCTGTTACTTTATAAGTTTTCTTATTTGAATTTTTCAGTTATTTTCACCTGCCAGGGGGTACAGCCTTGGTTCAGGATATATTCCGTTTTCAGATCACACAAATCTTTCCAAGGGGGTTCTGCCTTGGTACACAAATTTTCTGCCCAGGGGGTTCAGCCTTGGTACAACAGAATTTATATTCAATGTATATCAATATATCAATGTGAAGTCAAACAAATTTTCCAAGGGGGTTCTGCCTTGGTACAATTTTTTTTTCTGCCCAGGGGGTTCAGCCTTGGTACAACAGAAATTATATTCAATGTATATTTGCAAAAAGTTTTTTCTGCCCAGGGGGTTCAGCCTTGGTACAACAGAAATTCAGTTCAATGTATATCAATGTGAAATCAATGCCCGTACAGGAGTTCAGCCCTGGTAGAGGTAAGTGGTCAAATTTGAGTCTCGATAAAGTCACTCACAAAGTATCTTATTATATTTGAATAAGACTTAGCGATTTTCCGATAAAGCACAATAACGTTCAGGTAAGGCAATAGCGTCGGCAATAAAATGCGGCGATAGCTGTGGAAGTAATGCGTTGCGATGATATTTTTCTGGAGATATTTGCAAACCGTCTTGCTTCAGTCACTAAAAGGCTTCAAGTGACTGTATTTTTTGGCGCTCAAGATTCACCAGGTGAGTTCAATAGTTAAAAGTGTCAGGTATTTGAGAACTTTGGGTAACACCTGAGAACTCTTGAGAACGATTTGAGAGGTTGATAGGTGACGGCTACTTATACCTTAACACTGTCGGATTGATTATATAATATCTGTGTAAGTTTTAGTTATCAGGTATGATATAATGTTATTATGTATTTAGACTTTCTTATCCAGGTGAATTATCAATTTTCTATTCGCAGGTAGAACCGTTAGAAAACCAAGATGGCGAAATTAATGCCTTCACAATCACTCAGTCAAAATGTTTCCAAAAAATATAATATTAACAACACGTCTGATGCTTACAAATATTGTTCACACGGCAACACCAATGTTATTTGTTCGAATGGGTTGATTATAGGGAGATATAATCTAATATTCGCTCAGAAATCCGGTGAAATTAATCAAAATACCTCGATTAAAATGACCACCATCGATGTTGCGCACGCGTCATCAAATCTAGTGCTCAGCCTACCAGTCTAGTGCTCAGCCTACCAGCCCAGTACTCAGCCTACCAGCCCAGTACTCAGCCTACCAGCCCAGTACTCAGCCTACCAGCCCAGTGCTCAGTCTATCAGCCTAGTGCTCAGCCTACCAGCCCAGTACTCAGCCTACCAGCCCAGTACTCAGCCTACCAGCCCAGTGCTCAGTCTATCAGCCTAGTGCTCAGCCTACCAGCCCAGTGCTCAGCCTACCAGCCCAGTACTCAGCCTACCAGCCTAGTGCTCAGCCTACCAGCCAGTGCTCATCCTACCAGCCTAGTGCTCAGCCTACCAGCCTAGTGTTCAGCCTACCAACCAGTGCTCATCCTACCAGCCTAGTGCTCAGCCTACCAGCCTAGTGCTCTGCCTACCAGCCTAGTGCTCAGCTTACCAGCCTAGTGCTCTGCCTACCAGCCTAGTGCTCAGCTTACCAGCCTAGTGCTCTGCCTACCAGCCTAGTGCTCAGCTTACCAGCCTAGTGCTCAGCTTACCAGCCTAGTGCTCTGCCTACCAGCCTAGTGCTCAGCTTACCAGCCTAGTGCTCAGTCTATCAGCCTAGTGTTCAGCCTACCAGCCAGTGCTCAGCCTACCAGCCCAGTTCTCCGCCTATTCCATACCCTCCCCGCCACAGGTCGCACCCCACAGCAAACAGGATGCCCCATGAGTTGCCTGTTATGACATGCTAAAGGTAGTGATTTATTCTTCAATCCCCGCACCCACAGGGGATCTCAAATAAGGAATTCGAACAGCAGGATATAGTAGGGCAATTTATTCATGATAACAAACATTGTTGTTGAGTAAGTTTGTTTACAATAGAATATGCCAATATATCGTAGACACTCATTTCACATATTGCTCCTTTCAAAACATGTTGAATATTAAACATTGTCTACACTGAAATATATCAAAGTTTAACTTTTCCCTTACAAATGTCTAAAACTTGACATTCACAATAAACTCAGCCCAGATTCTAACAAAGCAGGGTGCATTAGAGGATAATTTAATTAATGTTGAACGTTTACATTTACACACGCTATGATACTTACATTTAATTCATGGATTATATCTTGATAAATGAATTTTACAGCATATAGGATACTTTGTTAAAAAAGGTTATCAGACAGTTCTCAAAGCAATGGATATTTTAGCAAACCAATGGACGATATTTTATCCCCAAATGAATACCTCTTCATGCATTTGTATGTAAATCACTATTTTGGGGAATTTATTTGAAAATCATTTTGATTTTTGAAATATCACATTGAACATGTTCTAGATGTAGAAAGCATTCTTCTATTCATAATGGCCCATGACATTATTTCTGAAATCATAGTTATATTCTTTTGCTCAAGATAGAGTGTGGATAGAAGATCTAGTTCAAGGCATATGCAGAAATCTCTCAAGAAGTTTCCTTGTCTACAATCAAGAAAAACACAACAAGATTAATTGCAAATATTTGATATTAGTCTTTTAGTTAATGTCTAAGGCTGTTATATGTAATATTATGTTTTCTTTTAAACTCTTAATTGCCAATTGAAAATATTCTAACGTACATATGATATTATTGACCATAGAGGCCTTAAATCAACCAAAAAGCAATTGCAGCTACATGTACAGGAACTAATTACTGAGCATAATTACCCTGATATATTATGTATAACAGAATCCTACATTGACCACACTATTTCAGACAGCCATTCACCCTGATTATGATATAGGGAGAGAAGACAGACGCAAGGGTGGAGGTGGGGTATTGATCGGTATCCATAAAAGGTGGCTTTCAGACCCAAAGGAGGAGAGTTTGAAAATTGACTGTGAACTTTTTTGGAGAAAACTCAACATAACTGGAACAAAACCACTGTTCACAGGATGTTACTATAGGCCAACAGACAGAAATACTTCCAACGTCCAAGAACTAAATGCATCTCTTGGAATGATTCCCCAGTCTGACACAAATACCACTAATATATTACTAACAGGGGATTTCAATGTACCAGATATCACATGGGAGAATATGCCCTGCATATGGGATCGACCTAAATACAGCAATGGTTGATACTTTTAATGAACATTGTCTCACCCAACCAGGGGAGGCAATAGGTTAGATTTGGTCGGTACAACAAACCCTAGCCTAGTGAATAAAGTATCTGTCCATCCAGGCATGAGTGACCATGATGTGTTAATAACAGAAATCAATGCAAAAGCCACACTGGCCAAGAAAAAGCCAAGAAACATATAGCTGTACAAAAATGGAGACATGAATGCAATAAAACAAGACATGAATGTCTTTTTTGAAGATGAAGTTAAAGATTCAAGTCTCCCAGTTGCAAATCTGAACAATAGGTTCACAGCCAAGCTTATGGAGTCCATAAATGAACACATTCCTATTAAGAAAATAACTGGTAGATGGGATGTGCCATGGATGACAAAGGAAATAAAGAGACAAATTAATAGAAAACAAAGACTATACAAAAAGGCTGAAACAATTAAAAAGGATTCTGACCGTAGAAAATTCAGAAACCTTAGGAAATACATAAAACATAAGTTGAGAGAAACCCACCATGAATATGTCCTGGGGCTACTCGATTTACCTGATATTGAATTCAGTAGACCATCAATGGGAAAAAGGTTCTGGAACTATATTAGATCCAGGCGCAAAGATACTGTTGGTGTACCATTACTAACAGAAAATGGCATTGAAGTGAAAGACAGTAAAGGCAAGGCTGAAGTTCTTTCACGTCAGTATAAATCTGTTTTTTCTACTGAAAACATGGAAAATGTCCCTGACAAAGGTGATTCATCTTCTCCACAAATAGAGGCAATTACCATCACAGTTGCTGGTGTGGAAAAATTGCTCTCTAACCTAAACTGCAAAAAAGCCAATAACTCACTCGACAATGGAGAAGTTCCAAAAGCAAGTCACACAGCAAGTATAGTTGCAGTCTTTAAAAAAGGAGTTAAAAGTCGTGAAGCTAACTACTGGCCAGTTTCTTTGACATCTGTCCACTGTAAAAGTTTGGAGCACATAATTGTCAAACATATGATGAATCACTGCGAACTTTACAATATCCTGGAAAATTCTCAGCATGGATTCAGGACAGGCCACTCGTGTGAAACTCAGATAATCACAACCCTACAGGACATACTCAAGGCTAGAAATGATGGGCAAAATGTTGACATGCTCATTCTTGATTTTAGTAAAGCCTTTGACACAATTTGCCATGAGCGACTGAATCACAAACTTGAGCATTACGGAATCTCAGGGCAAGTCGGTTCATGGATAAAAAACTGGCTTACAAACCGTGAACAGAGGGTAGTTATTGACAGTGATCAATCTGACCCTGTCCACGTTAAATCTGGAGTTCCTCAGGGTACAGTACTTTGGCCAATACTCTATATTAATGATATTGGAGAGAAACTAAAATATTCAAACATAAGACTCTTTGCAGATGTCAACCTTCTATATAAAATAGTTGAAAATTATGATGATGCTGTAAAACTGCAAGAGGACCTAAATATGCTGGAAAAATGGTCAAATGAGTGGCAAATGGACTTCAATGCTCAGAAATGCTACACCCTGAGCAGCAAGAATAAAAGCCAAGCTCTTGATTCCAGAAAATATACATTAAATGGTCACATCTTGCAACATGTTGAACATCATCCCTACCTCGGAGTCAAGCTCCAATCAGATTTGAAATGGTATGAGCATATTAACAACATTGTCTGCAAAGCAAATCAAGTACTGGGATTTGTAAGAAGGAATTTCAACATATGCCCAGGATATATCAAAGAGGCTGCCTACAATACACTTGTGCGCCCCCACTTAGAATATGCATCAAGTGTGTTGGACTCTTACCTCAAGAAAGATATAAACCGCATAGAATCAGTTCAAAGACGAGCTGCTAGATTTGTTGCTGGCACCTGGAAGAGAGCACCAGGCACTGTAACAAAAATCCTGGAATACCTAAAATGGGATTCACTAGTAGGGAGAAGAAGGACCCATAGGCTGGTTTTATTGTACAAGGCTATAAATGGTGAAATAGCTTTGAAACTTCCAGATCATGTCAAAATGAAATCAGCTCCTACAAGGAAAAACCATGGAAATCACTGTATCGAAATGGCGACAAGCTGTGACCCTTATACATACAGCTATTTTTCCAGGACAGTGACTGACTGGAACAACCTTCCCCCTCATTTAACTACATTGGGAACAGGTAGCTTGGCATCCTTCAGGAACTCCCTTGCCAGAGTATAAAGGTTGGCGACAAGCAACTGGTGTGTACCAGCTGCACCCCTTAGTGCAATCTTGCACTCTCGGCAGTATGCCAATTGGTTTTGCCGAGTAAATTTATAGATGTAGATGTAGACATCTTAAGGATGTCCTTCAGGCATCTGTCAAATGATCTAGATGTCTTTAGGATATCCTACAGACGTCTGTCAATTATCTAGATGTCTTTAGGATGTCCTACAGATGCCTGTGTGATTCAATCTTGCACATGCCCTCATTAATAATGATTGATAATGTGACCACAGCTACTGCATCTCTCAGATTTTTGCTCATAAACTGTGAAGTCAGCCAACTGTTACTTCCAGGTGCAAATGTGACTGAGGCATAAGGCAAATGTAAACCGCTTTGTTGGGCAACACTAAACATGGCTTCTTTGATGGTGGAGGTCGTCATGTCTATGTTTTGTAAAGAGATAAGAGAACAAATAACTAATCTGCCAAAATGTACAAAAGGGCAAGCAGACATCATATTGAGTTCCCATGGCAACACCAATATTGATCAAGCAGTATGAATTATAATTATATGAAACCTGTTTTCCATTTTCATTTACAAAAAGGTCATTGATATATGAGTTATTATTTCAATTAAAAAAGCTATTTTACAAATTTGAAATCGCTATCTTAAATACCTCCTTGTCATCATCCTCCCTCTTGTCATCATCCTCCCTCTTGTCATCATCCTCCCTCTTGTAATAATCCTCCCTCTTGTCATCATCCTCCCTCTTGTCATCATCCTCCCTCTTGTAATTATCCTCCCTCTTGTCATCATCCTCCCTCTTGTCATCATCCTCTCTCTTGTCATCATCCTCTCTCTTGTCATCATCCTCCCTCTTGTCATCATCCTCCCTCTTGTCATAATCCTCCCTCTTGTAAAAATCCTCCCTCTTGTCATCATCCTCCCTCTTTTCATCATCCTCCCTCTTGTCATCATCCTCCCTCTTGTCATCATCCTTCCTCTTGTCATCTTCCTCCCTCTTGTCATCATCCTCCCTCTTGTAAAAATCCTCCCTCTTGTCATCATCCTCCCTCTTGTAAAAATCCTCCCTCTTGTCATCATCCTCCCTCTTTTCATCATCCTCCCTTTTGACATCATTCTCCGTCTTGTCATCATCCTCCCTCTTGTCATCATCCTCCCTCTTGTAATAATCCTCCCTCTTGTAATATTCCTCCCTCTTGTCATCATCCTCCCTCTTGTCATCATCCTTCCTCTTGTAATAATCCTCCCTCTTGTCATCATCCTCCCTCTTGCCATCATCCTCCCTCTTGTCATCATCCCCCCTCTTGTAAAAATCCTCCCTCTTGTCATCATCCTCCCTCTTGTCATCATCCTCCCTCTTGTCATCATCCTCCCTCTTGTAAAAACCCTCCCTCTTGTCATCATCCTCCCTCTTGTAAAAATCCTCCCTCTTGTCATCATCCTCCCTCTTGTCATCATCCTCCCTCTTGTAAAAATCCTCCCTCTTGTCATCATCCTCCCTCTTGTCATCATCCTTCCTCTTGTCTTCATCCTCCCTCTCGTAATAATCCTCCCTCTTGTCATCATCCTCCCTCTTGTCATCATCCTCCCTCTTGTAAAAATCCTCCCTCTTGTCATCATCCTCCCTCTTGTAAAAATCCTCCCTCTTGTCATCATCCTCCCTCTTGTAAAAATCCTCCCTCTTGTCATCATCCTCCCTCTTGTCATCATCCTCCCTCTTGTCATCAGCCTCCCTCTTGTCATCATCCTCCGTCTTGTAATCATCTTCCCTCTTGTCATCATCCTCCCTCTTGTCATCATCCTCCCTCTTGTCATCATCCTCCCTCTTGTCATCATCCTCCCTCTCGTAATAATCCTCCCTCTTGTCATCATCCTCCCTTTTGTCATCATCCTCCCTCTTGTAAAAATCCTCCCTCTTGTTATCATCCTCCCTCTTGTCATCATCCTCCCTCTTGTAAAAATCCTCCCTCTTGTCATCATCCTCCCTCTTGTAAAAATCCTCCCTCTTGTCATCATCCTCCCTCTTGTCATCATCCTCCCTCTCGTAATAATCCTCCCTCTTGTCATCATCCTCCCTCTTGTCATCATCCTCCCTCTTGCCATCATCCTCCCTCTTGTCATCATCCTCCCTCTTGTCATCAGCCTCCCTCTTGTCATCATCCTCCGTCTTGTAATCATCTTCCCTCTTGTCATCATCCTCCCTCTTGTCATCATCCTCCCTCTTGTCATCATCCTCCCTCTTGTCATCATCCTCCCTCTCGTAATAATCCTCCCTCTTGTCATCATCCTCCCTTTTGTCATCATCCTCCCTCTTGTAAAAATCCTCCCTCTTGTTATCATCCTCCCTCTTGTCATCATCCTCCCTCTTGTTAAAATCCTCCCTCTTGTAAAAATCCTCCCTCTTGTCATCATCCTCCCTCTTGTCATCATCCTCCCTCTTGTCATCATCCTCCCTTTTGTTATCATCCTCCCTCTTGTCATCATCCTCCCTCTTGTCATCATCCTCCCTCTTGTCATCATCCTCCCTCCTGTCATCATCCTCCCTCTTGTAAAAATCCTCCCTCTTGTCATCATCCTCCCTCTTGTCATCATCCTCCCTCTTGTCATCATCCTCCCTCTTGTTATCATCCTCCCTCTTGTTATCATCCTCCCTCTTGTCATCATCCTCCCTCTTGTTAAAATCCTCCCTCTTGTAAAAATCCTCCCTCTTGTCATCATCCTCCCTCTTGTCATCATCCTCCCTCTTGTCATCATCCTCCCTCTTGTAAAAATCCTCCCTCTTGTCATCATCCTCCCTCTTGTCATCATCCTCCCTCTTGTCATCATCCTCCCTCTTGTCATCATCCTCCCTCTTGTCATCATCCTCCCCCTTGTCATCATCCTCCGTCTTGTAATCATCTTCCCTCTTGTCATCATCCTCCCTCTTGTCATCATCCTCCCTCTTGTCATCATCCTCCCTCTCGTAATAATCCTCCCTCTCGTAATAATCCTCCCTCTTGTCATCATCCTCCCTTTTGTCATCATCCTCCCTCTTGTAAAAATCCTCCCTCTTGTAAAAATCCTCCCTCTTGTCATCATCCTCCCTCTTGTCATCATCCTCCCTCTTGTAATCATCTTCCCTCTTGTCATCATCCTCCCTCTTGTCATCATCCTCCCTCTTGTCATCATCCTCCCTCTTGTAAAAATCCTCCCTCTTGTCATCATCCTCCCTCTTGTCATCATCCTCCCTCTTGTCATCAGCCTCCCTCTTGTCATCATCCTCCGTCTTGTAATCATCTTCCCTCTTGTCATCATCCTCCCTCTTGTCATCATCCTCCCTCTTGTCATCATCCTCCCTCTTGTCATCATCCTCCCTCTTGTCATCATCCTCCCTCTTGTCATCATCCTCCCTCTTGTCATCATCCTCCCTCTTGTAAAAATCCTCCCTCTTGTCATCATCCTCCCTCTTGTCATCATCCTCCCTCTTGTCATCATCCTCCCTCTTGTCATCATCCTCCCTCTTGTCATCATCCTCCCTCTTGTCATCATCCTCCCTCTCGTAATAATCCTCCCTCTTGTCATCATCCTCCCTTTTGTCATCATCCTCCCTCTTGTAAAAATCCTCCCTCTTGTAAAAATCCTCCCTCTTGTCATCATCCTCCCTATTGTCATCATCCTCCCTTTTGTTATCATCCTCCCTCTTGTAATTATCCTCCCTCTTGTCATCATCCTCCCTCTTGCCATCATCCTCCCTCTTGTAATAATCCTCCCTCTTATCATCCTCCCTCTTGTCATCATCCTCCCTCTTGTCATCATCCTCCCTATTGTCATTATCCTCCCTCTTGTCATCATCCTCCCTCTTGTCATCATCCTCCCTCTTGCCATCATCCTCCCTCTTGTCATCATCCTCCCTCTTGTCATCATCCTCCCTCTTGTCATCATCCTCCCTCTTGTCATCATCCTCCCTCTTGTCATCATCCTCCCTCTTGTCATCATCTGCTCTCTCATCTTCTCCCCATTTGATTTTTTTATTCTGTATTACAAATATTTTATCCAGTTTAGCCATCATTTCTATGTCATTATATTATTGGCTAATATTCTATACTCGTCGTAAAATGGGCCCTAAAATATCATGTGTAATATATTTATAGCTTACCAAGAAATTAAGCAGACTCCTTGTGCGGATCCCAAGTTCTGCAAGGAAAAGCAAGTGTTTAGTATTCAATATATTTTGGAAATGATAATCAAATATTATAATCTTAAAATGATATAATGATTCTATGATGTTATTGTGAGATATAGAGGTGATGTTTATGACACTGCATGTCCCAATGTGCACATCGCAGTCTGATTATAACATACTTATATATTTGAATCAATCATCCCTCAAAGGTCTTTGACCCTTAATCACTTGTTCAAAAATGTAAACAACTGAGACAGTGCAATGTTAGTAAATAATCGTGTTGATGGATTTGATGCCAGGTTGAGAAAGATAATTTATGGATTCAGAAGTATAGTGAATGAATGTGAAAACATCTATATTGTGGCACTTGTTAACTCAATTGATTGGACTGAATCCAGGCTCAATGAGCACTGGACAAATGTGTTATTTATATGATGTACTGCCTTCATTGGAAGGATCTGATTCCTATTGTGCTTAGATATAAAGTCTCCTGATAGGTCACATGTAGATGTGATTAGATATAAAGCCTCCTGATAGGTCACATATAGATATGATTAGATATAAAGCCTCCTGATAGGTCACATGTAGATGTGATTAGATATAAAGTCTCTTGATAGGTCACATGTAGTGTGATTGGATATAAAGCCTCTTGATAGGTCACATATAGATGTGATTAGATATAAAGCCTCCTGATAGGTCACATATAAATGTGATTAGATATAAAGCCTCTTGATAGGTCACATATAGATGTGATTAGATATAAAGCCCACTGATAGGTCACATGTAGATGTGATTAGATATAAAGCCTCCTGACAGTTACTTATGTATTGAAAAATGTGGCTGGATATGATAAATACATTGGGCATGATAAATATATGTGATAGCATACCTTTTGTGGAGAACAACCTTTTTGCAACCTCCTATAGATGTGATTAGATATAAAGATGTGATTAGATATAAAGCCTCCTGATAGGTCACATACAGATGTGATTAGATATAAAGTCTTCTGATAGGTTACATATAGAAATGATTAGATATAAAGTCTTCTGATAGGTCACATATAGATGTGATTGGATATAAAGCCCACTGATAGGTCACATGTAGATGTGATTAGATATAAAGTCTCTTGATAGGTCACATGTAGTGTGATTGGATATAAAGCCTCTTGATAGGTCACATATAGATGTGATTAGATATAAAGCCTCCTGATAGGTCACATATAAATGTGATTAGATATAAAGCCTCTTGATAGGTCACATATAGATGTGATTAGATATAAAGCCCACTGATAGGTCACATGTAGATGTGATTAGATATAAAGCCTCCTGACAGTTACTTATGTATTGAAAAATGTGGCTGGATATGATAAATACATTGGGCATGATAAATATATGTGATAGCATACCTTTTGTGGAGAACAACCTTTTTGCAACCTCCTAAAATTGAGATAAACTATAATTAATATCATTTGTATAATATTAGATTACAACAGTAAAATCATAAAATCATGTGAATAGGTTCAAAATGATGTATTACACACTCCCAACAGACTTTATGGTGTGCAATTCTGTGTTTATGATAGCTCTGACATCTATCGAAATGTCTGTTAATTCAATATACATGTACATCAAGTGGACCTGACAGTGTGTCATAATATGTCTGTGTTAGCTCTGACATTGGTTAGCTCTGACATTGGTTAGCTTTAACATCGAGCAGAAGAAACGATTTCATTTTTTAAAAGAGTCTTTAACAAAAACCAATCAACAATTTATATTTATCTAGATTTCGTCAATTCTAAAACACGCTTTTCTGAGATAATTGCTATGAATTTTCCATATTTGACAAATTAGAATTAGAGTAAATTTGACCACTGAGAGGGACTCACCCTATTGAGGTTTCTGGCGTAGGTTGTGCAGAGAACGGCCGCCAGGACCACCAGCACAATAGTCCTCATAATGCAGCGTCTATGGTACTGGAATGTCGTCTGCCAGCGTCTGTATGAGCTACTGGAATGTCGCCTGCCAGCGTCTGTTTAAGCTGCTGGAATGTCGACTGCCAGCGTCTATATGAGGTACTGGAATGTCGTCAGCCAGCGTATGTATGAGCTGCTGGAATGTCGTCTGTCAGCGTCTGTATGAGGTACTGGAATGTCGTCTGCCAGCGTCTGTATGAGCTACTGGAATGTCGCCTGCCAGCGTCTGTTTGAGCTGCTGGAATGTCGACTGCCAGCGTCTATATGAGGTACTGGAATGTCGTCAGCCAGCGTATGTATGAGCTACTGGAATGTCGTCTTCCAGCGTCTATGTGAGGTACTCGAATGTCGTCTGCCCTCAGCGTCTCTGTTGCCTTGCTTTTCTATGAGTGTTTTATATCAGGTATAGGAGAAGCGAGGCCATGACCACCATAAATAAGCCACGTTATAATTTTAAACCTGATTTTCAACTTTATTTCGTTTTTAACGAAAACTTTTCCCACCATTGCAACATTTCTCAGAACGCATTTTTCTAATTTATTCAAATCTCAAGAAAATTATCATATTCGCGGTAAAATCATCTCTTAATTATAAATTTCTCCTATTTTTCCTATCTTATCTCTTAAATTACATTACATTATAATTATAATTACGACTGATATCCCTGATAACTGATTTTGTTCAGAGAATCCCAAACCTTGGGCTAAAATCTCTTATTACGGATATAAGTAGTAATTATTATATAATGGTCGGAAAAGAATTCATTACTTGTAAATGGCAATTTTGAAGATTTATATATTAATTTATTTGATATTAGTCTGCCCGATTTGAATTTTGACAGTGCCATATAGTGCATGAATATACCATTCATGCAGTTTGAAAGATTCATTTTTGTAGCTCATATCTAAAATGGACTACCACAAATTAATGCCTATATATTCTCAAGGGGTTGTTGTTCGAGAATGATATTATCTTCATGCCAATGCGTAATCTGCTGTAGTGAATTAAAATAGGGCCCGATGTTTGCGCTGATAACATTTAGCACGATCTTGAAATTTAGTACATTCTCATTAAACATGATCTAAATGCATAGCTTGAGTCGATATTTGGAATGGAAAAAGGTGATAATCTACCAAGAAGGTTGTCTGCAGCTGCATGGTGAGGTAGAGTCATCTACCCTGGATCTGCTGTGGAGAGTACGAAGAAGGTTCTCTGCATGGCGAGGTAGAGTCATCTACCCTGGATCTGCTGTGGAGAGTACCAAGAAGGTTCTCTGCATGGCGAGGTAGAGTCATATACCCTGGATCTGCTGTGGAGAGTACCAAGAAGGTTCTCTGCATGGTGAGGTAGAGTCACCTACTCTGGATCTGCTGTGGAGAGTACCAAGAAGGTTCTCTGCATGGTGAGGTAGAGTCACCTACTCTGGATCTGCTGTGGAGAGTACCAAGAAGGTTCTCTGCATGGTGAGGTAGAGTCACCTACTCTGGATCTGCTGTGGAGAGTACCAAGAAGGTTCTCTGCATGGTGAGGTAGAGTCACCTACTCTGGATCTGCTGTGGAGAGTACCAAGAAGGTTCTCTGCATGGCGAGGTAGAGTCACCTACTCTGGATCTGCTGTGGAGAGTACCAAGAAGGCTGACGTGGCTCAAATCCTAGAGTTGACACAGGATATCATTCATAATCCTAAGTCTGTGCAAAATAAATCTTTATTACGTAAGATAACACTGGCAAGCGTCTTTTTTCCTAACATTTATCAATTGATTTTCATCATTCAAAATCTTTAATATGAAGTCTCTGAATCTGACCGATTGAAGACAATTGTAATATGACTAACTTCCTCGAGTTTGAAAACATAGAGTTAAAGATCATTTTGTCACATGAAACCAATATAATTATCGTGTTTCCTCATGAAATAACACCTGCTATGATTATTAAGTCAGCACAAGCAAGTTCTTGTTTAGTTTCCACTACATCTGCCTCCTTGCCTGCCGCACTTTCTTCATCTTTCATTCACGATCCAGGTCATGACCAACACAAAAGCAATTTTGTTTGTGAATGCTTCATGTTATGAAGAATTACAGCAATATTGAATTAACTTAATTAATTAACTGAATTAATTGAGTTTAGCTGAGTTAATTAATTGAATTAACTTAATAGGTATGACATACCTATGGAGACTTTCGTTATTAGGTGACCTTGAGCTATTTTCAAACACTACATGTAGCATTCATTGTCACCACATTTATCTCACATAATATGTGTGTTTATAACGTTTAGAATAATTTAAGTAACCAGGTCACAGTGACTTAATCAAAGGCCATAAAGGTTGCAATTTCCAAGATCACAATGGAAGAAGATTAGCGCTATGAACAGACTTGTCTGGTATCAGCGCTATATAAATTTTATTATTATTATTATTATTATTATTATTATTATTATTATTATTATTATTATTATTATTATTATTATTATTATTATTATTATTGTTGTTATTATTATTTAGTCAAGAATGTTAAATATAAGTGAAAATAAATTATGATATAATTTCCTTATAAATGATATTATAACCGTAGACAAAGTGATAAGCAAAGACATAAGGACATGTGCATTCAGACCAACAAATATATTGGTGATATGATTTAGTTCGGAATAAAAATTAAGAATGGCATTGTTCGAGAAAAGAAATGACTTTACAGCAAATGAATGATCACCTATTGTGTGTGCAAACCCATATCATGAGGTACGAAGGAGCATTGTTTGTGTTTATAAATATCAGTTGTATCAGTGTGTTTCTTAATAAGTTCAGTAGTTATCTAAACTGCTTTGAAATTCACAAACATTAAAATATCTGAAAGACAAATAATAAAATGATGGTCTGATGATGCTTTGTAAATCAGTAACAAGAAGCGTATTTCGCAAAAAGGTAGTCATTCTTATCATCGGCCCATAGATGGCCTAAGCATTGCTTTATTTAGAGGGTAGTGGTTGATATGAACGTTATGCTCCTATGTTCTGTCCTACATATTATAGATGGCCTCAGCATTGCTTGATTTAGAGGGTAGTGGTTGATATGAACGTTATGCTCCTATGTTCTGTCCTACATATTATAGATGGCCTAAGCATTGCTTTATTTAGAGGGTAGTGGTTGATATGAACGTTATGCTCCTATGTTCTGTCCTACATATTATAGATGGCCTAAGCATTGCTTGATTTAGAGGGTAGAGGTTGATATGAACGTTATGCTCCTATGTTCTGTCCTACATATTATAGATGGCCTAAGCATTGCTTTATTTAGAGGGTACAGGTTGATATGAACGTTATGCTCCTATGTTCTGTCCTACATATTATAGATGGCCTAAGCATTGCTTGATTTAGAGGGTAGTGGTTGATATGAACGTTATGCACCTATGTTCTGTCCTACATATTATAGATGGCCTAAGCATTGCTTTATTTAGAGGGTAGAGGTTGATATGAACGTTATGCTCCTATGTTCTGTCCTACATATTATAGATGGCCTCAGCATTGCTTTATTTAGAGGGTAGAGGTTGATATGAACGTTATGCTGCTATGTTCTGTCCTACATATTATAGATGGCCTAAGCATTGCTTTATTTAGAGGGTAGTGGTTGATATGAACGTTATGCTCCTATGTTCTGTCCTACATATTATAGATGGCCTAAGCATTGCTTGATTTAGAGGGTAGAGGTTGATATGAACGTTATGCTCCTATGTTCTGTCCTACATATTATAGATGGCCTAAGCATTGCTTTATTTAGAGGGTAGAGGTTGATATGAACGTTATGCTCCTATGTTCTGTCCTACATATTATAGATGGCCTAAGCATTGCTTTATTTAGAGGGTACAGGTTGATATGAACGTTATGCTCCTATGTTCTGTCCTACATATTATAGATGGCCTAAGCATTGCTTTATTTAGAGGGTAGAGGTTGATATGAACGTTATGCTCCTATGTTCTGTCCTACATATTATAGATGGCCTGAGCATTGCTTGATTTAGAGGGTAGTGGTTGATATGAACGTTATGCTCCTATGTTCTGTCCTACATATTATAGATGGCCTAAGCATTGCTTTATTTAGAGGGTACAGGTTGATATGAACGTTATGCTCCTATGTTCTGTCCTACATATTATAGATGGCCTAAGCATTGCTTTATTTAGAGGGTAGTGGTTGATATGAACGTTATGCTCCTATGTTCTGTCCTACATATTATAGATGGCCTCAGCATTGCTTTATTCAGAGGGTAGAGGTTGATATGAACGTTATGCTCCTATGTTCTGTCCTAAATATTATAGATGGCCTGAGCATTGCTTTATTTAGAGGGTAGAGGTTGATATGAACGTTATGCTCCTATGTTCTGTCCTACATATTATAGATGGCCTAAGCATTGCTTTATTCAGAGGGTAGAGGTTGATATGAACGTTATGCTCCTATGTTCTGTCCTACATATTATAGATGGCCTCAGCATTGCTTTATTTAGAGGGTAGAGGTTGATATGAACGTTATGCTCCTATGTTCTGTCCTACATATTATAGATGGCCTGAGCATTGCTTTATTTAGAGGGTAGAGGTTGATATGAACGTTATGCTGCTATGTTCTGTCCTACATATTATAGATGGCCTCAGCATTGCTTTATTTAGAGGGTAGAGGTTGATATGAACGTTATGCTCCTATGTTCTGTCCTACATATTATAGATGGCCTCAGCATTGCTTTATTTAGAGGGTAGTGGTTGATATGAACGTTATGCTGCTATGTTCTGTCCTACATATTATAGATGGCCTGAGCATTGCTTTATTTAGAGGGTAGAGGTTGATATGAACGTTATGCTCCTATGTTCTGTCCTACATATTATAGATGGCCTAAGCATTGCTTTATTCAGAGGGTAGAGGTTGATATGAACGTTATGCTCCTATGTTCTGTCCTACATATTATAGATGGCCTCAGCATTGCTTTATTTAGAGGGTAGAGGTTGATATGAACGTTATGCTCCTATGTTCTGTCCTACATATTATAGATGGCCTAAGCATTGCTTTATTTAGAGGGTAGAGGTTGATATGAACGTTATGCTCCTATGTTCTGTCCTACATATTATAGATGGCCTCAGCATTGCTTTATTTAGAGGGTAGTGGTTGATATGAACGTTATGCTGCTATGTTCTGTCCTACATATTATAGATGGCCTGAGCATTGCTTTATTTAGAGGGTAGAGGTTGATATGAACGTTATGCTCCTATGTTCTGTCCTACATATTATAGATGGCCTAAGCATTGCTTTATTCAGAGGGTAGAGGTTGATATGAACGTTATGCTCCTATGTTCTGTCCTACATATTATAGATGGCCTCAGCATTGCTTTATTTAGAGGGTACAGGTTGATATGAACGTTATGCTCCTATGTTCTGTCCTACATATTATAGATGGCCTCAGCATTGCTTTATTTAGAGGGTACAGGTTGATATGAACGTTATGCTCCTATGTTCTGTCCTACATATTATAGATGGCCTCAGCATTGCTTTATTTAGAGGGTAGTGGTTGATATGAACGTTATGCTCCTATGTTCTGTCCTACATATTATAGATGGCCTGAGCATTGCTTTATTTAGAGGGTAGAGGTTGATATGAACGTTATGCTCCTATGTTCTGTCCTACATATTATTGATGGCCTCAGCATTGCTTTATTTAGAGGGTAGTGGTTGATATGAACGTTATGCTGCTATGTTCTGTCCTACATATTATAGATGGCCTAAGCATTGCTTTATTTAGAGGGTAGAGGTTGATATGAACGTTATGCTGCTATGTTCTGTCCTACATATTATAGATGGCCTCAGCATTGCTTTATTTAGAGGGTAGAGGTTGATATGAACGTTATGCTCCTATGTTCTGTCCTACATATTAATGCAACATTTAGGATATGAGTTAAATGCGGGTCACTGAGACGTTTCCTCGTATGGTTAATACGAAATATCTGGCAAACTTTCACTTCTATCAATTATTGCTTGACATATCACTTTGGACTTTGCTCCCAAACATTACCTGTCAAATCGCCCCCACCACTACTACACTGTTCTCCGGGCACTGTTCAGTGGACCCACAATGGATTCTCTCTGCTGTTTAAGTCAGTTTTTGTCTCTCAAGATAAACACACGTCATGAACACTAAATCCAAATGCATTGAAATGCCAGCAAATGGATATACAAAGTAAGTTGTCTCTCAATACATTAATTAATTGAATAATATGAAAGGATTGTGATATTTGATGTGGTTATTTTGGCCAAATCAAGGAGATAATACCAAACAAAGGGATCCAGCGAAAAGGGATATCAACTTTCAAATGGAGATCAACAAAGAATTGTCAACAAACAAAGGGATATTGCCATACCGTTGAATATATAACATGGGGATATCAACCATTTGACATCATAAATATCCAAGTAGGTCAATATCTAGGGTCAAAGTTCGAATCGACGGAAGTGATATTTAATAGTGGGGTGCCAAACGGATTTTCACGCAAATATTCACATCTATTAAAATCAGTGACTTGTGGCATTTATGATTGAACTACTAAACTAATTTAATATAACAATTTCAAGTAATTATTTATTGAAGGAAATTAGACCGTCCATTTATAAATCATAGAATTTGGTGACAACTTCTTCAGAGATTGACTGAGTTTTAAGCCCCTTCCTCCACAAATCATTTGAGCACATTTGTATATACTGTAATAAATATATTATTTAATTTATCCCCTTCACATGCAAAGGTGTTCCTATATAATACTTTGTAATGTTGCTCATTGTTATTCACATACCTGAGATTCTGCAAAGGCCATGCAAAGATGCTGTTGTATTTGCATTTAAAATGTCATAAACAGCAAATAATCAAATGTTGTTCAAACCGTAAAACACACGATAGAGTTATCATAATATTCATGAGAGCTTTGTGTCTTAGCAATCAATATATATACCTCAGACTCAGGCCTTTCCTCTGAACAGCCTGAATTTTGTCTGAATGGTGCACTGTACCCATTTCATCTAAGACTGCAGTCAGAAAAGTAGGACGTTATTCAATGTAAGACATAACATTTCTTTTTCTTAAAAATTGAATTGATACCTGATGCAAAGCTCAGAAATGAGATCATCCGATGTAAAGGCCTTTGATAAACTGTGAACTACTTATATCCACACATAGTTTTATAGATTTAAAAGCTCCGTCTTTGACATTGATATGCAGTATATATTTCAATTCAGTGACACTGATTTTTACAGGGTTTACCTTATAGAATACCAACCGAATGACATACCACTCACAGATAAAACGCATGATGAGAATAGCTCTAACATGCCGTTTTCAAAATTGTCCTTTTGGATGTTCATATGTGGATGACAAGTCAATTGTGAAGGTCCAAAATCAAGCCTGGCTTCCACGTGCATCTGTGTCTGTGTCCCCGATTAGCTTTTGTCAGTAACTATCTTTACTTTATAGTTTTCTTTTATTGAGATAAACGGCTACCAAATTTCATGTATATCGTATATAAAAAACATGAGTTTATAGTTTTTCTATCATCAGTCTACAAGATGTAACACAAAAAATGCCTTGTTCCGGTCAATCTATAGAGTGTTATTGATTTCTGCTCATTTCTTTTGGCCACATTTCCACTTTCATATTTGCCACAAGTAGTTTGGACAACATTCTTCACAAAAAGATTATAAATTGATCACATTTGTCTAACTGAAATAGAATATTATGTCTGAAATTGATTTGTCATTTCATCATCTGCATCTTCTTGCATCTTTTCAAATTAGATATATAGTTCATTCTAATCAATTCTCAGGTATTCTAATCAGTTCTTAGCCATTCAAATGAATTCTTAGTCATTACAATCAATTATTAACAATTCCGATGAATTCTTAGCCGTTCTAAACTATTCTAATCAACTGTAATATATTCTCAAGGCTTATATTTTCGGTTTTGATCTATTCTAATCTAATCCATTCTAGTATAAGATATTCTAATCTAGTCAATGCAGGTTTGTACTGATCGATGAGTCTCTTGTTGAATTCTTTTCCAAGAGAGACACATGCCAGAATTTGAAATGATCACTCACTAACAGTGAGGAATCTGTTTTCTTGTGCTTGTACAGCAATTTTGAAGGGATAAAAGTACCGACCATTCCATTTTGAAGGATGTCGTGTCTATTTTATTCTAACATCAGAAAGGATTGTAACTACGATTAACGGAAATCGTTCAATCATCATTTTCTATACACCATTTGGATTAATAATTTCATTCATTTAGAGGTAATAAATATACTAGCCAACTTCAAAGAGAATTATAATCATTTTGTTTGTACTAGAATAAAAAAATGATGTGTGTTTTGACAGTTTAGAACTCACAACGGGAGCAAGAAGTCATCAGGGCCCGCGTGCCATGAGTCACCTGCGGCGCATTAACAGTGAGGTGCAGAGATGTTTCGACAACATAGATGGCGCTCGCAGCAAGTACCACCCATCTGGAGCAGAACACCAATTATTTGTTCTTGCCAAATTAGGAAATGTGGACAACCTTAAAGCATTCCTAGAAGTGAGTTTACATAAAAAGTTAATTGTTCTTGTCAAATCAGTAAATATGGACAACCTTAAAACATTACTAGAAGTGAGTTTACAGAACATTGTCCTCACTCCACACAATGATATTGTTGTGTAAAATGTATGGTCCCTACAAACATTGATCAATTACAATCACATAATTATGATGCAAGTGAATAATGATTGGCTTATATAACCAGGTCCAACATTAATCTACTTTATAGCTGTCAAAGGAAGTGACGTTTGTCACTTATAGGTTTTGAAAGCAATTAGGATACATTTCCCCCTTTTATTCCTGCAAGAGCACATATCTCACACCTGTTGTGTTTGTCTATGTTAGAATTTCCTGTTTTATAGTTTCGTATTTTATTAGTTTCATAGAGTTAAATTATGAAACATTAAAAGAGAAGTAACATGAACAAATGCTATACCATTGATTAACTTAACCAATAGCACATCCTACATATAACATTAGAATACAAAAGCCCATATTATAAATTTCAAACTCTCATTTTCTTTATTTTCAGCACATCGATTTTCTTTTAATATAGCTATCTATTTCCCATTTTACAAAACACTATTTCGCATTGCACAGAACGCTACTTCTCAGAGTCATTTCAGAGAATGCCACTTAATATTTCACAGAACGCTATTTACTTCTTTTAATATAATGCTGTAACATATCTACTATGGGTACATAAGTCTTCTAGGTCTTCCAGTATAATGTAGTCGAAATATACATGTCCATCTCTCTAAATATTAAGAAAATTAAACATAAATCATATTTAACCAAAAACCTGTATGGAGTGTAATACAAAGCTATATTTTAGTTTATGTTATGTTGATTGACTGATTTTAAGGCTCAACCTGCCATAGACATTAATACCATAGACTATCAAGGCAGAACAGCTCTGGAAATAGCAATCAGAGACCAGAACCTGCCCCTTGTGACGTATCTGCTGAGTCTTGCTGATATTAGGCTGGGGGATGTCCTCCTTCATGCTGTCAGAGAGGGCAACCTCACCATGCTCAACACCCTGCTGGACTGGAAGCAAAGGTCAGTCATGCTGAAATACAATTAATATACCTTACAAAGGTATTGAAAATATTAAAGGTCTTTTCTGTGTGAAATGAATGTTTGGTAATGTTTGGTAATGTTTTGTTAACGTGTGATTGGGAAACATTATATTTCACAGGAGCCCAAGTTATTTACAATCAAAAGCAACCAAAGCAGATTTAGAAATGAGTTACATTTTCGCATCCATTATGCAAGAAATACACTAATGTATTAATGTTGTAAATGGAATGTTGTAAATGGTAAAAATTAGTAAGAAACATCAGGAAAGTTGGTAAACACTTGCTATCAATGCACTGGCAATAAGCTAATGTTAACCTGAACACATCTTATTTCATATTTAGAACACCTTATATAAAAAAAAATCCATTAACTGTTTTGACCATAATAATGATTTAAGTAAGGACAATGCTGCTTTCAGACATGGGTGGGACGTGGAGAGTGAGAGCATGGAGAGTGCAGAGTTTGCCACCTATCTCAGCCCACTCATGCTAGCGTGCCATCTTAACAACTATGAGATGATCCGATTGCTCTTATCCAAGGGGTACACCCTCCAGCTCCCATCCCCGGGTCAGTGACAACTCAGATTATACTGACATCACAGAATTATTTGGCTGTTATATGAAACTGGAACAATTTTATCATATTTCAAATCATATTTCAGAATAACTTTGGTTTTATATAAAACTGGAACAATTTTATCATATTTCAAGTCATATCTCAGAATCATTTTGGTGTTATATAAAACTGAATATAACCTAATAGACTATAACCAAAAAAATGCCCAGTGTGCATTAAAGCATTCATGAAATGAAGTTTTCAAGGACTATTTCCTTGCAATATATAAATATTGATACCCCAAACTTTGTGATGAAATGTTATTACCCATCATATTTCTCGTACATAAATTGCTGTGTCATTTGAAAGTAGACAGGTATTCTGCTGAAATCCAAATCATCCATTGGACACTTTGTCAACAAACTTTGTTTAGCTCACCAGCAATACAGTGCAAACATCTGATTAGCAACGTTTTGTTAACAATGGGGCACCTTCAGATTGATACAATGGAGCAATTTGGCTTACAAAGGCTTGTTTGTCTATTAATGTTTGTCCATTGGTACAGGCTTAACACCCTTACAAACCACAACGGAGGTGATATGATTGTATACTATGACCACCTGGTGGTCGAAAGAGTACAGTCAGTACTTGGCACTTTCAGCAAAACACAATAATCATGGTTGGTGTGTTTTGGTTGAATTTTGTGAGATAGCTTACTCATATCACATTTTCGTGGCCACATATCATTTAAGCATAACCAAAACCTCTGTAAAATTACTTATCACTTCTGTGATTTCATGAATGCTTTAAATGGTTGCTTTTGTGTTGTTCAACTTCTGTCTTCTCTGTTATTTTCTCAATCATAAACATGATATTTTACCATTATATTCCTGGCCAGCATTGAAGTATCATGTTATGTTGTAGCTAATAGTGGAGAGAGTCTGGAGATGGCAAAGGAGAGGATAGATGTGTTCAGGGCAATGACCTCCTCCTGTTATATCTGCCTCACCAGTGAAGATCCTATCCTCTCAGCCTTTGTCCTTAGTCATCAAGCCGACAAAATGGCAGCAAGAGAACTTGTTTATATGGTAGGACCAAGAGATTGATTATACCTTTATCATAAATCTACCCCTGTGTCATACAGGACATAATGAATATAATAATATTTATGAATATATATAATAATATATATGTGTGATATAATGAATAGCCCTTCCACGCCATCTGGATTAAGAATTAATATCTGAATTACTACTGACAATTTTCCATCAAACAAAGTTAATTAATGATACATTTAACTGTTTATTCCAAGTGCAGAATACAAAGCTAACATGACATCTTTTGGAATTCAATTATTTTGTGAAAATATTCAGTACTGTTTTTACTACACAATATATGAATGTTTATTATTGTTATATTCTTTTTGAATCCGAATGCAATTATAATTAATATTTAAAAAGGCTCTTGTAGAATACTTGGTCTTATAAATCAAAGAGACCATTTATTTTTTCTCAGAAATATTCGGTTGTTTATTTTTATGAATTTTTTAATGAGATTTTCTGGAAATCGATATATAGAAAAGATTAGATTCCCCTACATATATTTGCTAAATCACATGTTTAGCAAGATACATATATTGGACGATGTCATCCATTATAAGATAAAAAAACATTTCTTTTCAGAAAAAATTCATTAAGAGATGCCTAAAACTCAAATATATTCTTTGTCATTTAGGAATTTTGAAAACCAGAAATCAGAGAGATTTGAGTTTGCTTTTGTAGAAGGAGTACAAGAGACTAAGTGATCAATGTCAGCAGTTTGCTCTTGACATTCTAGAAGAATGTCGAACATCCTCTGAAGTTGAAATACTCTTAAAGCAAGACCATGATCCCGTGAGATGGACAGTGGCAAATGAAACAATCTACCCGCGCCTCAGCCTGGCTGTAGCCTTCTCTCAAAAAAAGGTGTTTGTTATTTGATTTCTGTTATATCGGGGGGGGGGGGAGTTTGTTGGATCTGTGCAAAACAAAGTGAATCTGTTTATTTCAAGTTAAAATATGTTTATTATGGTAAGAAGTGAGAAGAACATATGTATATGATATTAAGAGCAGAGGACGGGGGTGGTGTTTAAAGTAGATGATAAAGTAGCTATATCGGACACTTCCCCTATCTCCCAGAAAATGTCAGCTACATTGAATATGGTAAACATCTATGTTTTCAGTTTGTCACTCATGACAACTGTCAGCAGGTACTTCAGGGCATATGGACAGGACAGAGGAATGCTGTTGTGTGGCGGAACTATGGTTGGCAGGCCGTCTACTTCCTGCGCTACCTTCTCATCCTACCATTCATCTACACAGCCTACTTATTCTTCCCTACTTACAAGAGACTAGAAGTCTGGAATGCCCCAATATACAAGTTTCAGGGCCAACTTGTCTTTTATATCATTTTCATAGTGCTGCTCTACATTGAGATAGAGACTGATGCCGGAAGTGAAAGCAGGACCGTGAGATTAGATGGAGTCTTAGATATATTTATATGGTTATACGTGGCTAGCCTCATATGGGATATATTTGCTGTTATTCGCCTGTATGGACTTAAAATTTACCTGAGAGAATGGTGGCTGTACTATCAATCAACTATGTGCTTCTTGTTTTTAGTTTCATTTGTTTCTGGTGTGGTCTCAAAGATAATAGAGAATGGAAGAGACTCCCAGTACCGATCTGAGGACAGAATGTTCTGGCCTTGGTATGACCCCGCTCTCATATCTGAAGCCTTCTTTGCAATAGCAGTTGCTTTGTCTATGATGGGGATTATATATTACTTCAAGATCAACAAACTAATTGGCCCCTTCCAGGTGTCGCTTGGTAGGATGATATTTGATGTGGTGGACATGTTTTTCATTTTCTTTGTGACCATATCAGCCTTTGCTGCTGGCATGTTTGGTTTGTATAGTTATTATCGCGGCATGCAGCTTGAGGACTGGGATGGTACGGTTATCAAACAGCAGCCGGATACCTTCACAACGTACGTAGCAACCATTTGATGCACGTCATAATGTAAGATAGGATTAAATCACATGAAAAAATACTGTTAAAGTTCTGGGAATAGTTCTATGATAAAGGGATATTAAAGACACGAATTCATGATTAAATAAATATAAATTTGATGAAATGGAAAATATTTTTCTTAATATTATTTCTTTTTTAAAGGGATTAAGCACCGATTTTGAAAAAAACGTTTAAAATTCACATATTGGTAATAAATGAAGTTGTCTTTCGTGTCTATAAATTTTTTGAAAAATGCATCCCCATCATTGTCTGCAAAACCTATTTGAACAAGACCTTAATATAAAGGCTCCTAATAAAAGCACACTCCTTTCTTGGCGTCATTGTTATGTGGAGTGTCATCATAGAGGCACTGAAAGGTAAAATGACGTCAAAAGAGTATGGCAATATGCTTATGACGTCATGAATTGTATTGTTCTTTGAATAGTACCAAAATGACGTCAAACAGTGCTAGCCTACTTTGAGCCTCAATTGAGGTCAAATAAAGTTCACGCTACCCGTGTTTACCCGTCACGTGCAGCTTATGGCTCAGACAGACCTCTGCTGGGAGTGCAACTGCTATGTCTCATAGCAACATATCTTAATACTCTATTATAATTTCAATCTATCTTTATGTTCACATGTGGCTAAGCTTTCAAAAACACCAAATTGTAGAATTGATGCTTAATACCTTTAAATAAAAGCTCAACGATTCATTTCAGAGTAATGCCTTTAGTATCTGTGTTCAATTTATTTTGGGTTTTAAAGCTGAGATTTTGTTTTATAAGGGCGTCAGGAAAAGGCTGATTGTCGAATCTTGGTTTACAGCTATTTGTACTCACAAATGAGCAACAGAGTTACAGCTATAGTAAAGTTCTCAATCATATTAATACATGTATATCTCATTATTCAGATGGCAGTATTCATTTAACACACTGTTCTGGTCTATGATGGGATATGGAGATAAGGGAGATACTGAGGTTGTAGTGAGCAATGTGTACAATACCACGGTCTATTCAACCAATTATCACTCATTCACCTCCTCCACGGGCAACATCCTTTATGGCATGTACCACGTGATCATGGTCATCATCCTGCTCAACATGCTCATTGCTGTCATGTCCAACACACTCACTGATATAACTGTAAGTTTATATCTATTTTACTATTTCATTAATCTTTCAAATGTTGAACTTGTGTGTGAAAGTGTGCATTAAGATTGCTGTTTGTTAGCGTTAATGACAACCCCCGATGGGGTAAATTGGCGGTTAGATGGAGGCGACACCTGGTGGACAGACTCACACCCCATCCCCCTCAACTGTGAATTGAATGGTTGACCGCGCAGCTGCAGTTCCCTCTAAACCCAGCTAAATTCTCTATCCTCATGATTTAGCCATTGTTGCTGAAATCGTAGTAAGATCACCAGTTAAGACACCAGTAAAACACCAGTAAAACAACATTAATTAACATAATGATATTTGATCATGAATACGGGTTCCAGAAAGTCTGAAAGTCCACGACGTATTATCAGTATTTAAACTGTTGAGATTATTGTGATTCATTTCTTGGCTCTGGATATTTCGAGCGATCTCATTTATAGATTTTTTCTTGACACTGGACAGGCGAATGCTGACACAGAGTGGAAGTTTGGCAGGTCTCAGCTGTGGCTCACCTATTCTGAGAGAGGACGGTTTCTACCCAACCCTCTTAACATCATACCCTCGCCATGGAGCATGTATGTCTTCACTCTCTGGGTGATAGGTATAAGACGGAAAGGAGACCACACTAAAAGATCCTGCACTGATAAGGTAAAAAGTAGGAATATCATAATAGATGATTAAAAAGTAGGAATATCTACTCCCAGACATAGTTATGTTTATATTGTATTAATGTTTTGTTTATAACAGTAGGTCATATGTTTGATTTATTTTTTGTACAGTCATGTTGCAATATTGGCGATGAAGATAACACCAAAGAGAAAGAGGAACTCAAACATAAATATGAGGTTAGAATCTCACATGCATGTACACCTGTTTAAATGATAAAATCATGTTAGTTTATCTTGACATGGATTTCATACATATAGCACATTTAACATATTAGATAAATAATAATTTGATAACATCTAGTTATCGTTTTAGTCCGATAATTGAATTAATACATTTTAGTCAGTGATATGTTAAGATAATGTCAATTGAGTAGCCTGGTTCTTAGTGATATGTTAAGATAATGTTAATTGAGTAGCCCGGTTCTTAGTGATATGTTAAGACAATGTTGATTGAGTAGCCCGGTTCTAAGTGATATATTAAGATAATGTTGATTGAGTAGCCCGGTTCTTAGTGATATGTTAAGACAATGTTGATTGAGTAGCCCGGTTCTTAGTGATATGTTAAGATAATGTTAATTGAGTAGCCCGGTTCTTAGTGATATGTTAAGATAATGTTAATTGAGTAGCCCGGTTCTTAGTGATATGTTAAGACAATGTTGATTGAGTAGCCCGGTTCTTAGTGATATATTAAGATAATGTTAATTGAGTAGCCCGGTTCTTAGTGATATGTTAAGACAATGTTGATTGAGTAGCCCGGTTCTTAGTGATATATTAAGATAATGTTAATTGAGTAGCCCGGTTCTTAGTGATATGTTAAGATAATGTTAATTGAGTAGCCCGGTTCTTAGTGATACGTTAAGATAATGTTGATTGAGTAGCCCGGTTCTTAGTGATATGTTAAGATAATGTTAATTGAGTAGCCCGGTTCTTAGTGATATGTTAAGATAATGTTAATTGAGTAGCCCGGTTCTTAGTGATACGTTAAGATAATGCTGATTGAGTTGCCCGGTTCTTAGTGATATGTTAAGATAATGTTGATTGAGTTGCCCGGTTCTTAGTGATACGTTAAGATAATGTTGATTGAGTTGCCCAGTTCTTAGTGATATGTTAAGACAATGTTGATTGAGTAGCCCGGTTCTTAGTGATATGTTAAGATAATGTTGATTGAGTAGCCCGGTTCTTAGTGATATGTTAAGATAATGTTAATTGAGTAGCCCGGTTCTTAGTGATATGTTAAGATAATGTTAATTGAGTAGCCCGGTTCTTAGTGATACGTTAAGATAATGTTGATTGAGTAGCCCGGTTCTTAGTGATATGTTAAGATAATGTTAATTGAGTAGCCCGGTTCTTAGTGATATGTTAAGATAATGTTAATTGAGTAGCCCGGTTCTTAGTGATACGTTAAGATAATGCTGATTGAGTTGCCCGGTTCTTAGTGATATGTTAAGATAATGTTGATTGAGTTGCCCGGTTCTTAGTGATACGTTAAGATAATGTTGATTGAGTTGCCCAGTTCTTAGTGATATGTTAAGACAATGTTGATTGAGTAGCCCGGTTCTTAGTGATACGTTAAGATAATTTTGATTGAGTTGCCCGGTTCTCTCCATAATAGAAATTAGTACATCGGGATTGTGCTGTTTCTAAGTTTACTCATCCTGAATAGAAGACTAATATATATATTGTTCTATCTCTTTTCATACTTTTAGAAATTGATAGGCCGATTATTGCGGAGATATTTGAATAAATTACAACAAAAATTGGATCTGACGCCTGTTGTGACCCCTGACCTTTTAGAACAAGTTAAATCAGATATGATAGAAGAGATGAGAGCATGTATGAGAAATCATGTCTGCAATGCTCACAAAAAGGTATGCTATATTGCATAATGTTTTGTAAACGCTATATACTGTTTGTTTAACAAAGGTCATCTTATATACTTTACGCTACAAAGTTCCGTTGCTATGAACACATGTTTTCATATTTTTCATTATGTTTGTGTAAAATGAATATTTTATTCTCACAGATAAATGAAGAGAAGATTATGGGCAATATGACTTTGGAGGACTTCAGTGTAATGGGAGGAGATACAGCAGCTTCCACAATCCAGATAGTTAGTGACCTAACAACGAGCCCAACAGATGGGCAGATTAATGCAACTGGAGCAAATGCAAAAACTTCAATGCGTCAAACAGATGCGAAGATTACCGAAAGTGGAGCAAATGCAGAAACTTCAGCAAGCCCAACAGATGGGAAGATTACCGAAAGTGGAGCAAATGCAAGAACTTCACCAAATCAAACAGAGGGGGCGTTTAATACAAGTGGAGTAAATGCAGAAATTTCAATAAGTCAAACAGATGGGGAAATTACTGCAAGTAGAGTAAATTCAGAAACTTCAGCAAGTCAAAATATGACAACTAAACATTTTGAAACTCCTGACGATCCTGAAATAGAGACACATCAACTTTAAAACACCAACTATGTCAAATACAAACATGTTCAAGTAGATTATTATATGTACAGAAGACCAAAAAGTAATAAAATCTACACCAAAAATCTGAAGAAAAAAAATCAAAATTACCCATTTCTAGTATGTACCTGCAGTATATAAAAATAGTGGACACATATTAGATTTTTTTTAATTGAACCTCAAATCTGAGGAAAAAAACTGAGGAAAAAAACTGAGGAAAAAAACTGAGGAAAAAAACAGAGGAAAAAAACTGATATTTTTAGTGAAAATAAGAAGAAAATCTATTATATTTTCAAATTTTATGTCCCAAATCTATCAATAATATTTATAAATCAAGTTTGGGATGGTGGCACTCTGAACCATGCACATTTCCTTCTTTAAGCCGCAAATCTGCTCGGAAACAAAGATCACCTACTCCACAAAGATCACCTACTCCACAATGATCACCTACTCCACACCCATTTAGAAGAGTAGTTGTGTGTCTATTGTGGGTTCTGGATTAGATTTTCATAATCAAACGCATCTTCAGCAGACGACATTTGGCGAGATTTACGGCCAGGCCATTTTGTATTTGGGGGATGGAGAAATATAAGTATAATATTCAAAAAGAAAATTCCATACAAATTATTTTTTTTAAAGATTTTCTTGTTAATATTACATCGACAGCACCAAGGTTGAGAATCTATAAAAGTAGCTTTAACTTACATTAACTTGCAATTTTTAGAAACAAAAACGGGCGTCGCAATCTTTTGCAAAATTGACCTCCAACTTGGAATGTTTACGTTGAATTTTACAACAAAAAACTTGTTTGTGCTAATATGAATTTTAGAAAAGATATAAAGAAATCCACGACATTTTCAAATATTATGTTCACAGAATTCTGGCAATGATATAATCCATGTATAAAATGCAAGTAAAAACGATAGATTATTTATTTAAAGTTATTGTAAAATTCCAAAAGTGTGAGACCGAGAGCTACTGACAACACACTGTCGCCAGACCGAGAGCTACTGACAACACGCTGTCACCAGACCCAGAGCTACTGACAACACGCTGTCACCAGACCCAGAGCTACTGACAACACGCTGTCGCCAGACCGAGAGCTACTGACAACACACTGTCGCCAGACCGAGAGCTACTGACAACACACTGTCGCCAGACCGAGAGCTACTGACAACATGCTGTCACCAGACCCAGAGCTACTGACAACATGCTGTTGCCAGACCCAGAGCTACTGACAACATGCTGTCGCCAGACCCAGAGCTACTGACAACACGCTGTCACCAGACCCAGAGCTACTGACAACATGCTGTCACCAGACCCAGAGCCACTGACATCATGCTGTCACCAGACCCAGAGCTACTGACAACACGCTGTCACCAGACCCAGAGCTACAGACAACATGCTGTCACCAGACCCAGAGCTACAGACAACATGCTGTCCTCAGACCCAGAGTTACTGACAACACGCTGTCACCAGACCCAGAGCGACTAACAACACGCTGTCACCAGACCCAGAGCGACTGACAACACGCTGTCACCAGACCCAGAGCTATGACAACATGCTGTCCTCAGACCCAGAGCTACTGACAACATGCTGTCACCAGACCCAGAGCGACTAACAACACGCTGTCACCAGACCCAGAGCGACAAACAACACGCTGTCACCAGACCCAGACCGACTGACAACATGCTGTCACCAGACCCAGAGCTACAGACAACATGCTGTCCTCAGACCCAGAGCTACTGACTACATGCTGTCCTCAGACCCAGAGCTACTGACAACACGCTGTCACCAGACCCAGAGCTACAGACAACATGCTGTCCTCAGACCCAGAGCTACTGACAACATGCTGTCCTCAGACCCAGAGCTACAGACAACATGCTGTCGTCAGACCCAGAGCTACTGACAACATGCTGTCGCCAGACCCAGAGCTAATGACACCACGCTGTCGCCAGACCCAGAGCTAATGACAACATGCTGTCGCCAGACTGACAGCACGATTCTTATAAAATACAGCATCAGAATACAGGAAAAGTCAATTTGCAATGAATGAATGGATGGGCACATCGACATATTAGGGTTATTTTGTGTCTTTATGGAATGTATTAAAAACTATTTTATATGTAGATGAATGGTAATGTAAAAATGTACATTAGAATGATGTTGCAATAGCAAATAACAGTAAGACTTGTAAAGACAGTGTTCACATAACGCCATGAACATTATTAAGTAATCAGGATATTGCTAAATGTATTACATTTCATGAATGTTTATGTTTCGTCCTTGCATTCATTTGTCAATAGCAGCACAATTATGCTATATTAATATTTGTATGCAGACAAAGTCAGATTCTTTCCAAGTATTGATGCATTGAGCATAGCGAAATATATTATACTGTGGGAAAATGCCGCGAGTCTTTCCATTAGATAAATATAGCCTCTATATTCAATCGCATAATACAAATACAAATGCCTCTATCCACCCAGATAATAAAAGCAATATCTCGACCCAGCCTTAATGCTCTATCCACCCAGATAATAAAAGCAATATCTCAGCCCAGCCTTAATGCTCTATCCACCAAGATAATAATAATAATAATATCTTTATTCGCACATAAAAACATGGCAATGTAAGTTTTACAATCATTTGTTTCAAAGAGTGATTAAAAAAGTTATATAAAATCAATTTGTGGTTATATGTAAAATAATGTCATTAATATCATTTTCAGACAAGAGTTCACATGATTTTAAACCATCCCGTACTTCAATCATCTCGATTAATACCTTCGCATCACTAATTGTCTCTGCAGACGCAGATGCTCTCCAATCATTACCAATCTTACAGACAGACTTGCTAACATTTAAGTCATAGTCATACGATATTTCACAATAATTTATACCAGATTTAGACCATGGATTCTTTAGTGCTAAATTAGCCACACTTTTAATAACAGGTGATTCATGTTCTAATGATTTATACATAAATTTCATGAATCGCTGTTTGAGGCTTATTTCTAGTGGTAGGCAGTCAGACAAAAGTGCCAAAATTTCACAGTGAGTGACTGGAGATACTCTCCAAATTATTCTTAGTGCCTTACGCCATGCAGTACATAAATTATCAACAAATTTTCCCCAATATAATATAAAACCAATATCTCGACCCAGCCTTAATGCTCTATCCACCAAGATAATAAAACCAATATCTCGACCCAGCCTTAATGCTCTATCCACCAAGATAATAAAACCAATATCTCGGCCCAGCCTTAATGCTCTATCCACCAAGATAATAAAACCAATATCTCGGCCCAGCCTTAATGCTCTATCCACCAAGATAATAAAACCAATATCTCGGCCCAGCCTTAATGCTCTATCCACCAAGATAATAAAACCAATATCTCGGCCCAGCCTTAATGCTCTATCCACCAAGATAATAAAACCAATATCTCGGCCCAGCCTTAATGCTCTATTCACCAAGATAATAAAACCAATATCTCGGCCCAGCCTTAATGCTCTATCCACCATGATAATAAAACCAATATCTCGGCCCAGCCTTAATGCTCTATCCACCAAGATAATAAAACCAATATCTCAGCCCAGCCTTAATGCTCTATCCACCAAGATAATAAAACCAATATCTCGGCCCAGCCTTAATGCTTCTAAATACCCAAATAATAAAACCAATATCTCGGCCCAGCCTTAATGCTTCTAAATACCCAAATAATAAAACCAATATCTCGGCCCAGCCTTAATGCTTCTAAATACCCAAATAATTAAACCAATATCTCGGCCCAGCCTTAATGCTTCTTAACACTCAGATAATTAAACCAATATCTCGGCCCAGCCTTAATGCTTCTAAATACCCAATTAATAAAACCAATATCTCGGCCCAGCCTTAATGCTTCTTAACTCTCAGATAATAAAACCAATATCTCGGCCCAGCCTTAATGCCTCTAGCCAGCCAGATGATAAAACCAATATCTCGGCCCAGCCTTAATGTCTTTATCCACCAAGATAATAAAACCAATATCTCGGCCCAGCCTTAATTCCTCTAAATACCCATATAATAAAACCAATATCTCGGCCCAGCCTTAATGCTTCTAAATACCCAAATAATAAAACCAATATCTCGACCCAGCCTTAATGCCTCTAGCCAGCCAGATGATAAAACCAATATCTCGGCCCAGCCTTAATGTCTTTATTCACCAAGATAATAAAACCAATATCTCGGCCCAGCCTTAATGCTTCTAAATACCCAAATAATAAAACCAATATCTCGTCCCAGCCTTAATGCTTCTAAACACCCAGATAATAAAACCAATATCTCGGCCCAGCCTTAATGCTTCTAAACACCCAGATAATAAAACCAATATCTCGGCCCAGCCTTATGCCTCAGTCACATTTGCACTGATTTCAGCAAATATGCCCGGCAGTTCAGCACTGATTTGCACTGATTTGCACTGATTTCAGCAAAGATGGCCGGCAGTTCAGATTGCCGTGCGGGCACCGGGAGATCATCGGCCACAATTGGACATCTTTAAGACGTCGGGCGGGTCATCGGGAACTTTTAGCTGCAACTTAAAAGTTGCCGGCGTTTCCCCGATGTCTTATCAGCAAATATCATCTTAAAGTACACGGCAGGGTCCCGGCAGTGTCCCGCAGGGACATCGGCAGATTATCTTAGGGCTGCCGGTGGCATCGTGTGGTGAAAATAGGATTAAATATTTTTTTTAAGCCTACCCAGACGTCTGAAAGACATCCTGCAGACGTCTGTGTCATCAAACAGACGTCGTAAAGATATCCTACAGACGTCTGTGCTATTCAGTTTTGCACGTGCCGTGCGGTGCCCTTTAATAATGTGACCACAGCTACGGCATCTTTCAGATTGTTGCTTATAAACTCCCCGGCGCCCGGCAGACGGGGAAGTCGGCCGATGTATACATCCCGGCCGGCGCCCGGTGCAAATGTGACTGAGGCATTACTGCCGCTAAACACCCAGATATGACGATTCAAACAATCTTTACATATTAAAGCATAATCTGATGCTATGCATTGCAAATATTCTGCAGTGATGGGGGGCGGATTTTCTCTCACTCTGTCCGTCAACTTTGATCTTCTCTCAAACTTCTGATCACAGTTTTTAGCTGTTAATAGGTAAAATGGTGTATCTTCAGGGGACTAATTTTATCTATTTTTCAGGCTAAGATTTATTTTTCCATTTTGTAATGATTTTTAAAAAGAAATGCAATAGCTATCACTGAGTTGTCAAGGAGGCTGCCATTTTGAATAACATGACAATATCAGCTAATGTGAATCAGGATAACACGTTGGGGCCAAATTCTAAATGTTCCATGCATTTTGATTGGCCAAACTTATCATCTGCTCATGTTTCCTCTGGGAATGGATATAAATGATCATTTATGAGGCATTTTCGAGAAAATGTTTACAAACATTACAAAAAAGCAATGATCAGCACAGCTGAGGTCATTGGCCAATGACTATTTATTAATAATCATGACTTGCGGCCAATCATGTGTGCAATTTTTATCATTGGCGGCATAGAAAAGTCATGGAGGGTATTCAAGATCAGGATTTGAGATATGTGAACAGAATCATATACTTTGTTCTATAATTGTGGTTGTTAACACATTATTTGTATAAACTCTGCATTTGTGCATGTCAGTTTTATGCAAATTTGCACCCTTGGACAATAATTTTTAAAAGCATTTTATTTAAATTTAGAATCTATACAGAAATATTTTACAGGCTTGTAATAACCAATCTTTCTTGATTAAATTGTATATGGTTTTGTTTCATAACATTTATTCATCATTCACAAATATCCGGAAAAATGAAAAAAATGTTAAAATCTTGATGCATGACCTTGATGCATGACCTTTGATCCTTGAATATGTTTTGTTTTACCAACATCATCGAAGTTGTTCATTTCACATATGATTTAGATGTCTTGTGATTTTGTCTTGAATTGTTTATTGAATAGCAAAAATGGCAATTTTTATTGAAAAGCAAAAATGACAAATTTAATTTTCCATTTTTCCCTCGAGGTTTAAAAAAAATTAAAAAGTTCCAGTGAATTTTATTGTTGACGTTGATGATATAGGTGTTGTTCTATGTTGCCATAACAGTGAGACTTCTGGATCTTGTTGGCAAATGTCCATAAACTTGCCTTGTTTTTCACATTTTGGCTCTAGCTCCGATCATGGCCACCAGGGGACACCACTATATTGATTTAATGAGGTCAAGGGTCAAGTAAAGTTCAAATATCAAAATCAAAATATCAAAGACTGGCTCAATATAATAAATACATGCATCATAGATCAATAACATTTCTTTAAGAAATATTTTGATGCAAATATTGCAGAATTCACGGATTTGTATTATTCAAATGCGTTTATTTGGGCACCCTGACTTTGAGGTGGTTAAATGAAGTAACCATAGCAACCATCAATTTCTGAAAATACTCCCTTAGGAAAATTCTTAGTTAGACGCTACACTTTGAAATGACATACGACCTGTCTTGATCTGTGAAAACCCCCTTCGCCACATTTTGCAGATTTTGCAGGTTTTTACAGGCAGAGCCTCTTAAGTATATTTTTAATATACTGGGTTTATGTTTGTGTTGAAATTGACTTCTGAAAACTAGATTTATCAGTATGAACTGTGGCATTAGGTAAGTACCTTCGCACCAAATGGTACATCACCTCTGATAATTCCAGAATGAGAAACATTGTAATTCCAGACCAAAGGTTTAACACACCCCCTACCTGGGAAAACAACTCTGAAACCCCTAAACCACTGGTGTCCTCCAAGGAAAGGTATCCCCCTTTGTTATACGTAATATCCACTCTTAAAATATTGCTGTTGATTAACTCAACTGTCCTTTCTTGATTATCTTGGTTCAAATAGATACTAGTCTGATTGTGTAAAAATCTGAAATGGTCAGAATGTATTATTTGTTCATGGATATTTTCATCATAGACCATTGGCCAAATCGATGTTGATATTCTTGGCTCTAGTTTCGCATATGAACATTCAAAGGTGCAAGTCTCAGAGCAAGTTGTTGATTTTTGGTTTCGTATCCGGTTTGAACATTCCATTTTTTCCTTCAGTTCATTAAAAGGAAGTCGTGTCGATGCGCAAAAGGTTTGCGCGTCTGCATATGGCTGTACTATTTTTTCAGTTCTTATATCGGAGCAATTGCATTCCTTCATTACCTCGCGATGGAGACATGTTCTCAAACATACATTTCTAGAATACGGCTGCATGGATGTGGGGATTTCATCGTGAAATATACTGGCAGGAAATTGATCAAGACAGTCACTATAGGGAGGGGACAACCTCTTTATTTTAGTTAATGATATATCAATTTTGTTGTATGTATGAGGTGAGAGAACGATTCCTTTATCATTGACATCAGGCCAGGTACCACGTGTTGCTATGTCCATATAGACACCCTTGCCCCTGTCATACATAGCATGTAGATTAGTTTTGATGTCAGCTTCAGGATATGTATCCAAGTACAAAATTAATGATATCCCAATGACATTTTGAACAAGTTTGGGAACGACATTGTAGCAATTAAAGGACTTCTCGTTAATAAATGGATGAATAACGGCGTCAGAATCACAGTTGTTGAAGGTATAATCGAAGCCATTCTTGCTTACCACTTGGCATTTGGCAATCAGTGTGTGTTGACTGTGGCTAATCTTGGAGGCAAAGGACATCCCTATATGCTGCAGGTAGCCTTCAGTAGACGCCAGCGTCTCCACCAAAACAGACGACCCCGAGCTGTTCAAGTTAGAACCAAGGCTGCTAGAATATGCTGAAAAGTTCCGGACAAGGTCCATATAGTCTGCAACAGATTGCTTAACCAGAGGGTCCATGGAAGCTTTGCTGGACAGCGGGATGAGGTTACACACAGCCACGGTAGGCACTTCCGGAACACTGCTTTCTGTCCAGCTGTACTGCTCTTCCTTGATTTTAGTTGATGTTGTATACGATAAATATCTACTTATTAGGAACGTCACCTGAACAACAGCAATGCTCAAAAACACAATCACTCCAATGACCCAGAGCATGCGCGTGGGCCAAGACTGACATCTGATGATCCTTGGGATGCCCTTCAAGGATGTATTCTGAGAAAACCTCTGCCATTCCTCCATGATACTCACACCTGCGATATACACGACACTCTTAAGTTGCAGACATTCAATATCCGCTGAGATAATCAGACTAATGCTGTCCCAGGCGACAGCGAGTATCGTGCTGCCTGGGGGATGCATATGCATTAGGCGCAGTTTACTTTGGTTTGGTTTCTGTATATTACAAGTTCAATATTGCTTCCTTAACGACATGATCTACCATGGCAACATGAAAGACAATACTGAACAATCCAATACTAAACCGACTGGATAACAGACTCCGCCAAAATGTATGTCAAGATTCTGCAAATTACGCCGTAGACAGCTTTGAAAGGGAAAGAAACTCTGTACTTATGTGAAAACATGACTAATGACATTTAGTATTAACATGGTTGATGACGTTTAGCATTAACTCTGGATATGTCTTTGAGAACAGAGTTGTCACATTACTGAATTAATTAATGTATGAATATATTGTACTGCGTGAATATATTTTACTGGTTGAACCCGAAGTTTGAATGATAGCTTGTTGATCTGATGGACTGTCATATTTTATTTATTTTTTTTAATTCTTATTTTAACTGCTTCAAACAAAGCGCTGAAAGAGCTATCTTGATATAGATACATAAAGAACCCATTTATTATATAAATGCTTTTATGGGAATGAAGTGCAAACATACCTGCTTGTATTGGTAGCAGTCATTAATGGAAGTGCAAAGGACGCGTGTGCAGCCAACAATAGGTGAAAAAAACTGCAGATGCATCCTGTCATCCTCTCCGCCCAACGCCATTTTGGAAAATAATGAATGATTGAATTGACATCGTAATTTCAGTTCTTCCCGAGACTCTCGTTTCTGTTCAGTGCACCCGAGACAACTTCTTGCCATAAAATGGGCCCTGACAGGATCATTTTGCTATTCCTCTGTTGATCAGAGCAGCCTTGGAGTGTCCGTGCCAGCTTGGCAGGAGCCCAGAGCCTATATAGCTGACCCTGCCCACCACAACTATGAGGGAGGCCAGGACAGCAAGATAACCACCACAGACAGAAACCATCAGTAAACCATTCAGCATTTGACAATTTCCATGTGTCTCTAAATCTAATGGTGACCTGTCCGTCCTCTTAAACAGCTACGACCCCATCATGAGGGTTTTTGTCAAATGAACAGCCCAGAATTCAAGTCTCCTACCTGGGTGTCCTCTGGTCCACAGCAAATCCAGAGAAATGCTTCAAGAACGCCTAAAGGTTGTGTAAAGGGAAAACATGCAACAATACCAAAACCCCCCACAGCTGGTCCATATGCCCCACCTGATACCATGAACCCAAGAAAGCAATATTTGCACTGGCATTTTTGTGCCCATATTAAAGAATTTGGGTTATTAGATGGGTATCACAAACATATCATTGATATAAACCAATTGGCTTATGACTACAAGCAGACAGCAGTCTCAAAGGTCAATATCAATTTTCAGGATTTCAAACACCAACTGAATTATCAGAAGCAAGAACCCAGCCATCTCCCTTCTGCTTGCCAACAACAGCACCTGTTCAGTATTTAACCTCATAACCTAATGGTAAAAAACTCCTCAAACCAGGAAATTCAATGTAGGGTTTGAGGATTAATAATATAAGAGAGGGAAGGGATAAATGTAAAGTCACACCCCTGGCTGTAAAGTCACACCCCTGGCAGTAAAGTCACACCCCTGGCAGTAAAGTCACACCCCTGGCTGTAAAGTCACACCCCTGGCTGTAAAGTCACACCCCTAGCTGTAAAGTCACACCCCTGGCTGTAAAGTCACACCCCTGGCAGTAAAGTCACACCCCTGGCAGTAAAGTCACACCCCTGGTTGTAAAGTCACACCCCTGGCTGTAAAGTCACACCCCTGGCTGTAAAGTCACACCCCTGGATGTAAAGTCACACCCCTGGATGTAAAGTCACACCCCTGGATGTAAAGTCACACCCCTGGCTGTAAATTTACACCCCTGGCTGGCTCTCGTTTCTGTATAAATATAATAAAGCTGATATGTATGGTATACTCATTCACAGAATAAAGAAGTTACTCTTTGTATGCTTAGGACAGTCATGTTTTAAGTGCTTCCACAGTTTGATATCACAAATGAACCCAATATGTGCGAGTGCATACCAAGACTTTCCTGTCAAAGTTTGGTAGTTTCTCTTAAGGGAATAACATGTCGTGTTTATCCTGACGATGTTATGCTGATAATGTCTCTTGACTGGCTTAAGCTGACCCAATACTCGCTTCTGACCAAGCGCTATGCTTGATCTACTCAGATATCTGAAATGTGGAACACTTGAAAAGAAATATGTGATCAGTTAAAAACAATATTGCAGAAATTAGTTGAATTGCATTTGTACATTTGAAGTTTTACATAGCTTTCAACAATTCTTTTTCGATTATTTCATGACGAGACCAACTTATTGTCCTGCCTTACTGCACGGTCTTTGATAACCCATCCAGTCCAAGATTTACATGAAAAATAGATTTATCTTTTAGTTACGGGTTTCAGCTCGAATGCAAAATTTTAACATGAATCAATTAATACCTAAAACTGTAATCATGCTTATACATTTTAGCAATGCTGAATATGTCAGGCTGCCATTTTAATAACATTATAGATATTAGCCAATATGAATTGAGATAACAAGTTGGACTAAATGCATTATGTAACATGCATTCTGATTGGTCAAAATTATCATTTGTTCAAGTTTGTTTTGGGAAAGCATTTGAATGATCATTTATGAAACACTTTCGATTTGGAAATGACACAAAAATAGGCAAGATAAGGTCGTATATAACGTCGTTAATAAGACAATATTTTTCCCCCACTAAGTCTGCCAAAAATATTAAATGCAGTTGAAATGATTGGGCTCAATGTGGGACCATAATCATATATCGTCCAACACATTACACTCATGTTTGACATTTTATCGTATTTCCTTTCTGAAGGCCGAATACTTGTTTGCAATATCCACAGGGATGAAACCATGGTATGTGGCTCCAGTCACGCAATCCTTCTGATCACTATGTACAAACGGTAATCATGAACAAACCATCACAATAGATAGTGTACAACACCAGAGAAAGTATTATGGGTATGTTGACCAAAGAAACATTAGGATGTATACTGTAAAAACATATGTGTTTACCATGGGTTTTTGAGGACTTGTATTCGTTTTTTATCAAATGGAATATACCAGCCAGAATTTGCCTAATCACACAGAAAAGAGTCCTATATCCTCATGTGTCATTGATTTCGGTATATTTTTTTATTTATAAAGCACATATGATATATATAGTGTCATGAATAAACCTGGTCTAGTACAGGCAATTCAAATAACTGTTTCATTATAATTATCATGAATTTATAAATAAAAAACCATATTTACGGATCAACCTGAAGTCAAATTTAATGAATGGCTCCAATTCAGGTGTTAAATAACATTCCGTTTTTTTTTCTAATTTCAGATTTTTTTCAGAAAATAAGAGAATATACATACTGATCTCCATTTGCGTATGGCAAAATGTGCACTTTGTCAAATGAAATCTTCAGTTCACAGATTTTGCCTGGTCTAAAGGTATACTTTGATCTGTCTGGAAAACAAAGTTGTTTATTGGTATTTGTTTGTTTGACTTTTTCAGGGGATAAATACCTTATCTTGGCATTCTCTAAACATCTCAAATTTCTAGATATAGCAAGCATGTCTTATCAAAAGCATCACACAGGCACATCTCTTCATACTTTTGGTGGGTGAACTCTTCAGTTTCGGAGATTGTTAAAATTGATCAAAAGGGTTTTTGATCACAGTTTCAAAAGTACATGTCCAATCAGCATGATTGAAACATTTATGGAAAGCTCAAAAGATTTCAATTCCGAAACATGTATTTTTCAGTCTTGTCACATGACTGTCCCCTTTTTCAAGTGACTTTTACGCATTTGATAATTGTCCGTTTATTTTTTTAAATATCAAAATAAATATTTTTTGGAATATAAAAATAAATAAATAAATTCATGGTTCTGTCTCTCAGTATTTTTAATGAAAGACAGAATCCTGTTATTCACAGTTCATAGTCCAGAGTGTGGGAAGTTTGTTTGTCTGTTTGTTTGGGGTTTTACATCACTTTCAACATTATTTCAGTCATTTCGTGATGAGACCTACTTGTCAGATATAGTGCTGCCTCACTGAATTGTCATGTCGCAGGTCATTGACATGACAACCCACTCGGTCACAGATTTACAAAGACAACGGTTAACCCTTTAGGACACGGACCTCAGCTCATGTGGGAAATTGTAACATGTATGCTTAATGTTATAGCATGATCTCATATGGCTCAATGTATGCTATTTGTCAATTGAATTATCAAGACACAATTGATTGGAAAAAATAGATGTGACAATAAAACTTTTTTCAGTGTCAGTGTATTGAATCTCGGCATGGCCGGGGATCGAACCCACGACCTTCAGGTAACCATGGAAGAAAGTGGTGCTAATCGGCTTGCCCTCTCGTTCTTAATCTTTTATCATAAAGCTTGTGACTTCCAGGTTTAGCAATATGCATTTTCCTTCACTCATGGCAAGATTGCTCACTCACAATATTTTGCATTAATTTCGTTTTACAAATATCTCATTTGAAATAACAAATCTAAGCGATAAAAACATAATTTTACACTGGACGTTACAATTAGTTAGCATTGAAAGAGGTCTACCTTAGCTTCATATTTAACTGAACATTGTATGTTCAATTTTCCAACGTCAACCATCTCGAATCAGTTTTTAATGTACAGTGCCCTCTAGGAGAGCTGTAGAGTTTGGAGTGACACCTGGTGTCTTTTTGCGTTCATAGTTTCAGACATATTCACTGTTTCTGGTGCTTTTTACTCAAACGTTAATGAATTATGTTTGTATTACTTTCTATTATTCTGGCAATCAGCAGTTCCTGCACTTGCGACTTCCAATAAATGATGGCGTCCATCGTGCATTGTCTAAGAGTATTGTCTATGATCCCATAGTGATTGAGGATGGTAATCCCCTAGCCAGTCTACTAGACAAACACAGACAGCATCCAAGTGTAAAGGCAATTAATGATATGGGCATAGAGTCAAAGTTTCAGTTTAAACTAGTTAGTTTGAAGTATGTGAGCAAAACACTTAAAAGAATAAACCCATATGAGGCTACTGGTTGTGATCAACTGCCAGGTAAAATGATCAGACGAACTAACAAATACAGTCAATAGTATAGTGAATGAAAGTATACGTAGAAATGTGGTACCAGATGACATGAAAAAGGCAGAAGTATCACCTGTTTATAAAAAGAAGAGTGATCTGCAGAAATATAACTATCGACCTGTTAGTGTCCCAAAAACAATTGCAAAGGTATATGAAACTATATTAGCTGAGCATTTATACAGTTCAGTTATTTCAGGGGTATATTCAATAGAATGCTAATCTGCCTACAGAAAGAAATATGGCTGTGAACATGTAAGGGGCGATCCATTTGATTTTTGTGGGGTGGGGTGGGACAGCAGTACTGGATGAATTTTTTTTTTTTCTTTGGTAGGGTGGATGAATAATTTTTTTTTCTGGTGTGGGGTGGGTGAATAAATTTTGTTTCTGGTGTGGGGTGGGTGAATAAATTTTTTTTCTTGTTGCTTCCCCAGACTCTGATCCTTCATTTCAAGCAATCCATATAGAAGATAGAAAAACTGGAAGGAGGTGGATGAATAATTTTTTTTTCTTTGGTAGGGTGGATGAATAATTTTTTTTTCTTTGGTAGGGTGAATGAATAATTTTTTTTTCTGGGATGGGGTGGGTGAATGAATTTTTTTTCCAAAATCTCCCACCCCACCCCACAAAAATCAAATGGATCGCCCCTAATTGTTAAACTTGTAGATTCATGGAAATGTGCTCTTGACACTGACCAGTATGTAGGTACAGTATTGATGGACCTGACAAAAGCTTTTGACTGTATACCACATGCCCTTCTGATCAGTAAAATGAAAGCCTATGGAGTATCTGATGATGCCTGTAACCTAATGATAAGTTATTTAACCAGTCGTTTCCAAAAGGTCAAAGTCTCGGATTGTAGAAGTTCATGGAAACCCATGACAAAGGGGGTACCCCAGGGCTCCTGCCTAGGGCCTTTTCTTTTCAATATTTTCATTAACGATTTATTTTGTTTAATGGAAAAATGTACATTAGTAAATTACGCTGATGACAACACACTGTGCTGTTGGCTCAACAATTGATATAATGACAGAAGAGAAGCACTTAGGTTAGATACCCAAAATGCACTTTCATGGATTAAGTCAAACTTTATGCAGGCAAGTCCAGAGAAATTCTAGGTCATGTTTATGAAATCCTTTACTAGCACTGAAGTTGTCTTTTATTAAACTTAGGGCCCAATATAGAGATAGACAGAAAGTCAAATGTGAAATTGTTGGGAGTCACCATTGATGAGAAATTATAAATTGACATACATGTAGACAATATATGTAAAAAGGCATCGAAACAGGTAAATATTCTCTACAGATTCAAAAAGGTCTTTTCCCAAAGTGAAAGGACAATCATATATAAAACGTTTGTGCAGTTGTGTAAAGATGCAGACTGTGAATCACTCCACCTCAGAAGATTAAAAGTCATAGCTTGTGAAGTCTTTAAGAGCCTAAATGCACTTAATCCAAGTTATATGTTTGACATTTTTGAAAGAAAAGAAATGACATATGACCTCAGAGACAGAAACATTTTGATACAACCAAGTTTTAAGAAAATTAGATATGACAAAAGTACGTTCTCATATTATGGAGCCCATCTGTGGAATCTGCTGCCAGATGATGTGAAAGAAGCAAATGATGTTGCCACCTTTAAAAGAATCATAAGTGCCTGGCAAAGTCCAAATTGTAATTGTAGTATGTGTTCCTTTGTATACTTTTGATGATTGATCGATATTTTTGCAAGATACAAAATGTATGAAATGAAACAGACAAGCTTATGTTTTTTAGGTTTTTTCTTATTTTGTTAACTAATGATATATAATCTGTAGTCCTAGATAAATAGATAATCGATAACTAGCTTTCAGCTATTGTTACTGTATCAAAAATTGATTTTGAAATAAAATTATTCTTATTCTTATTCTTATTCTAGTACACGTTATCCTACTGTTCTTGTGACAATTATAAGATGCTTGGATGTATTGTTTAAAGCGAGCCCTCTTGGGGTAACCAGGGGCCTTTGTTTCCCAGACATGCTGCTTTTGTTCAATTTTGAAACAAGGCTATATTGTCTGTTGGTTAGAAACCAGACAAAACTCAAGTCAGAAAAATGCCCTTGGACCACATAAAATGAGCATGAAATCAGGACATCCAGAAATAAACATTGATAAAAAAATTTCTTTTTGTGAAACTATTATCATGATTTTTTTAACCGAAATAAATAAATGGGATAAATGATCTATTCGAGAAAAGGGTTGGGACAGATATAAATCTAAAGCTGCATGTAATGGTAATAGCCATTTGCTGGTCAGTCCCGACAGGTGTCGCGCTCCCCTATATTTAAAATGAAACATGTAATGACAAAAAAGTCAAATGAAAGCTAATTAATATTTAAAAAAACATTTGGGGCAGTTCCAAAATTATTCGATATTCATGAAGTCTGCCTAAAAAAACGCATTTGCACAGGTCTGGTTTGAGATCAACCCAGCCGAAAATTTTCCAACTGAAGGTATATTTTTTTTGCCTTTAAATGAATATTACATTATTTTTCTATTAGAAAAAAATAAGAAAGGATCAATTGAAACATTTTAACAATTTTTTAGTGAAGTTTGAAAGTTGCATGTTTAACTAGGATTATATAGTGGCTTCGAATTGGTGCACTGTGACCCTCACTGCTTGCGTTTTAACAGTGGTCATCCACCAGGTGTCTCTTGTGTGATGTGGGATAGGTTATTAACGTGACGATGAATATGATGACAATCACTTTGTAGGATGTGAAAGGAATTTAATCTTTTATTTCATTTTCTTTTAATGTTCGGCCAAAAATTCATGTACTGCAAAAAATATAGTAATAATCAGTTTGGGAATCTTGAAAATACTGTTATGGTTGTAATAAACTGGTTGAAATTAAAAGACATGTTAATCAACATTTGTTACTACAATGAGCCAAGCTTGCATGTCTCCAAAATTCTTTTGACTGTATACCACATGCCCTTCTGATCAGTAAAATGAAAGCCTATGGAGTATCTGATGATGCCTGTAACCTAATGATAAGTTATTTAACCAGTCGTTTCCAAAGGGTCAAAGTCTCGGATTGTAGAAGTTCATGGAAACCCATGACAAAGGGGGTACCCCAGGGCTCCTGCCTAGGGCCTTTTCTTTTCAATATTTTCATTAACGATTTATTTTGTTTAATGGAAAAATGTACATTAGTAAATTACGCTGATGACAACACACTGTGCTGTTGGCTCAACAATTGATATAATGACAGAAGAGAAGCACTTAGGTTAGATACCCAAAATGCACTTTCATGGATTAAGTCAAACTTTATGCAGGCAAGTCCAGAGAAATTCTAGGTCATGTTTATGAAATCCTTTACTAGCACTGAAGTTGTCTTTTATTAAACTTAGGGCCCAATATAGAGATAGACAGAAAGTCAAATGTGAAATTGTTGGGAGTCACCATTGATGAGAAATTATAAATTGACATACATGTAGACAATATATGTAAAAAGGCATCGAAACAGGTAAATATTCTCTACAGATTCAAAAAGGTCTTTTCCCAAAGTGAAAGGACAATCATATATAAAACGTTTGTGCAGTTGTGTAAAGATGCAGACTGTGAATCACTCCACCTCAGAAGATTAAAAGTCATAGCTTGTGAAGTCTTTAAGAGCCTAAATGCACTTAATCCAAGTTATATGTTTGACATTTTTGAAAGAAAAGAAATGACTTATGACCTCAGAGACAGAAACATTTTGATACAACCAAGTTTTAAGAAAATTAGATATGACAAAAGTACGTTCTCATATTATGGAGCCCATCTGTGGAATCTGCTGCCAGATGATGTGAAAGAAGCAAATGATGTTGCCACCTTTAAAAGAATCATAAGTGCCTGGCAAAGTCCAAATTGTAATTGTAGTATGTGTTCCTTTGTATACTTTTGATGATTGATCGATATTTTTGCAAGATACAAAATGTATGAAATGAAACAGACAAGCTTATGTTTTTTAGGTTTTTTCTTATTTTGTTAACTAATGATATATAATCTGTAGTCCTAGATAAATAGATAATCGATAACTAGCTTTCAGCTATTGTTACTGTATCAAAAATTGATTTTGAAATAAAATTATTCTTATTCTTATTCTTATTCTAGTACACGTTATCCTACTGTTCTTGTGACAATTATAAGATGCTTGGATGTATTGTTTAAAGCGAGCCCTCTTGGGGTAACCAGGGGCCTTTGTTTCCCAGACATGCTGCTTTTGTTCAATTTTGAAACAAGGCTATATTGTCTGTTGGTTAGAAACCAGACAAAACTCAAGTCAGAAAAATGCCCTTGGACCACATAAAATGAGCATGAAATCAGGACATCCAGAAATAAACATTGATAAAAAAATTTCTTTTTGTGAAACTATTATCATGATTTTTTTAACCGAAATAAATAAATGGGATAAATGATCTATTCGAGAAAAGGGTTGGGACAGATATAAATCTAAAGCTGCATGTAATGGTAATAGCCATTTGCTGGTCAGTCCTGACAGGTGTCGCGCTCCCCTATATTTAAAATGAAACATGTAATGACAAAAAAGTCAAATGAAAGCTAATTAATATTTAAAAAAACATTTGGGGCAGTTCCAAAATTATTCGATATTCATGAAGTCTGCCTAAAAAAACGCATTTGCACAGGTCTGGTTTGAGATCAACCCAGCCGAAAATTTTCCAACTGAAGGTATATTTTTTTTGCCTTTAAATGAATATTACATTATTTTTCTATTAGAAAAAAATAAGAAAGGATCAATTGAAACATTTTAACAATTTTTTAGTGAAGTTTGAAAGTTGCATGTTTAACTAGGATTATATAGTGGCTTCGAATTGGTGCACTGTGACCCTCACTGCTTGCGTTTTAACAGTGGTCATCCACCAGGTGTCTCTTGTGTGATGTGGGATAGGTTATTAACGTGACGATGAATATGATGACAATCACTTTGTAGGATGTGAAAGGAATTTAATCTTTTATTTCATTTTCTTTTAATGTTCGGCCAAAAATTCATGTACTGCAAAAAATATAGTAATAATCAGTTTGGGAATCTTGAAAATACTGTTATGGTTGTAATAAACTGGTTGAAATTAAAAGACATGTTAATCAACATTTGTTACTACAATGAGCCAAGCTTGCATGTCTCCAAAATTCCCCCCCCCCCCCCATTTGTGGCAGCATGTCCCGCTTGAGCAGCGAGAATTACTGATTAAGAGAAAGTTTCATAAACATATCTACATTTAATATTATGAATTGAACCTCGCTCTATTCTAAACGTTAACATGTCCATAAATCACCTGATGAGGTTCAATAATGCAGCAATAACAAGTGGGCAGGATAAAATGTGATCACTTTCTAAATTTTAAATTGATCTAAAAATTGGGTGCAAAAAAATACCAAAATGTGCCCAAACCAAATTTAGGAAAATAATATTGTGTAATATGGCCTCTCCTCAATCCACATATTCTAATGGACTTTTCAGAAATAAAACCCATCTAACATTTCCTTTCACAAATAAAGGACCATTAATCATTCTGGATGGAGGAAGAAAATTCTCAATTTATTTCCAGCAGGTGGCCAAATTTTCATGATACATGAAAATTTGATATATCCCAGTCCTTTCTCAGCTAGCCAATACGCAACTATCAGGGTCCCATCTTGGTGATTAATGGTATGATTTTTTTATTTATTCTGATTTTTTACAATAACATCAGTACATACTTGCATAAATAATGAGAAACTAGATTCAGATTGAAAAAAAAAAAAAAATCTTATATCCAATATACTTTATTCATCTTTAAATGACATTGTGCTCACTGGACATGTATACATTGCAAAAATATTTCACCAAGTGCAAATATTTCAAGTGATATTCTTGAAGGTGAGCATAATCAAAGATTCCTGAGATTTTGTTTCTTTCCACAACATACTACATTTCAACAGCCTTAATAACAGACATAAATAATAAGCACACTGCTTGTAGCGAAAGTAATGTATAGAGTAGTCATTATGAAAGGCATTTGCTATCAATCATTGTTAGTATGCTTGTAGCATTTAACTGATTCAATAACACCTTTTATTCTGATCACTCAAATATACACCTTACCCTGTTCGTACACAAACTTTAGACAATAACAAAACATTTCCTGCTCATTTCCTCAGAGCAACAAGTTGTTCAGCCAGACTTTGGACCTTGGAGGCGACGGCTGTTTTTGAGGTGAGGTCTTTGGGCAGACCCGAGAGCCCCACACGTGCCCCGATGGCAGCTCCTATGGCGTTACACCTGCCGGCAGAGTCACCTCCGGCCATGATGTCCTCCCGGACAGCTGCGGTCAAGTCCTTGCTGGACGTCAAGATACCATGAGCAGCTCCTTTAAAGCAGGCTGGGAAATCTGCAATGAAAACAAGTTGGAAAATGTCAAGAGAAAGATCAGGAATTAAGCTGAATTGCCAGACAATATATTATGTGTTCAAACATGGTTCCTGACCTTCGTAAAACATGAATTTTAAGGACTTTTTCCTGGATATTCCCAGACTAATATTATATTTTTTAAATATTAATTGGCAGAGTATATGCCTTGGGACCCTGGGATGGTGATATTTAATCCCAGAAAATTACTATCAAGCTTTGTGAACAGAATTTGTGTGGTATCAATGCCATAATAAACCTATCATCATTATCAACAACTGCCTTAATGACTTTAAACTTTGACAACATTAAGTTTACCTCTTTTGCTTTATTATCTACTTTGTTTTTTATTAACACTTACGGCAGTTCTGGCCGAATTCTGCGATGGATTCACAGTGACCCTTGTCTTTGGCTTTGACAATGTCGGAGTACCATGTTTTGAGATCTCCGGCGGAGGCTTCTAGGCCCTTGTTAACGCTGTCACAGTCGGCGCCATCCTGGATGATCCCCTCCAACATCTTAGCAACTGGCCGGATTAAAAACAACCAACAAAACATATATAATACATATTCAAAACTGCACATGCACTGATAACATATTTAAACTTTTTACTGTTAATAGGGAAATGGAAAAGTTGGTTATTTTTTATTATTTGTACTTACGAGCAACAGCTCCGGCAACGGAATGGTCATTTTCGTTGGTGACGCGTACCATTTCTTCCACCACGGTCCTCAGCTCTGGTTTTCCAGCATAGAAGGCAGCCAGAGGGGCAACACGGTACATACCATCGGGCTGTAATATACATTGATACTGTCCTTGAAGGGGGGGGGGGGGCATTGTTATGGAGACAGCTAGATAAGAATTATCTGGATTTATTAAACTGTTTTCTCCATCAAATCATCATTGGATGACAATTCTAATTTAAATCAATCTAAACAATAATGTTCTTCTCATCATTGATCCAGAATTTTTATTAAGATCCATTTAGGTTTGTTTTTCACAAAAAAAATTGGTCTCAATTAATTTTGCTTCTTAGCAACTATCACCATGACAACTTAGATGTTCTGCCTACCAAGTCGAGCTCTGCTCCTGTCTTCTCTTTCTTCTCAGTCTTGTTCTTAACAAAGCCTTTGATAGTCATGTCAGCCCATGGTCCATCAAAAGGCCAGTCAGATTTCTGTGGTTCACGTCCCAGCTTGGCAGCATGGTCGAAGTCACTGCCAGGTCCAACCTTCTTGTACAGGCGGTCCTCAAAGTCCTTCTTATTCCAGCCTGAATATATCAATCACAAATGAAGCAACTCAAGTCAACACAATGTAGAATCTTACCATACTTTAAAGCACACAGAATATAGCTTGATAGCGTTTTAACATATTAAACTAACCTTGATTTGCAAATGCACAATCTTACTTTTTTCATGGTAAATTATCTAACTTTTATATCATGCATAAACAATGAGTACAATTTTTAAAATCTAAACCTTTTCCATGTATGTATATTCAAAGAATATGATCATTAGCTCAGCAAATTCTATGTCTGATCAGACACTGAGCATTTAGTCTTTGTAGAGCGGTACATTGATGTGTAGGTAGGTGTCTTTACCTTCGCAGGCAATGAGGGACTCTAGGAGGACGAGGGTCTGCTCGGCATAGAAGCTGTTTCCTCCCCGGGGAGCTTTGTAGAAGGTGTTATGCCCAGGTCCAAAGAACTCTGCCTTGCCATCTTTGACCAGGTCCTTGAGCTGCTTGACATCATACACCCAGTGAAGATCCACAGCTAAAATAAAACAAACCACAATCTATGGTCAGAATTCTTATTTAAACACAAAGAATGTTCCTTTTCACAGAATGCCTGTTCCCTTTTTGATAAGCAACTTTGGTCACTGATTACAGGAGTGGGTATTTATCAATTTTCATTGCTGGAGTGGGCCATGCACAACATCAACAGCACCAGCCGGTGTTGCAACAAATATGTAGCTGTAAACTCGTTTATTGTGTAACTGGTGCCACCTGGTGGGTATCATGCCATCTAGGGGTCAATAGGTGAATGGCATGATCATAAAAGTGAATAGTATCATTGAATTGTTATGCATCATTTAACAGTTTATGTGTCAACTGAAACTGAACACCTTGCAATGTAGGTCATAATATAGGACATGCATTAAGCCATGGCAGTTTCATAATTAATATACCAAGTAATGGGATATGGGTTTAACAGAAAAAACAAGGATTGATTGTCCAAACGAAATCTGAATAACAAATCTGGATTGCTGTGCATGAAATTGTGGGAGAATTCAGATATAACAGCTTCAGGCTTAAAGCAAAGATTGATTCAATGCTCCCTGTCTTATTAACGGCTGCCTGTCTTAACTACTCCCCGTCTTATTAACTGCTACCAGTCCTAACTACTCCCCGTCTTATTGACTACTACTGTCTTATTAAGATGTAACAGCATCTTAACGACTGTCTTGTCAAGTCCTACCTTAATAATTGCTACCAGTCTTACCTGCTTCCTGTCTTATTAATTGCTACCTGTCTTATTAATGGCTACCTGTCTTATTAACGGCTACCTGTCTTATTAACGGCTACCTGTCATAAGTCAGCCAGCAACTGTTAATTTCATGCATCTATGTACTACATTTGACATTAAGGTTGCCTGATTATCTTCAAATTGGCCCAGATGATTCACAAGGGGGTTATTAGCCCTATGAATTATAGATCAAACGATGAAAGCCAAAGTGTATAAATCTAATTATGAAAATTAAATTTTATTCCCTGCCAAATATTAGCAAATGAAAATGATGTAATATGTTTGCATTCATAAAATTAAGAAGACTCTGTGGGTATTTTTTTAAATGAAAAGCTTGTGTCTGGCATAACCATATATCTATCTTGCTGTAGATAAATGGAATAAATTCCTTTTAATTCAATATGAAAAACTGAATTTTTTTTTTAATGGCCTGTCTGAATATGTCACACCAAACTGAAATGCGATAGGTTTTGTCTGTGTGGCATTATTTGCCCACAGAACTATTTTTCCCAGATGATGAGTATCAGGCTTCCTTAATTATTACCTGCCGTACCTGCTACCTGTCATCACAGCCTCCATTAATAAGATTCACCTGCTCTGGTGTAAACAGTCTCTAGGTGTCCATCAGCAAAACAATTATGTTTTTGTTGTCATAAACATATCAGTGTTTTTTATTTTTGTCTTGATAAAATTCTAGACATAAATAAAATAATGACTTACATCCAATTCACCAAATTGGGCTTAGCTGTTGGACTGGACTAATGGAGCCCTTGATTAGATTTTGTGCAACATCCTTATCCTTACAGGTGCAAAAAGTAAGAGTACAATTTCAATATTGGAGACGTATATATGTATGCAAATGTAAGCATGTTAATTAATGAAGTGAGATGGTCATACAACATATAAAAATAGTAACAATTTTATCCAGTGACTTGTTAATAGACTTTTCCATACATGTGAAAGGAATCAAATGTCATCACTTGAACAAAATAAAGCTATTTTCTGTCGGTGGCACAATACTTGTGTTATGTTTTCAAGGGTGTGATGCATATGAGACAGAGGTTTAATCAGAGGTGTTATCTTACAAAGTGGCATGGAATCATCATTAGACCTCATAAACAGTTTTATTTGCCCCATCTCACATGTTTGGCGGCTGCTTGCAATATCACCATAAAATGCAGTATTTTTAACTTCCTGTGCCATAGAGAGTATGCTATAGCTATGTACAGGACTGGCACAAATGATGTTAATTTGATTACACAGAGAGTAAACAACAAACATCCTCATTTAATTAAGATGCACAGGGGCAGGGGAAAGTTGAGGATTTATTGTGTCAACAGGATATACGCATGCTGTTCAATAGATCCATATCCAAATGTAGAACTAGGAGAGGACTTCATCATCAAATGAAGGAAATATATATCAGCTTCTATTCTAAGGTCATCATGCAATCTAAAGGAGCTATGCCATTTACATGTGATGCATGGTTTAGACATGACCTTGAAAAGTGCTATGAACAAATACTCTCTAGTATCACTGCTATATTATTATTATTATTATTATTATTATTATTATTATTATTATTATTATTATTATTATTGCTATTATTATTATTATTATTATTATTGCTATTATTATTATTATTATTATTATTATTATTATTAATATTATCATCACCATTATGTTTTTCATGTTATGTTTGTTATGTTTCTGTCTAATGAAGTCATCTAAAGTCACTGCAGGAAAATATGTGTGGCTGCTTTTATCTGCAATTCTGTAAAGTAAAATGAAACAGAATTGGAATTTGTCAGACCCTTTTAAAAACAGGTCTGTTACTTTGTGATGCCTCCATAGTCTGTCTTAATGGGATACAGTGAAGAGTTCTTGTACATTCAATGCAAATACCAACATGACCAAGGCACGAAAAGGTCACTCAGGGGTTATGGGTCCCAGAAATTGCACTCTGCCAATTAGTCCAAAAATAGCACTCGCTTATGGGTTACTTCTGCATGCCACAATACTTTGCTCAAAAGATGCCTGTTAAGTGTTGAACAATAGCATTGAAAAGCCATTGTCTGAAAACCTGGTCCTAGGAAGAAGTCTCCAAGATAATACGCACTCCATTCATGCTGCACCCACTCTATTTAAAATATGCCCCAGTTAAAGGCCGACCTGTACAAACAACACAGGGAAACAATATTACTATTCCTGCCATAATTATTTAAGCTGACTGCAGTGGTTTATTATTAATAGTTGAAATGAGTAGCTCATTATCTGACAGAATTATTCCTGTTATTCCACGCTCAATTACTTGTGTTTAAATTTTGCTTCAATCATTTGGGATTGAAATTTTCCGGAGTCTTCTTGTACTATTATGTGTTATGCATGTTTGAGGAGTTGTTTACCTCATGCAAACAGGTGCAAAGAAAGATAAATAAGTTTGTATTTATTAAAGTATTTTTACAAGAACTTTAAAAAAAGAAGCAAAAAATGTGCCAAATTTCGGCTCAGATAATTTTGGCTGCACAAAATGTCAGGAAATAGTACAAACCATTCATCCTGAAAAATAGGGTACCAGTGATCTGATTATATAATAAATGCTAATAAATGAATTGTGAACTAGATTCCTTAAATGGTTGCACAATCATTACAATTAAACTTAATGGTATTGATCATAACCAACAAATTAAATGGCAAATATTCATGACAAATGTCATAAAAACATGCCCAGGTTATAAAATTCAAATGTGATTTAGAGACAATATTTGTTCATACCTCAGTGAGACTAAGCATTACTTTTGTTCCCATTCATGAAATAAATATCATGAATCAACTTAAAATATGAGATTTAGAAAACAAAGTCTTAAAAGATAACAATTTGATTGATCAGACTCCAAACATGAAAAAAAAATTAATGCCCAACACCCTGATTGTTACGTTATCTAAAATATCCCTGAAATAACCAATTATCTGAGAAGAATTGCTTTTGGATTGCTTTTATATTTGTTCAAATTATTTCATTTAAAAAATAGACTATGCCAGTTAATTACCAGTGAATAAATAATTGAGATGTCAAGGATTTTTAACTTTTGTCAATAGATACAAAAGTTATATAGTACATCATTATGATAAACTACCATATGTTTGTGAGTTGATCATAAATACCTGGTAGGTATGAATTTACTGCCATGACAACAAGCTACATCAGTCTTGCATAACACTTGTTATTCAGGAATCAATACAGTCAAGGTCTAGTCAAGAATATAAAGCTCTTGACACCTGGCAGTGGTTATATCAGATATCTATGTCAATATAATCCCCCGAGGATTAGAGAGTGTGTTCAATCTTTATAATCTACTATGGAGAATGTTGTGTCTGGTTCTCCAGCCAGACCAGGTTCAAACAATCTTGTCAGCTTGACCAGCCAGACCAGGTTCAGACAATCTTGTCAGCTTGACCAGCCAGACCTGGTTCAGACAATCTTGTCAGCTTGACCAGCCAGACCAGGTTCAGACAATCTTGTCCGCTTGACCAGCCAGACCAGGTTCAAACAATCTTGTCAGCTTGACCAGCCAGACCTGGTTCAAACAATCTTGTCAGCTTGACCAGCCAGACCATGTTCAGACAATCTTGTCAGCTTGACCAGCCAGACCAGGTTCAGACAATCTTGTCAGCTTGACCAGCCAGACCAGGTTCAGACAATCTTGTCAGCTTGACCAGCCAGACCAGGTTCAGACAATCTTGTCCGCTTGACCAGCCAGACCAGGTTCAAACAATCTTGTCAGCTTGACCAGCCAGACCAGGTTCAAACAATCTTGTCAGCTTGACCAGCCAGACCTGGTTCAGACAATCTTGTCAGCTTGACCAGCCAGACCAGGTTCAGACAATCTTGTCAGCTTGACCAGCCAGACCAGGTTCAGACAATCTTGTCAGCTTGACCAGCCAGACCTGGTTCAAACAATCTTGTCAGCTTGACCACCCAGGCCAGGTTCAGACAATCTTGTCAGCTTGACCACCATTCCTTCTCCACAATAAAATGTTAACTTCCACATCATTTATTCAGCAAACCAGTCTGGTATCCCTTGTAAACTATATCAATGGTAAAGTTAATGATATTTTTCTATGTTTGATGGTAAATATAATTATTTACAGTGGAAAATGTTTTGTTAGTATTGCAGAGGCGTCTCACAATCGACCTGCATTGCCGGTATACACGGTTATAGGAGGGCGTGTCAAGAAATGGCACTCCACGTTATATAAACTAGCGTGTCTTATCCGTGCCAGAGAAGTTGGCGCTCATTCATCTCTCAGTTTTATAAAAAGAAATGTTGATAAAACATTTTTTTTCATGAAACATAGACTCGTGATATCAAATGTATTTATCTTGTACCATAGAATCACTTTTTTTATCACATTGTTATGAACTTGGACCGCATCAAGCTGGCAAGCACAAACAACTCTGCCTCTTGCAGCCGAAAGGATGCAAATTAAAAAAAAAAAAAAAAAATATTTATTTAAAATTGGTTAGTCCTCTATATCCTAGAAATATGCATACAATCACCAGGTAACATCAATTAGTAAATACACAAGGGTGTGGTCTCACCTGCAGCATCTCCTACGAAGGAGCCGACGATAGCCCCAGCTGCCCTGTCTTGTACAGTTGCCATGTTTGAAGAGAGCGTTTGAGAGTTTTGACGGAGAAGGTGTGGGTGTCTGGCCGGTCAGAAAGCAAAGAACTTCAACCAACACCACCACTGCCGCCGTCGCTGCCTCGGGTCACGTGGTCGGCATATCGGCGCATGACAGGCAGAATCGCCGGGAAGTCAGGATATAAGACCGAAAATAACAGATACATACAACCGTGGAATCTAAGATTAGCATTGATTAGACTTATAGATTTTGTGAGTGTGAACGGCAGGTATACTAATTGACAACTCTCGGCACTGTGGAGAACTACAGCAGCATTTATTATAATTATATCTATATTTCATTTAATTCCATTCCAAAAAGATTAAATATTGGGGAGTGGAGGGAGTAAGGCCAGAGGAGGAAGAAATTAACATATGGACATTTATTATTGTTCATAAGCTGATAATTTTATGATAATATTACAAAAAACCTTAATACCGTTGTGTATAGTTCATCAATGAATAAATATAATCATGTCTGAGTTGTAATATGTTTCATGCATTTAAAGTTATTTCCGAGTCGTGTTCAGTTCACATAAGTGACTTACCACTTGAGAGACTATATCATTGTGAATGGCACATCAGTATTAACATATCTGAAACACATCACACAACTGTTTGCTAAATTTGGTTTTAAATGATGATCTGTACAAATGATGCATTTTGATCATATTGATAATTCCATTGCAAATATTATGTTTTCATTCAACGTATCCATGAGATATTTAACAGACTTTATGAACCACGTAAATTAAGAAACCTCTTTTTCATTTCAAGGTCAAGCATGTCAGTTATAAATAATAGATCACTGATGTTGAAACACAATCAGTGGGAATTGAAAATTGTAGCAAGGACAGTCATTTAAGTGCTACCTTTAGTAAATCAATCCATCAGCACCTATGTGAGATGGAATTTATTCAAGCTCTGTTCCTAAATGTTGTTGAATAAAGAGATATATCTAGGAAAGGCAAGCACTCGAGCTCGTATTTACTGGTCTTATATCCTGTTACGATCCGATTCATCGTCCCTGGATGATTGGTGAAAGAGTGACATGCATGGCATGGCAAAAACACAAGAACCTCTGACAAAGGTGTTTCTTCGCAAGGCATTCACATATCGACAAAATGTAAAGATAATCTAAATATATAAGACGTTCCTCTTAACCTAAATATATAAGACGTTTCTCTTAAGACGTTTCTCTTAACCTACTTGCACATTTAATGAGTAGATAATATCTTTATCATTGGTATGTCTAATATTGACGCCAGGAAGGTTCAATGTGTAGATATGATATGGATATGAACGTGTACTTATTTTAAAACAAAAACATGGGTTGAGATAGAGTTCAGGATGACAGATTTGGGTTTCGAGGTCAAATCTGTCATCCTGATCATCCAAATCTGGATTATTGCGTGCTGCAGGTTATATTAGTTCCTGCCACCAAAGATATACATGTGCGAACAGAATCGAGCACAAGTCACGAGTATTAAGAAAAATTTGGCTATCAACTCATTGGTGAAAGAATATAAATAGATTTGTTTTGTACTGGCAGTTGTGCTGATTGGTCAGTATATATGCCAGACACCTGGTTACAGTCTATGACATAATGTTGGTCAATTCAGATTTGATGATATTTTTGTGAGCAAGGCAAGTATTTATGACTCAGGGAATTCCAAACTTTGAATGAGATCAAAAACAGGGCAATGACTGCAGAGGTAGTAATTGAATACTACCCGTGTAATGCAGAGTAGGACAATGACTGCAGAGGTAGTAATTGAATACTACCCGTGTAATGCAGAGTGGGGCAATGACTGCAGAGATAGTAATTGAATACTACCCGTGTAATGCAGAGTAGGACAATGGCTGCAGAGGTAGTAATTGAATACTACCCGTGTAATGCAGAGTGGGGCAATGACTGCAGAGGTAGTAATTGAATACTACCCGTGTAATGCAGAGTGGGGCAATGACTGCAGAGATAGTAATTGAATACTACCCGTGTAATGCAGAGTAGGACAATGGCTGCAGAGGTAGTAATTGAACACTACCCGTGTAATGCAGAGTGGGGCAATGACGGCAGAGGTAGTAATTGAATACTACCCGTGTAATACAGAGTAGGACAATGACTGCAGAGGTAGTAATTGAACTCCACCCGTGTAATGCAGAGTGGGGCAATGACTGCAGAGGTAGTAATTGAATACTACCCGTGTAATGCAGAGTGGGGCAATGACTGCAGAGGTAGTAATTGAATACTACCCGTGTAATACAGAGAGGGGCAATGACTGCAGAGATAGTAATTGAATACTACCCGTGTAATGCAGAGTAGGGCAATGACTGCAGAGGTAGTAATTGAATACTACCCGTGTAATGCAGAGTAGGGCAATGACTGCAGAGGAAATAATTGAATACTACCCGTGTAATGCAGAGTAGGACAATGACTGCAGAGGTAGTAATTGAACTCCACCCGTGTAATGCAGAGTGGGGCAATGACTGCAGAGGTAGTAATTGAATACTACCCGTGTAATGCAGAGTGGGGCAATGACTGCAGAGGTAGTAATTGAATACTACCCGTGTAATGAAGAGTAGGGCAATGACTGCAGAGATAGTAATTGAATACTACCCGTGTAATGCAGAGTAGGGCAATGACTGCAGAGATAGTAATTGAATACTACCCGTGTAATACAGAGAGGGGCAATGACTGCAGAGGTAGTAATTGAATACTACCCGTGTAATGCAGAGTAGGGCAATGACTGCAGAGATAGTAATTGAATACTACCCGTGTAATGCAGAGTAGGGCAATGACAGCAGAGATAGTAATTGAATACTACCCGTGTAATGCAGAGTAGGGCAATGACTGCAGAGGAAATAATTGAATACTACCCGTGTAATGCAGAGTAGGACAATGACTGCAGAGGTAGTAATTGAATACTACCCGTGTAATACAGAGAGGGGCAATGACTGCAGAGGTAGTAATTGAATACTACCCGTGTAATGCAGAGTAGGGCAATGACTGCAGAGATAGTAATTGAATACTACCCGTGTAATGCAGAGTAGGGCAATGACTGCAGAGATAGTAATTGAATACTACCCGTGTAATGCAGAGTGGGGCAATGACTGCAGAGATAGTAATTGAATACTACCCGTGTAATGCAGAGTAGGGCAATGACTGCAGAGGAAATAATTGAATACTACCCGTGTAATGCAGAGTAGGACAATGACTGCAGAGGTAGTAATTGAACTCCACCCGTGTAATGCAGAGTGGGGCAATGACTGAAGAGGAAATAATTGAATACTACCCGTGTAATGCAGAGTAGGGCAATGACTGCAGAGGAAATAATTGAATACTACCCGTGTAATGCAGAGTAGGACAATGACTGCAGAGGTAGTAATTGAACTCCACCCGTGTAATGCAGAGTGGGGCAATGACTGCAGAGGTAGTAATTAAAAACTACCCGTGTAATGCAGAGTGGGGCAATGACTGCAGAGGTAGTAATTGAATACTACCCGTGTAATACAGAGAGGGGCAATGACTGCAGAGATAGTAATTGAATTCTACCTGTGTAATACAGAGAGGGCCAATGACTGCAGAGATAGTAATTGAATTCTACCTGTGTAATACAGAGAAGCTGCAGGTCAAAGGACTCCAGACCATGTTCATTTCACATAACATGGTCACATGATCATGATGTATCATTGTCTAGTGAAACCAGACAATATAATATTATATATGAACTAGTGTCCATATGTTGTCTGTTTAAAATATTGACTCACAAAGCTCTGAAACTTACGTAAACTTTTGGTGTTTTACTTTAAGCAAAAACTGAAGGTCAATAAATTGGTATGCATGTATAAAATGAAAGCATATAATTCGAGCCTATCTCATGGTGTGATCAATTTCATTTTTTAACCAATAAATTAACAGACACAGTGATTCACTTTTTATCACATGTTGAGTGAGTAATCACGAGTGATGTGAAGTACACATGATCAGACCTGTGACACAATCTCTCATTTGGAACTGTCGCATCGTACTGGGCTTATTCATAATTTGTATTTTGTCAACTGCAAAATCAAAACAGTGAGCAAACGATCAAATGGTTTATCTAAGGTTCCCCTATTTGCTTTGACATTGCATGCAATTGTATTTAGCTGTGATTTATGCATGGGCGATCTGAAAAAAGTCAATATTGAATCCTTTCTATAATATGAATGACTATTTAAAATATTTCTTTGGGTATAAAACATACAAGAGATACTATGTGATACGTGACCTGGACTTACTGTATGATATGTAACCCTGGACCTCCCATGTGATATGTAACCCTGGACCTCTCAGGTGATATGTAGCCCTGGACCTCTCACGTGATATATAGCCCTGGAACTACTGTGTGATATGTAACCCTGGACCTACAGTGTGATATGTAACCCTGGACCTCCCATGTGATATGTAACCCTGGACCTCCCATGTGACATGTAGCCCTGGACCTTTCATGTGATATGTAACCCTGGACCTCCCGTGTGATATGTAACCCTGGACCTACAGTGTGATATGTAACCCTGGACCTCCCATGTGATATGTAACCCTTGACCTCCAATGTGATATGTAACCCTGGACCTCCCATGTGATATGTAACCATGTACCTCCCATATGATATATAACCCTGGACCTACTGTGTGATATGTAACCCTGGACCTGCTGTGTGATATGTAACCCTGTATCTCCCATGTGATATGTAACCCTGGACCTCCCATGTGATATGTAACCCTGGACCTCCCATGTGATATGTAACCCTGTACCTCCCATGTGCTATATAACCCTGGACCTACTATGTGATATGTAACCCTGCACCTACTGTGTGATATGTAACCCTGCACCTACTGTGTGATATATAATCCTGGACCTCCCATGTGATATGTAACCCTGTACCTCTCATATGATATATAACCCTGGACCTCTTATGTGATATGCAACCCTGGTCCTCCCATTTGATATGTAACACTGGACCTACTGTGTGATATGTAACCCTGGACCTACTATGTGATATATAACCCTGGACCTCCCATGTGATATGTAACCCTGTACCTCTTATGTGATATGTAACCCTGGACCTGCTGTGTGATATGTAACCCTGGACCTCTCACATGATATATAGCCCTGGACCTACTGTGTGATATGTAACCCTGGACCTCCCATGTGATATGTAACCCTGGACCTCCCATGTGATATGTAACCCTGGACCTCTCATGTGATATGTAACCCTGTACCTCCCATATGATATATAACCCTGGACCTCTCATGTGATATGTAACCCTGGTCCTCCCATTTGATATGTAACCCTGTACCTCTTATGTGATATGTAACCCTGGACCTCTCGTGTGATATATAGCCCTGGACCTACTGTGTGATATGTAACCCTGGGCCTGCTTTGTGATATGTAACCCTGGACCTCCCATGTGATATGTAACCCTGTACCTCTTATGTGATATGTAACCCTGGACCTCTCACGTGATATATAGCCCTGGACCTACTGTGTGATATGTAACCCGTGATCTGCTGTGTGATATGTAACCCTGGACCTCTCACGTGATATATAGCCCTCGACCTACTGTGTGATATGTAACCCTGGACCTCTCACGTGATATATAGCCCTGGAACTACTGTGTGATATGTAACCCTGTACCTGCAGTGTGATATGTAACCCTGGACCTCCCATGTGATGTGTAACCCTGGACCTACTGTTTGATATGTAACCCTGGACCTCCCATATGATATGTAACCCTGGACTTCCCATGTGATATGTAGCCCTGGAACTCCCATGTGATGTGTAACCCTGGACCTCCCATGTTATATGGAACCCTGGACCTCCCATGTGATGTGTAACCCTGGACCTACTGTGTGATATGTAACCCTGGACCTCCAATGTGATATGTAACCCGGGACTTCCCATGTGATATGTAACCCTGGACCTCTCATGTGATATGTAACCCTGTACCTCCCATATGATATATAACCCTGGACCTCTCATGTGATATGTAACCCTGGTCCTCCCATTTGATATGTAACCCTGTACCTCTTATGTGATATGTAACCCTGGACCTCTCGTGTGATATATAGCCCTGGACCTACTGTGTGATATGTAACCCTGGGCCTGCTTTGTGATATGTAACCCTGGACCTCCCATGTGATATGTAACCCTGTACCTCTTATGTGATATGTAACCCTGGACCTCTCACGTGATATATAGCCCTGGACCTACTGTGTGATATGTAACCCGTGATCTGCTGTGTGATATGTAACCCTGGACCTCTCACGTGATATATAGCCCTCGACCTACTGTGTGATATGTAACCCTGGACCTCTCACGTGATATATAGCCCTGGAACTACTGTGTGATATGTAACCCTGTACCTGCAGTGTGATATGTAACCCTGGACCTCCCATGTGATGTGTAACCCTGGACCTACTGTTTGATATGTAACCCTGGACCTCCCATATGATATGTAACCCTGGACTTCCCATGTGATATGTAGCCCTGGAACTCCCATGTGATGTGTAACCCTGGACCTCCCATGTTATATGGAACCCTGGACCTCCCATGTGATGTGTAACCCTGGACCTACTGTGTGATATGTAACCCTGGACCTCCAATGTGATATGTAACCCGGGACTTCCCATGTGATATGTAACCCTGGACCTCTCATGTGATATGTAACCCTGTACCTCCCATATGATATATAACCCTGGACCTCTCATGTGATATGTAACCCTGGTCCTCCCATTTGATATGTAACCCTGTACCTCTTATGTGATATGTAACCCTGGACCTCTCGTGTGATATATAGCCCTGGACCTACTGTGTGATATGTAACCCTGGGCCTGCTTTGTGATATGTAACCCTGGACCTCCCATGTGATATGTAACCCTGTACCTCTTATGTGATATGTAACCCTGGACCTCTCACGTGATATATAGCCCTGGACCTACTGTGTGATATGTAACCCGTGATCTGCTGTGTGATATGTAACCCTGGACCTCTCACGTGATATATAGCCCTCGACCTACTGTGTGATATGTAACCCTGGACCTCTCACGTGATATATAGCCCTGGAACTACTGTGTGATATGTAACCCTGTACCTGCAGTGTGATATGTAACCCTGGACCTCCCATGTGATGTGTAACCCTGGACCTACTGTTTGATATGTAACCCTGGACCTCCCATATGATATGTAACCCTGGACTTCCCATGTGATATGTAGCCCTGGAACTCCCATGTGATGTGTAACCCTGGACCTCCCATGTTATATGGAACCCTGGACCTCCCATGTGATGTGTAACCCTGGACCTACTGTGTGATATGTAACCCTGGACCTCCAATGTGATATGTAACCCGGGACTTCCCATGTGATATGTAACCCTGGACCTCTCATGTGATATGTAACCCTGTACCTCCCATATGATATATAACCCTGGACCTCTCATGTGATATGTAACCCTGGTCCTCCCATTTGATATGTAACCCTGTACCTCTTATGTGATATGTAACCCTGGACCTCTCGTGTGATATATAGCCCTGGACCTACTGTGTGATATGTAACCCTGGACCTGCTTTGTGATATGTAACCCTGGACCTCCCATGTGATATGTAACCCTGTACCTCTTATGTGATATGTAACCCTGGACCTCTCACGTGATATATAGCCCTGGACCTACTGTGTGATATGTAACCCGTTATCTGCTGTGTGATATGTAACCCTGGACATCTTATGTGATATATAGCCCTGGACCTACTGTGTGATATGTAACCCTGGACCTCTCACGTGATATATAGCCCTGGAACTACTGTGTGATATGTAACCCTGGACCTGCAGTGTGATATGTAACCCTGGACCTCCCATGTGATGTGTAACCCTGGACCTACTGTTTGATATGTAACCCTGGACCTCCCATGTGATATGTAACCCTGGACTTCCCATGTGATATGTAGCCCTGGAACTCCCATGTGATGTGTAACCCTGGACCTCCCATGTTATATGGAACCCTGGACCTCCCATGTGATGTGTAACCCTGGACCTACTGTGTGATATGTAACCCTGGACCTCCAATGTGATATGTAACCCGGGACTTCCCATGTGATATGTAGCCCTGGACCTCTCATGTGATATGTAACCCTGTACCTCCCATATGATATATAACCCTGGACCTCTCATGTGATATGTAACCCTGGTCCTCCCATTTGATATGTAACCCTGTACCTCTTATGTGATATGTAACCCTGGACCTCTCGTGTGATATATAGCCCTGGACCTACTGTGTGATATGTAACCCTGGACCTGCTTTGTGATATGTAACCCTGGACCTCCCATGTGATATGTAACCCTGTACCTCTTATGTGATATGTAACCCTGGACCTCTCACGTGATATATAGCCCTGGACCTACTGTGTGATATGTAACCCGTGATCTGCTGTGTGATATGTAACCCTGGACCTCTCACGTGATATATAGCCCTCGACCTACTGTGTGATATGTAACCCTGGACCTCTCACGTGATATATAGCCCTGGAACTACTGTGTGATATGTAACCCTGGACCTGCTGTGTGATATGTAACCCTGGACCTCCCATGTGATGTGTAACCCTGGACCTACTGTTTGATATGTAACCCTGGACCTCTCATGTGATATGTAACCCTGTACCTCCCATATGATATATAACCCTGGACCTCTCATGTGATATGTAACCCTGGTCCTCCCATTTGATTTGTAACCCTGTACCTCTTATGTGATATGTAACCCTGGACCTCTCGTGTGATATATAGCCCTGGACCTACTGTGTGATATGTAACCCTGGACCTCCAATGTGATATGTAACCCGCAACTTCCCATGTGATATGTAGCCCTGGACCTCTCATGTGATATGTAACCCTGTACCTCCCATATGATATATAACCCTGGACCTCTCATGTGATATATAACTCTGGTCCTCCCATTTGATATGTAACCCTGTACCTCTTATGTGATATGTAACCCTGGACCTCTCACGTGATATATAGCCCTGGACCTACTGTGTGATATGTAACCCTGGACCTGCTGTGTGATATGTAACCCTGGACCTCCCATGTGATGTGTAACCCTGGACCTACTGTGTGATGTGTAACCCTGGACCTCCCATGTGATATGTAACCCTGGACTTCCCATGTGATATGTTGCCCTGGACCTCTCATGTGATATGTAACCCTGTACCTCCGATGTAATATGTAGCCCTGGACCTCCCATTTGATATGTAACACTGGACCTACTGTGTGATATATAGCCCTGGACCTACTGTGTGATATGTAACCCTTGACCTACTGTGTGATATGTAACCCTGGACCTCCCATGTGATATGTAGCCCTGGACTTCCCATGTGATATGTTGCCCTGGACCTACTGTGTGATATGTAGCCCTGGACATCCCATGTGATATGTAACCCTGGACCTCCGATGTAATATGTAGCCCTGGACCTCCCATTTGATATGTAACACTGGACCTACTGTGTGATATATAGCCCTGGACCTACTGTGTGATATGTAACCCTTGACCTACTGTGTGATATGTAACCCTGGACCTCCCATGTGATATGTAGCCCTGGAACTCTCATGTGATATGTAGCCCTGAACCTCCAATGTGATATGAAACCCTGCACCTCATGTGTGATATGAAACCCTGCACCTCCCATGTGATTTTGTGAAATATTTGAATGCGTGCAATAAAATAAGTTCAATTTCAGAGTTGCAATCCACAAGGAGTCGCTTTGGACGGTTGATCTATATATCCACCAGATGTCACTAATGTCCAAAGAAAAACTCATCGTGTGGCTTTTTCTGAATGTTTATTTGTTACATCAGCTGTACGACGATTGAGATCATGAAAAACACAACATCAAAGCAAAGACCAAGAACAAGCTGCCTGCTGGGACTGAACAAATGTGTCAAACGGGATCACGTACACTTTCAAATTGAAGGTGCTGATCAGTCTTTTTTCCCTGAAAATAGAAATGAGGCTTCAATAGCCTCATCTTTCAGACAAATAATGAAACAATATCCGGAATTTGAAAAGAAATATGAAACGGAGTAAATTCACAACTAAAAACTCTGTATTGCATTTGCATACGTTTTATATGGTATTCAAACCCATTCTTCATCTTTTGATTTCATAAGAATATCAGACATTTGTAGATTATATTGGGAACAGAACTTGTTCTTGTCTTTGCACGAATTGAAATACAATATACACAATTATAATAATACATAAAATCCTATTTACACATTGCCATAATAACATAATGATAAGCCGGTTGTCTTTCTGTGTTCTGCTGCTATATATATATATATATATATGTACAATTACCGGTATCGCACTGAGTGTCTGTGACCAGTGATCTGCAGAGATATTAAGACAACAAGTTGTAGTTTTAAGAATCCCTGTGACTTGAAATCCAATTCGTTTACACCCACGCTGATGAGGTTTGGGAGAAGAGAGCCTTTGTCGGCATTATGGTACAAGTCCGTACCCTCCTGTAACCATGGTAACCATTGCTGGTGTTCATCTTGAGCTTATAACAATTAAAGATGGTTTATTTTAATGATAACCGTTTTGGTCAGTATGCTTTTCACCATCCTGAAATGAACACACTAGTTGTAAAGAAATCAACCATGGTATTAAGAAATAGAGGTCGATAGTGTACTCCTCGCGCTGTTACAGCCGGCGACAACAATGCTGCGGACGACAACACAACTGCGTTTCAGTTTATTAACTAATTGCCGATGTGTATAACCCAATTTGACGTTGCTGGCGTTTTTAGGTATCTGACTGATAATAATGTTTTTGAAATATAGGCTTGAAGGCTTTGACAATGATACCGCAGCTCTGTTGTCGTCGGCTGTGCAATTTAAATGGTTTATATTTACAGCTCATATCACCCGGTTCTTGTTTTATCTGGGCATGGCGAGTCACCTTTGCTTTTGACAATTTCATCTGATTTGTCCGAGTGAGGAGAGGGGATTCCTTGTTCTCTCTTAACGCCATTCAATTCTTTCTCTTTTTTGTCATTATTGTTCATATTCTCGTCATTGGATCTAGGAGAATTATCCAGGTCACTCGCTTTGTCCTCCTCCTCATCCACAATGTCCTTGATTTTGTCTTTGTCGTCGTCAGGGGCGCCACTATCAGATGTATTGCTTCCGTCGCCTTCCGATAGGTGGCGTGGCCTACGTTTGGCCTCATCTTTTTTCCACTTCATCCTTCTGTTCTGGAACCAGATTTTGATATGTCTCTCGGTAAGATTGAGCATGGCGGCCAGCTCTATTCTCCTCGGCCTGGAGATGTACTTATTGAAGTGGAACTCCTTCTCCAGCTCCAGAAGCTGAGCCCGGGTGTAAGCCGTCCTCGTTCTCTTGTTTTCATCGGCGAAGTCAAGATGGTTTGCACCTGGAAATACACCAACAAAAAATATTAGCTTTCGCTATTGATGTGTCATTTGAGGATGTCATTTTTTCATCATCGTGTATGCTTTTAAATCTTTTGGTGTTCAGACTTGCTTCGCCGCTGTATGATGCTATACTCCTGACAGTGTAAAAGTTTACTTGCTATAAAAGTTGCCTTGCTGGATAACGACAAAGTTTCTTTTCCTACATCTTCATTTTGAGATCATTTGCTATTGGACCACATATTGTCACACACAATCTGTGTTTTTTTTTCATTCTCTAAAATGTGTCAAGAAGGCAGAATGATATTTGAAATTGAAATTAAACTTTTTGGATAATATGTGGAAGTACAGAAAAATTTCCTTCTTGAGAAATGGTTTACAATTGTAGGTTGCAATTTTGTTTCATTCACTGTCATTTTGGGATATCTTTGGAACACTGATTCCTTCAACCACATTCAGAGACAGAGAGTCATGTTGAGCATATATTATTATTTGAGTATTTTGGTCAAAACATAATTGAATTATTCATCTATTATAATTCACTTTTTTCGTATACAGGAAATAATGTTAGAGTAAATAATTTTAGAATAATTATATGCAATGACTCAAGACATTGTTTGTGCAAATCTTTATATTGTTCATGTCTAAATGTTCATCAATATTTTGGGTTTCTTTGGCATGTTTCCCTGCACATTCTTCATGCTCCCCAAGTTCTCTAGCACCGAGCTATCACCATAACATTTACATTTCCTTGTTTTGTGTCATGCCAAGGTTATGGCAATTATCTCTTTGTTTGCTGTGCAATTATTTGTGACTCGCAGTTTATTTCTGACCAAAATGATCCCCGAATAAATTAAATGTGTTCATTTTTCACTTCAGATTGACACCCACCGTAACCCCAGAGATTTGTGATTTTGACACAAATTCTCCCAAAGCGATCGCCTCAAATTATCACCAGGCGAAGTTCAACAATGCAGAATGACTCGGGATATTACTAGACTGTTGATTACCAATGAAATAATATTATTTTGACTGATTTCATCTATGTAGCATTTATGTTCAACCAGGCGTGATATGATCTCCGGGTCGCCAATAATTAGCAACTTTCATTTGTTCAAAATTGTTGGCAAATTATCAGCGAGGGCAGTTACGTTGCTGCAAATTGCCAATTAGAAATTTGGAGTCTATACATTGGTTGCCTTGGTGATTCACACGCTCAATGAAGCGAGGACGCAACCAATGACTTCGTGTTCCGGGTCGTGGAGTTTGGAGCGTTCTTCTATATATGTGTTTATTCATATTAGAGACCTTTTATAGAACTGTTCATACAAAAATGGATTTTTTCTAAAAATGCTTGACGTAATATCAAAAAAAAGTTCAAGAAAGACAAATTTTATGATATCTGTCACGCGAAATGGTCAAGTTGAATATCGCTCCAATAGGTCAAAATGGTTATCGCAGGAAATGGTTAAGAAAAACATTTTACAGATAAGTCTAGGGACGCACAGCTATAAATTGAGTCGGTGATCCAAAACATCTTATATAAAGAAATCAGTACAAACCAGAATTGATGTAAAAAAATACAAAATACTTGTATTAAGCTCCATTATTTAACAATTTATTATTTTTTTAATACATAAGTAAGCCATGTCTAAAGTTGTGATAATGATACGTTCACTGCTATTTCCGCACATGAGCAATATTGTGCCTTGGAGGTTGTGTATGGGTCTGCCACATTCCCCCGCATACCCCGGCCGCCCAGGTGTGTCATATACCCCCGGTCCACTCTGATAGAGGGGTAATTAGCTCCTCTGTATGTACACTATGGGATTGGGTTATCAGATAACGCCCCCTATTATCGCCACGGGCGCAGCTCATTGTATGTGACCACATGGAGGGTAAGAGTGAAAGGCGGAGATAATGTCCCTCCCCGGGTCTTACATCCAGTTATTCCCACTTACACTTACCATAGAAACATAATTGTTACGTCAGCTTACAGTAGTTTGTGGCATGTTCTGTGTTATAGGGAATCATATGAGTTCAGTTGCATTATATCATTAGGGGAGTGAGCTAACTTGTCCGTGTCACATCACCCCCAAGACACGTGCCTTAGGTGTAGTATACTGACAGAAAAAGGAAAGTGGGTGGAGTGACATTTTTACACTAACATTGTTGCTTAGTACAACACAACTTATATAATTTCTCCTTTTTACAGATGTAGTAATCATTTATTTTGAATATTTTCAATTGTTGACCATATAAAAGATGATTATATAATATACCAAAGAATTAGATTACCTGTGCCTTTTTTCCCTTAATTAACGTCAGCGATATTGAATACTAGTAATCATGTACACTACATATTTAAGACGAGAATGCGGATGCAGATATTCAATTTTCTTTGCTCAGATGACCGTTTAATTGTTTTGCATGAATTATTTGTTTCTTCAGACATTATAGCGAATTATTCAAATACTTTTGACATACACAATGGGATATTTTTTCACTTTATATTTTCAAATAAGCAGTCTGTCAACGATCTCCAAAAATTGGACCCATCCTTAATATCTTTTTTTTTTTACTATGAATCTCCACAAGTACTGAATTCACTATCATGAGAAAATAAATTCCTTGGAGAAGCTGGATGTATAAATTAGCACCGCAAGAGAATAGTTTAGGTGTTTACATAATCAATGCTAAGTCAAGAAGACACCAGCAAGAATCGACTAAAGACGAGAGTGACAAATCACTGAGATGGCGAGGCAAAGGTACGACAAATGATGAAGTGAATAGCGCGATGACAATATGAAGAGGACGTCAATTCCAGGCCCATTCAAAACCGGGAAACCGTGAAACATTACATATAATGTGGTATTATTGGCGTAAAAGTGAGCACACTTTTGGAATATTTGATACGTGGATAGCTGTGACAAGTGACTGGTTTCCCAGGGAACCCCATCAGCTGATATTGTGATCATCACTCTCCTGAGATGGGCCTCACGCTTGGCTCCATTAAAGCATGACACCTATTGAAAAATCAATTTGAAACAAGGGCAAATATAGAAAGTCTGAATACGCCAGAATGTGAGTGTCACTTTTATTAGCAATCGTGCAGTATGGATGGCAGAGACATGGAATAAGAGTGGCCCCGGGGAGGGAGCGGTCAGCCCGTGGGGAGGGAGCGGTCAGCCCGCGGGGAGGGAGCGGTCAGCCCGTGGGGTGTGGTCAGTGCTCTCCCCATGGGAAGACAGTTGCCCGGCTACTCAAGGCTACTAGTGGTCACATAGATGCACCTGGATTCACCGTAACACAATAGACAAGCATGGTGCAGTGTCCACTACTAATGGACCTGCGTGAAATTTGAAAAAAAGGAAAGTTGTGTGAGGTGTCATGGCTGAACAATGGCAGACTGGACCCGGTGTGACGGACGTGTGTCAGATAACCTCTCGCGGACTAGAGGTGAAAAAGTCTGTTTGCAAAACAAACTGACCACACTACAGAGAAAGAAGGGAGCAAGAGGTTAAAACGTGCAACAGAAGGAGCATAATAAACAGTCCTGGACATTTCACATTAACTGCTGCTGTCATCCAACTTCCCCCATATGCACCACAGAAAGAGGTAGTAGTAATCAGGGAACCATCTGAACCAATAAGTCCATTGATTATGCACGTCTCCTGGCGCTGGTTACCAAACTGTGCAAAGGCATGAGATGTTTCCTCTACTCTGCTAAACAGAGGTAGTCGATTCTCTACCTGGGTTGAGGATAAACTACCTGTGAAGTAAAGTATTTTCCTATTGACTGAACTTCACTCCCCTCCCTCACAGCATAGAGAAACTGTCTAAAAACATATCAAGGTGTCAAATTTGTTGAGTTCCAAGGGGCACCACATGGTTGGTAGCTGGGTCAAATATATCAATCATCATGCAGTTCACCACAGGTCATCAGTAAATGAATGTAAATATAAATCCTTGCTGTCCTTCTGTTATGGTTTAGAACATATATTGCCATATGAAAAGTCAACTGGTTGTGATGGAGTTTATCTGAAATATCTTAAAATAGATAGCACTCTCTCAAACACATCAAATGATGACCACAGTCAAATAAATACATTCCAGAGAAATGAAAATAGCTGCATGAAGACTCCATGGCGTGTTATTCCGTGAAGAGATCATCTTTGAAAGATAAGTCTTTGGTATGGAATCAGTGTGAGAAACAAAGAAAAGTTGAATAGGGCATGGTCGCGGGTGTATTTGCACTTCATTTTTAATACTGGTAGCCAAGCTGTGAAAATATTGAAAACAAAGCGGCTGTAAGTTGGTCGAGATATGCCTCAAATTATCTTAAGGCCTTAACGCGAAATGCCTTTCAACTAGGATTGAGGGGAGAGCACCAACACAAATCCCAACAATAGATTATCCCACCAGTGACATGCTTGAGTGATTTCCTTTTCTTAAAATTGTCCAAATAAACATACACTGAAAACCATTGAAATATGAATACTCGGTTTAGGTTGTCTTGAAAATATGCATTGAGATCATTTACAAACAAAATCTACCTTTGTCGTTAATTTTTTCAGAAGAGATGCAAAGCGATTCAAATTTTAATGATGATGCTTGAAAACAATGGTTTAGTATTCTTGTGTTGTAAGGCACTATATTGTCTTATTGTCTTATTGAGTGCATTGCGTGGAAAAGGCTCATCCTCCCGGAAGTTGATGCCGCTAATTTGAGTGTCATCTTGCCCCAGGTGTGCCCAGGTAGACAAGATCAAAGAGGCCGCCGCACACCATACTAACATCGGGTTATAATAGGATGACCCCCCAACGTGGCCACCCCTACTATCATATCACTACACAAGCACACTTGCCTTCATGTCAGGCTCCCAACAAAACAAACTCCATATATCTTTAAAATATTAAATTAAAATGTTCTTTTATGATTACAATATTGCTATGGTATCACAATGAGATATATGTAACTGCAAGAAATATACTTAAAGAGAATGATATAAAAAAAAAGAGTGTGGTATTAGAGATGGCAGCCTGTGTACCAGAGAGACTAGGTGTCTACAAGCATGCAGGGCTCAAGCAGTGCTGCCTGCGTGAGGCTTCACAATGATAGCGCAGCCACGCAGGGTACCTCTATGACCCCGCAGGGGGCCCAATGAAGGATGCTTGCGGCGTGTCACGTTATCGAGGCATCAATGTCTGATAATATACAGACATTTGGATTATGAAACTCACAAAACCATATTTTAAATTAGGTTAAGAGAATATATAAATGACCATAGATTAAAGAGGTTACAAATATTTCCCATTCACAGCGACATGTGTGAACGTCTTGACTATTGGATGTTTATAATTACTCAAATGGCAACATTGTTGTTTCTGCTGTGTGGCATAGCTTATGAGGAGATATGGCAGGCAGTCCTCACAGGGAGGAGGCTGGCTGTGTGATGTGAAGGATGGTGTGGCCCCACCACGTGACCTCAGCATGTGTCCTCATCATAAACGTCTCATGTGAACACAACTTACACGTTAGCTAACGTAATTGCCCCAAACATCGTGTTATGGCTTTTTGACATTTCTACCTAATTGGATTAGCAGACTTTTTTGTAACATGTTGTTTGATAAATAAAATAAACCCTTTTCATTTCAAGCGAAAGTAGATGTAAAATGTTTTATCCCCCAGACAGAGTTCTCATTATAACTCATTCCGGGTCAATAAGTGTAACACCACAGTGTTTTTGTTGGGTTTTTTTTTCAATTTTTAACAAACCAGGAAAACTGAGGATGTGGTTCTTAACAAAATCCTGCTGAAACATGTAGAGTATCTAGATGACCGGGTCAAGGAATGTGCACTGACCACTGTGTTGACCACAGAGAGACATGTCAGTAATCACTGTGGTCATTGTTCAGGTCAATGGACAACAAACTGTTGAAGCTGATCCATATGGTTGTAACTGCTGGTGATAAAATCAATACCCAGTAACTATTGAAAAGCATCATCCTATATATTTAGCTGATGTCAAATTGGCAAATTAACAGATGTTATAAAATATTAAACATATTGTTTAATTATGATACAATGATAACCCATGTGGCTGAATTAGGTCTAATATGACATGGCTTTGTGGCTTAGTTGGTTAAAGCGCCTGTCTAGTAAACAGGAGATCCTGGGTTCGAATCCCAGCAGAGCCTTTTTCTTTCAGAAATGTAAAAACAACAAGGACATGCCCCACAAAGTGGACGCAACAAGAAAGCTTTCTGACTCTCCACATCAGATACTCTACTTTACAATGGTAGTCGACTACCTCTATTTATTTATATATACAGAGTAGGTATTTGACTTATTCCTTCTTACTTCAAGCAGAGTCCAAAGCACTTTCTAATGAATCAATATCATTTTCTAGTTTCATTAATATTTGTCTATTTTATATCCCCCATTTCCAATTCCTTCATATTATTTACTTTACTTTATTTTTTTTTTTCAGCACTTTGCAATGATGTTAGACGGACAAATCTTTTTTTCCTCCAGGAAGACACGTCGCATTATATGGCTTTGTGGCTTAGTTGGTTAAAGCGCCTGTCTAGTAAACAGGAGATCCTGGGTTCGAATCCCAGCAGAGCCTTTTGATTCACTCATGTCGCATTTTTATAAATTTCGTAAAAACAATTAAGATACGACTGGTGAGATGGACCCAAATAAACTTTAAGACTTGGCATATCTGATATTCTGCTGTGTTATTGTAGTCGACTATGTTTAGATCACTCTCTTGCCTTGACTATTTCTTCTATCCCACTCTTATGTTTTGATCACTTTCCTGCCTTGATACTCTCTTCTATCTGTCTCATTCTACCGAGCTAAATATCACTTTCCAGTCTCATTAGCATCTGTATATTAACCCCATCTTCACTTCCCTCATATTATTTACCAGTTTTGAGTTTTTTTCAGCACTTTGCAATGATGTTAAAAGGACAAATATTTACTTCCTCCTGGAAAACCCACAGTCTTATATGGCTTTGTGGCTTAGTTGGTTAAAGCGCCTGTCTAGTAAACAGGAGATCCTGGGTTCGAATCCCAGCAGAGCCTTTTTGGTGTGTTTTGTTTGAGAAAGAGGAACAGAGCTCTTTTACCAGAAAGAGATTATTTTTAATACATATCCGAGAGTTGTTGTGTGTATGCCCAACCTTTGCCACCATGTCTTTGTTTTATATATATCTAACCTTTGCAAGCATATCGCTTCAGCCTTCTTCAGGTCATTCTTGTGCCTATGTCCAAGCGTAAACTTATTGTAAATATATTTATGTCCCCATTGTTACTGTGCTATTGTGTTCTTCCTAAATAACTTTATCGCGTTACCATGGCAGCTAGAATGACAATGTTTTGTCTGTATGTGACTATGGTAACCAGTACTCAGTTCTAATGACAATGTAACTCTGTTAGTATGTGTCCATGATAACCAGTGTGTTCAGCCTTAATAACTGCATCACCCTGTTAGTATGTGTCCGTGGAAACTGTTAGTATGTGTCCATGGTAACCAGTGTGTTCAGCCTTAATAACTGCATCACCCTGTTAGTATGTGTCCGTGGAAACTGTTAGTATGTGTCCATGGTAACCAGTGTGTTCAGACTTAATAGCTGCATCACCCTGTTAGTATGTGTCCGTGGAAACTGTTAGTATGTGTCCATGGTAACCAGTGTGTTCAGCCTTAACATCTACATCACCCTGTTAGTATGTGTCCGTGGGAACTGTTAGTATGTGTCCATGGTAACCAGTGTGTTCAGACTTAATAGCTGCATCACCCTGTTAGTATGTGTCCGTGGAAACTGTTAGTATGTGTCCATGGTAACCAGTGTTCAGTGATAATGACATTGTCATTCTGTTAGCAACCAGTGCCATGGTTACCAGCGCCCAGTCTGGAGGGCCCTTAATAATCAGGAGATTGTGAGAAGATTAATTTGCCAAGCACTAACATCATATGGAGGGAGGTGGGTCTGATAGACATCTAGGATGAGATGGGCCACCATGCCATCATTCTGTGTCCAGATATCTGTGGTGATAATACAATGGGGGCCGGGCTGGTCCAGAACTCTCCAGCTTACCACAGTATTCAAGGGGACTCGCTCAGATATAAGTGACACAAAATGTTTTGTACAAAATAGACAGCAAAAGTCAATGTATCTCCATTAATGCTGCAATGGTTTCTGGTTCACATCGTTCTGGTGCATTGTATTTATTTATTATTGACCCAATAGGTAAGCTTTCTCTTTGACATTACAATCATGGCCGACCTTGACTATGTCTGGGATATTATCATTTTTGTGGGGCTAATGAGTTATCGTGGCTATAATGATCCACTTTACTTCTGACCGCCCCTGATTTCCAATGAATGGCTCTTATTACTGTTGACCAGCTCTGATTTTTTTTTGAACCACCCTTTTTCGCTGACTTCATCTGATTTCTGCTGTACATGCAGCTTTTGCCTTCTACTGACTTGGATATTAACTGATACCTCCACACAATCAGGTGTAAAAAAAGAGATTAAATAATCACCAAAAGAGAACATTTGGAAACAAAACCCTATTTCTTTCATTAAAATTCCATTGATAAGAGTGCAAAGAACTAATAAAAGTTTTTTCTTCAAGCGATAATTTCATAAATATGCTCATGGGACAACAATATGGCTGATTCTTTGTGGCGGGAGTGTACTGGCCACAGCGATGGGCAAGTAACAATGTCTGGTAACTTCTACCTCACTGCTCGCGTCTCAGGGAACTCATCCACGCAGAAGACTATGCAACCATCAACAATAACACATGCTGGAATTTTTAATTTCGTGTAATTTCATATTTGAGTGTATGACGGATGTGGTAGCGTTGTGGCTTATCAAGCCAATATCTGTGACTTGTGGGGATTGATTGCCCGGGGTCCCCTGCTTATGAGGCGATCATATCCCGCCTCCTTGCCCGTAAAAGCGGCCAGCGTAGCACGGTCAGATTTATGAGCCTATCGCCTTATCATGATGACTTGCTCAGTCTTGTATGAGCGTCCTGTGGGCAATATCACCACCATCTCGACCTACAATAACACCCCGACACTTCCTTAATGATGACCTGGATCCCATCAAATCTCAGCAAATTGCTCCATTTCCTCAGATAATATGTCTATATTTTTGACATCCCCAACTATCCACTCAAATTCATAAATTCCTTTTATCAATAAGGAGGGGTTTATCACCAAAAAAAACATTCCAAGGTGTTTTTAAACATCTTATTCAGTGTAAATAGTTATGACAGAGTTATGAGGAGGGCATGACCTCATGTTTGACCTGGGGCCGATGTGACTTAGCCCTTACTTAACACCATGACACACGCCACCTCAAGGCTATAAATTTGTATACAGTCTGCAGTAAAGAAGGTGCTTCAGACGCTGAACATGACAAAGCAAAAACTGACACAACAATATCATGATTATTATCCCATGTTTATAAATAAACAAACTATGTATATCTAAATCTTAAAATTAATTGTATTTGAACGATGAAATACGTTTTTGAGATTGAGTATTTGTGTAAGATACCTTCATAAGGACAGACCGCAGAGGGAATTTGACGACTATTCCCATCCTTTCTGAGCCTTTTTGTGCGGTGAGAGATTCATGAATAAGCTAAAGACATCTTTCCGATGGGAACATGATATTTTAAATGTTCCTAAAACCCTTTCATTTAATTGCAAACTCAGTTTACTCCAAACATTTTTACCCAAGACGTATACGTCTACTGATATATGTAAAAAGTACTAACAGGTGAAAATATAAATTTTAAACACCTTATCTTAACACACGTTTATATATCACCAGTTTTAGTTAAATGACACGACAATAAACGTGGATCTTGACAAGCCGTTTTTATTTGCTTTCAGGGTTAAGTTTTCAACTGTTTTGTCCGCCTCACATAGCGTGTGGCTCCGTGGCTTAGTTGGTTAAAGCGCCTGTCTAGTAAACAGGAGATCCTGGGTTCGAATCCCAGCGGGGCCTTTTTGTAACTTCAAGATATTGGAATAAAATATATTGATAATTTATCTGTTAAAGATATCATGTTTCATGTTGTCATATCAGAAATTTGTTTCATGTTGTCATATCAGAAATTTGTTTTGGTTGAAGTTTCCGAGTAAAGTAATGTGCGTTTCCTTTAATTCATTACAGTTTGCAACTAGGTTTTCTACATTTGTCTTTTGTATGAAATGAAATTTTGTTTTCTCAATATGAACAATATGAGATGATACAAAATAAGCTATTTCATTTTCATTTTATATCATCTTTAAGTTATAAAAATGCTTAGATTTTCCAGTCCATGGTCAGACCCATTCTCAATCAGATATGCTAAATGGAAAATACAAGCAACTGGTATCAGTGTTGATAAAACATGATAACACACAATAAAAAGTATGTCATGTTGTGATAAGCTTGTATGACCAATATCAGGTCTACAATTATCATAATATACTGACAGATGGCAGAATAATATAGATTATTCACTTGATAATTACTACCATTACTTATCGTAATAATTTCTTGAATTTTGTTTGGTATGAATAGCATTGGAAAATACATAAAAATGTAAAATGGGAGAAGATCGGGAAATGGGCTCAGTTGATTGATAAAAAGATAAGATTACTGAAAATAGCAAATCCAACACCGACTGTATATCTTGATTACCATACCTTGAAATATACCATGCTTAAGTCAGTTTCAGGGACTTCATTAGATATTAGCTCTATTAGTTTTGACAAACAAGCAAATCAATCTATCTTTAACTGTTTTAAAAATCTGTTTTTGCTATGTGCAAAAGTGATTTGGATACATATTGCTATCAACAGCATTAACATTGTTTTGTGTGTGTGTGGGTGTGTGTGTGTGTGTGTGTGCACTCGTGTGGCTGTTCCGTGTGTCTGAGATGAAAAAGAAATATACCTTTCTAGCATCTAATGTTGGTCACAGACGTCCGGCTCAAGGAGTAAATGCCTGACAGATTGTTAAATCATCATGTAGAAGTTAGAACAAGACACTTGGATATTCACAGGGACATTTGCCGTCTTAAATCACAAATGACATTTATAAACACCAATATATATATATATATATATATATATATATATATATATATATATATATATATATATATATATATATATATATATATATATATTCAATTGATGCTTATATACATATAATGTCATGTCAAGAAATACTTGACTAGACACAAATATCTATTCTATTCTGGCAATAAGTGACATACACATCTATTCACATTCTGTAGAAATGTCACTTACAAAAAGACCTATTCTTAGATGACAAGACAAAACATCTATTTTCAATCTGTCAATCCGTGACCAGACACGAAGATCTACTCTCATTCTGTCTAGTCAAGTGTTGACATAATGAGTAAATAATGAGAAAAATGTAATAGGTTCAAACTGACAGACAAGTCCTAAGGAAACTTTGTAAAATGATTACTTTATGTAACTGTTATTGCATGTTTCCTGTCAGTATAATAAAGAATATCAATTAAAAATATAAGCAACAGTTGACGCTCGAAGTTATATCATATAAGTGGAATTAATTCTCCTAGCAGAGAAAGCTGGTTCACAAATGGTTAATTTTCAAACCCTTCGCCAGATGTGTACGGAATTAGTATCCAATGTACATCCAACCCGTCCTCAATGTTTTAAGTCATTTCACCAATAACTTGGTCTCAATGTTACAGAAAAAGAAATGCACAATCGCCCATTGTGATTTCTTTTTTATATATTCGGTAAATGTGATCTAACGGTGACCTATATATTTATATTTTCATATTCTATTCTAAAGCAGTATTTCGTGTCATATTTTTAAACTGCTTTCCCATTTGAGGTGTGTTTATATTTTTAAATCTTTGTATATTGAGGTGCATTTTGCGTACATTATAGTTAGTTCTGTGCTATTAATTTATAAAAATGGAACGTTTTATCTTAAACGCCATTCTTTGCAAAGTACAGCCTAGAAAAAAAATGCAACACTTCAATAAATACACACACATATATATATATATATATATTTATAAAGATATCTGTAAACCCGGTTTTTTTATTCTTTGTTTTTAATATATGTGATGTTGATTGGGGGCAAGACGGGTGCAGAGTAATGCCTGGAAGTCCGAGCTCTCCGGGAACTCAGCCCGGGACTGTCGCTATTCCAAATATCCCAGAAAAGGTGTCTTCCTTATTGGCCGCCAACGTCTCTTCCTCATAGAAAACCATTAATTTTCAAAGACGTCTATCACCGCGCAAAAGGTATTTGAATAACTCCAGTCTTTTCCTCATTTAATCAATGTTGAATAATAAAGACTTGCAAATATGTTTGATAGCTCACTGGATCAATATAAGTTGTTTCTAATGACATGGAATTAATACAAAATACCAGTATTTTATGTGTATAACAAATTGTTTCAATTATTGTTTTAAGTTCTATGAAATTGGAACACATTTTGTATGCAAAAAAGTAATGGCATATATTTTCTCTGAAAAGTTCATGGGAAAATATTTCAGTAATTAATCAATAGCATGAAATAATGTTTTTGAATATAAGACAGCATGATTGTGATAAATACAATGATATCTTTATAAGACAGCATGATTGTGATAAATACAATGATATCTGTATTGACATACCTGGCCAGTTCGCCTTCCATTGGTGAGCGTGGGATTTGGTGGTCTTCATCCACGGGAAGTGAAGCGATGCTTGGCCGTTACTGGTTCCGTTCTGTCCCGGAGGTTTGGTATCTCGCTTCCCCTGAGTGTCGGGGTGGTGGGAGTGGGCTGGTGGGGGCTGAGGGTGGGGGTGGTGACCCCGAGGTAGGGGTTGGTGGTGATGGTGGGGGTGAGATAGTTGGTGGTGGGGTTGAAGAGGCGTGGAGGTGGGGAGATGGTGAGTCATATGAGGGTGGGGGTGGGTGGCATGGGGGTGATGAACTTGCCCGGGAGTGAGAGAGGTGGAGGCAGGGTGGGGTATAGATACACTGAGGGGTGGGGGGAGGCCCACCGCCATCTCCCCTGCCTGCAGAGTCTGCTGGTCCACCACGGTCATGGTCTGTCCCCCGTAGGCTGCCATGGGGGTAGGCTTGCCCCCGTAGATGCACTGCGAATGTTGAGGGTACGACCCCACCGAGGACACGACGGGGTAGTCCCGGGGGGCATACACCTGGTGGCCGTAGTACTGCCCCTCCATCTCCTCAGCGATTCTCCCGGGATCCTGAGACAGGCACAAAACAAAACAACAAAGTCTCAAAGTCCAATATCTGAACAGGCAACAAAAAGTGGTCACTGTCTTGACTGAGAGAAAGTTTTAAGACAAATGATAGGAGTTCAGCCTATGTCAGGTCCCGTGGACTGCAGACAAGCGCGGCGTGCTGTGTGTATTCCCCGGGGGGCTGTATTAATGTCATCATTGGCCACTTCTCTTATCTCTCTGATTCTATGGTCACTAAACTACCACCGCCAGCAGCAGCAGCAGCCTCCTCCCCATCTCCCACATTCCCCCTTATCATTCCTTCTTGTCTTGCCAGCATCAGCAACCCACAGTCACGTGACCACCTAGATTGTCTCTCCCCTCAGATCTAAGACTGTTCCCCTTTTCCTTTCCACCAGCCAGTCATGACACCCACCATATGAAATTGCTATTTCACCAGAGAAGGACATGTTATTAAATTCATAAGTGAAATCGATCAAACGGTGCAACCGAGCCTGTGAAATGTGACACGGCGAGTTGCGTTGTTTGCCGTTTCCGACGCTGATTTCTCATTGTTAGATATCATTGCTAATTTCTGACTTGAGCTGCACTTGATTGAGACGAATTTGAGTGAAATGAACACTGCTCAAGTATGATTGGCGGATCTCGGGGACAATGTGAGCAGTCTTCTGCCACAGGGACCGCCGTGTATTGAGGCTAACCAGTATTTATACAAGATTAAAGCTTATCAAACGAATGCACGGGACTTGTACTGAACAAATACATTAACTTTATCTGCTTTCACAATATCATTATGCGTGATAATTGTCCATAATTACTCCATTGAATGAACAGAAAGTCCAGGAAATTAATAATTTTAACTTATGAGTATCTCTTTGTATCTAACGCACTGTAACGCATTTGTTTTATATAAATATTTAAGCCTTTTTTAATATAAGGCGTCTCCAGACAAATCTTGCTTCTATCACTATGTCTTCATCAAGCCCAAGTCTGAATCAGACGAGAATTATGAGCTGGTTTCCGCAGGCGTGAAATTCTGTCAGAGTCTTAAGAAAACGCCTGCCAAATTTTTGTTGATCTTAATTTTGATTATGAGGAATTTATTGCTTTTTGGCAGCACCACTGGCTTGAAGGTGCCCAAGCCCAGGGCCTATCTGAGCGTAGAAATGTGCCAGACTGATGGTTTGCTGAGACAGGGCCGGGCCGGGAGCAGACCCTTGTAGTACTATCGCTACCCGCACGGACAGATCAGACGGCAGACCGCAGATTTCTCATGCCAGGGCGTAGCAAAAAGGTCCTAACAAATGAGCGTGAGATGTGAAAGTGTCACTGATAGCGGCGGAATAAAGGTGCTTGTAAACAGAGAGGACGAGGTGGGTGCGGTAAATTGCTGCGACAAATCACCGCACACAGAGATTAAACAGGCCACTAGAGGCTTGACCGAAGACACCGCTCCCCGGGATTAATTCCCGCCGTCTTGCTTTCAAGTTTGTCCGGCAAAAAACCTGCAGGGTTAAGAAATTGGCCTAATTGAGAGACGGCCGAGTTGTCCTCTTCCACATGACTAAGCGTATTCAGTTATTAACGATTTTGTAAATAATGTTGGTAAAGGATGATGTGTAGTAGCAGATCAGCAAAAAGATCGAATAGGTTTAACTCGGACACATGGCAGGCTGGGATAGGTCTAACTCGGCCTAGGATAGGTCCAACACGGCCACATGGCAGGCTAGGATAGGTCTAACACGGCCACATGGTAGGCTAGGATAGGTCAAACATGTCCACATGGCAGCATAGGATAGGTCTAACTCAGTCACATGGCAGGCTAGGATAGGTCTAACTCAGCCATATGGCAGGCCAGGATAGGTCTAACTCAGCTACATGGCAGGCTAGGATAGGTCTAAATCAGCCATATGGCAGGCTAGGATAGGTCTAACTCAGCCACAGGGTAGGCTAGGATAGGTCTAACTCAGCTACACGGAAGGCTAGGATAGGTCTAACTCAGCTACACGGAAGGCTAGGATAGGTCTAACTCAGCTACACGGAAGGCTAGGATAGGTCTAACTCAGCTACACGGAAGGCTAGGATAGGTCTAACTAGGCCACATGGCAGGCTAGGATAGGTCTAACTCAGTCACATTTCAGGCTAGGATAGGTCTAACTCAGTCACATTTCAGGCTAGGATAGGTCTAACTCGGCCACATGGCAGGCTAGGATAGGTCTAACTAGGCCACATGGCAGGCTAGGATAGGTCTAACTCAGTCACATGGCAGGCTAGGATAGGTCTAACTCAGACACATGGCAGGCTAGGATAGGTCTAACTCAGCTACATGGAAGGCTAGGATAGGTCTAACTCAGTCACATGTCAGGCTAGGATGGGTCTAACTCGGTCACGTGTCAGGCTAGGATAGGTCTAACTCAGTCACATTTCAGGCTAGGATAGGTCTAACTCGGCCACATGGCAGGCTAGGATAGGTCTAACTAGGCCACATGGCAGGCTAGGATAGGTCTAACTCAGCTACACGGAAGGCTAGGATAGGTCTAACTAGGCCACATGGCAGGCTAGGATAGGTCTAACTCAGTCACATTTCAGGCTAGGATAGGTCCAACTCAGTCACATTTCAGGCTAGGATAGGTCTAACTCGGCCACATGGCAGGCTAGGATAGGTCTAACTAGGCCACATGGCAGGCTAGGATAGGTCTAACTCAGTCACATGGCAGGCTAGGATAGGTCTAACTCAGACACATGGCAGGCTAGGATAGGTCTAACTCAGCTACATGGAAGGCTAGGATAGGTCTAACTCAGCTACACGGAAGGCTAGGATAGGTCTAACTCAGTCACATGTCAGGCTAGGATGGGTCTAACTCGGTCACGTGTCAGGCTAGGATAGGTCTAACTCAGTCACATGACAGGCTGGGATAGGTCAAACTCAGTCACATTTCAGGCTAGGATAGGTCTAACTCGGCCACATGGCAGGCTAGGATAGGTCTAACTAGGCCACATGGCAGGCTAGGATAGGTCTAACTCAGTCACATGGAAGGCTATGATGGGTCTAACTCAGCTACATGTCAGGCTAGGATAGGTCTAACTCAGTCACATGTCAGGCTAGGATAGGTCTAACTCAGTCACATGGTAGGCTAGGATAGGTCTAACTCAGCTACATGGAAGGCTAGGATAGGTCTAACTCAGCTACACGGAAGGCTAGGATAGGTCTAACTAGGCCACATGGCAGGCTAGGATAGGTCTAACTCAGTCACATGTCAGGCTAGGATAGGTCTAACTCAGTCACATGTCAGGCTAGGATAGGTCTAACTCAGTCACATGTCAGGCTAGGATAGGTCTAACTCAGTCACATGTCAGGCTAGGATAGGTCTAACTCAGTCACATGGCAGGCTAGGATAGGTCTAACTCAGTCACATGTCAGGCTAGGATGGGTCTAACTCGGTCACGTGTCAGGCTAGGATAGGTCTAACTCAGTCACATGACAGGCTGGGATAGGTCAAACTCAGTCACATGTCAGGCTAGGATAGGTCTAACTCGGCCACATGGCAGGCTAGGATAGGTCTAACTAGGCCACATAGCAGGCTAGGATAGGTCTAACTCAGTCACATGGAAGGCTATGATGGGTCTAACTAAGCTACACGGAAGGCTAGGATAGGTCTAACTCAGCTACACGGAAGGCTAGGATAGGTCTAACTCAGCTACACGGAAGGCTAGGATAGGTCAAACTCAGTCACATGGAAGGCTATGATGGGTCTAACTAAGCTACACGGAAGGCTAGGATAGGTCTAACTCAGCTACACGGAAGGCTAGGATAGGTCTAACACGGCCACGTGGCAGGCAAGGATAGGTCTAACTCGGCCTAGGATAGGTCTAACACGGTCACATGGCAGGCAAGGATAGGTCTAACTCGGCCTAGGATAGGTCTAACACGGCCACTCAGTCACATGTCAGGCTAGGATAGGTCTAACACGGCCACATAACATTCCGCAGGATCTAGCTGGGTCACATTGTATTCTAGGATAGGGCCACATTACATGATGCGGGATAGGTCTTACTCGGCCACAGGATAGGCCTACTTCTGTTATTAGTAGGTAAGGAAAGGTCTACCTCTGTCAAATAGCATCGTTGGGAAGGTATAATTCTGTCAAATTACGGGATAGGTCTTACTGGGTCACATTCCATTCTGGAATAGGCCTAGCTGGGCCTGGGAAATTTGAAGTATGCCAGGTAACATGCTTGGGTATATCTGGCATGTACATATAATATGTAAGCATATATCTAACTTTTCCAGATAACAGGCAAGGGCATATCTAACTTGCCCAGATAACATGCAAGGGCATATCTAGCTTGCCCAGATGATATACAAGGATATATCCAGCTTGAACCGATAACATGCCAGGATATATCTATCTTGTATAGATGACATGCCAGGATATATCTAGCTTGTATAGATGATATGCCAGGATATATCTAACTTGTATAGATGATATGCCAGGATATATCTAACTCGTATAGATGACATGCCAGGATATATCTAGCTTGTATAGATGATATGCCAGGATATATCTAGCTTGTATAGATGATATGCCAGGATATATCTAGCTTGTATAGATGATATGCCAGGATATATCTAGCTTGTATAGATGATATGCCAGGATATATCTATCTTGTATAGATGACATGCCAGGATATATCTATCTTGTATAGATGACATGCCAGGATATATCTATCTTGTATAGATGACATGCCAGGATATATCTATCTTGTATAGATGATATGCCAGGATATATATAACTTGTATAGATGACATGCCAGGATATATATAACTTGTATAGATGACATGCCAGGATATATCTAACTCGTATAGATGACATGCCAGGATATATCTAACTTGTATAGATGACATGCCAGGATATATCTAGCTTGTATAGATGATATGCCAGGATATTTTTAACTTGTATAGATAACATACCAGGATATAACTAGCTGCAGATAACAAGAATGAGATTAGAAACTCTACTAAACTGTAACAAGTAACAGAAGGAATGCTGTTATATCAATCATTTATTAGACAACCAAATGTCTAAAATGAAATAAAAAGGCCAACCTTTCCGAATGTGTAATCCAACCTTTCCAAACATCTAAGGCTATTTCTTCTCTTTATTTATCAATCGTTTAACTGCATAGTCACGTCAGAAAAAAACGTTATTTTGATGACTCAAACCCATTATTATACAACAAATGTTCGTTCTTGTACAACAAATATTGCTGGTAACAGAATTGTGTTCTTCAACCGTTTGCAAGGGTCTTGAAATAGATCTCTAATGAGAAATCTCATGAGGTTTCTGGGGAGTTCTGCAGTGACAGTACCAAACATATATTAAATGGACCACCCCATTACATCGTTAATCAATGCTTATTAAAGCAAACCAAGATATGTAATATTTACAGTAAACGTTATTCCAGACGAAGACCTTTTTCAGTAAAGGTCACTTCAGACGTAAAAGAGAGAGAGAAGTTTGCTGGTAACATTTCTGTCAGCAACATTTGCTGGCTGTAAATTAACAGCAAATCTTCTGTTGCAACTATTTACAGTCTAGGTGTTTGAATATTGTGCTAATTTATTCTGATTGTTATCACATACAACTTTCGTTGTTCCAGAGTGTAGCAAGCAACCACAATGGTTTCCTATTTCAAAAACAAATCATATGAATTAGCTGAGAGAGATGGTGATACAATATACAACTCCAGTGTATTGTCTTAAGAGTTGTGCACCTGTCGCAGTCACTAACAAGGACCAGGTTATTTGAGTCTAGATTAGCCCGACTTATGATGTGGTGTTTGACAGCTATTTGAAGAGCTAAGAAGTTGATGGACTTTGATAAATGAGTCGATGATTGAATGGTCAAGTACTGCTTACAAATCTACAAAAATTCCATCCTGTTCTGGGCTTTGTTATGACTAATATTTTAGTTAAGTTAAAATAATAAGAAATGCCATAATTACAAATGGATATGATAATAAATTAGCAATATTGAAAGGCACCTATTTTAAGGAAAATTACATTTAAAGTATAAGCATGGGGTGATATTCTTAATGTGCCAAGAAGTAAGTCCTTCCCGTGTAGTCGCAGTTCATATCTAACAATCATTCCATAATTACATTATTATTATGACGATTTGCACATTTTAACGTTGCATAGCACAGCTTAGATACTGGCACCGAGAATGCTAAAATCTAATGAGATATCTGATCTAAATCCTTCTGCCTGGTAGACCTACCTGGGATGTAGATGATAGAGATGATTTTACTCTGGTGTAGCTATTAGACAAGGCAGATTTGACGGCGGGCCTGGTATACGGACCGGTGTAGAGCACCCCGGCCTCCTGCATGCTGACAGGGAAGTCTACCTTGGCGTCAACTTAAACAGTCATGTGTGCCAAACACACCTCTACCTCATGTATCCATTCCAAAACGGAAACGTCCCCCGATGGAGTATGAGTTATGTACTGTTATGCTAAGCATAAAAAAGTGCAACGTGAAGTGTGTATGTACAGGGGCCTGTGGTGTGGTGTGGCTGGGAAGATAGCGGTGTCAGATGTGGCAAAGGTGAACAGATAGACTCAATCAGCACCGGTAGCGGACAAGAAGACAAACATTACGATCCATATAAGAACATATAATAACACACTTTTAAGCGCTGATAAAAAAGCTCCTTCTATGAGTCAAGGTACATTAGTCGTCCAGGACTCCTCAAGGACAAATAATTACAGGTGATCTCAGTTTAAAAGGGTCGATTGTATTCTCAGGCATGATACTTGAAACCGTTTACTTTACAGCCATTATCTATTACAACTGTTTTGATATTACTGTCTTTTACTTGTTTTTGTAACAAAACTGTTGATTCCAACTGCTACGATACAGCTTATTCATTTACAGTTGTGATTACAAAGCTGCTTCCTTCTGTGCTTCGATACAGTTGTCTATTCAGCAGCTATGATACAGCTGTCTATTCAGCAGCTATGATACAGCTGTCTATTCAGCAGCTATGATACAGCTGTCTATTCAGCAGCTATGATACAGCTGTCTATTCAGCAGCTATGATACAGCTGTCTATTCAGCAGCTATGATATAGCAGACTCTCCAGACAAACCGTCTAGATAAGATATAACATATTAACATTCTCGAGTCCTGTCTAAATTACTATTTACCATTATAATAATCGTATTGATAAAACAATAAATGAATATTGACATCACTATTATAGTTTTATCAGTCGTAGAATTCAAATGCATATATTTCACGAAGCCCTATTAAGTAACATTTCCAACATGTCAAATACTAGTAGTATTGGCGGATGAGTAAATGACATGTTTATCCATATAAAATATAAAATAAACTCAAAGAGGTTAATTGACTGTGTCATATAATTATCAAGGTTTGTTTTCTTTTAAAAATTATTTTCAAATAGCAAACTTACCAATAGGAAAGGAGCGTGACGTACCTGTAATACTCCCACCATCGCCCTAGATTAGGAATCCTATCTTTATCTGTCTAAACATGCAGATAATCCACATGAGCAATATATGTGACTAAGGATACAGAGGCTGCTCAGTGAGATTGAAATGAACTGGTTAATACAAGGACAACCCTGGCCCCTGCTTGATGGCTGAATCAACAGTACAAACACACAGAGAAATGAGATAATGTCCCGGATGTATATGGCTGAATACTGCTCTTGATATTCCGAAAAGATTAGTACACAGTTTTGCTAATTTCATTTTAGATTTGTCCTGTGAGGTGTTTGTTTTTTATACTCAGATTATTTTGATATTTGTGTAAAACCATGTCTTCAAATCGCCATCGATAGTTTTATCTGTTTGTTGAACGTGTTTTAATGGTATTTGTATTTTTGACGTGTTTTATTGCTGTTTGTATATATAGTGGTTTACTGGCATCTGTGATTTTAATGTGTTTTATTTGTATTTGTATTTCTACCGTGTTTTTTTTGGTATCTTTATTCTAATTTAGTCGAATAAAGAATTTTCTTTTTTGTGTTGACAGTGCTCTTTTCAAAGCATGAAATCATACTCCGACGGAACATCTTCAACATCTTCAACACTCTCAATAACTGATATAATTTGTTTGTAAAGCGCATATCAACACAATGTTTCTTGTGACAGTTGCGACAAATGCCTGTCACCGGGACTCAATGCCCAACTCTTTTCGAAGCATAAGTGGAGATATTTATTTTGCACTGTAACGAAGGTATGGTAGCATAACTCACTGCCTTTGGTAATAAGTCACGTGACACATTTTGACGCAAGAAATTATATATTGGCAGATATCCATTTTTTTTAATCATGCAGCACGACCTGAGTCCTCACCGTGATGAGGAATCGAACCCTGTCAACCAGCATGGAAGGTATGCATATTACCACCGAGCCAAGATCCATGCCAAATATTTAGCCAATCACGTCGTTAAAATGGTAATATTGCCGAGATAATCTGGATCTAGCCATGGAAGTTTTTCTTCCTCTGTTTTTTTTAACAAATGGGAGTCAAATTATTTTCATTAAACCTAATCTGAGAACCTTAAAAAAAGAATCATTTGTGGTAGACAATTAATGCAAATGAAAGAAAACAATCCATCTTTCATCAATCAGATACTTATTTTGCATCAAGAGAGATAAATTCCCAATTATTTAAAGCGATTTGGTGGCTTATATCGGTCTCTCATACTCCGACGGAACATCTTCAACATCTTCAACACTCTCAATAACTGATATAATTTGTTTGTAAAGCGCATATCAACACAATGTTTCTTGTGACAGTTGCGACAAATGCCTGTCACCGGGACTCAATGCCCAACTCTTTTCGAAGCATAAGTGGAGATATTTATTTTGCACTGTAACGAAGGTATGGTAGCATAACTCACTGCCTTTGGTAATAAGTCACGTGACACATTTTGACGCAAGAAATTATATATTGGCAGATATCCATTTTTTTTAATCATGCAGCACGACCTGAGTCCTCACCGTGATGAGGAATCGAACCCTGTCAACCAGCATGGAAGGTATGCATATTACCACCGAGCCAAGATCCATGCCAAATATTTAGCCAATCACGTCGTTAAAATGGTAATATTGCCGAGATAATCTGGATCTAGCCATGGAAGTTTTTCTTCCTCTGTTTTTTTTAACAAATGGGAGTCAAATTATTTTCATTAAACCTAATCTGAGAACCTTAAAAAAAGAATCATTTGTGGTAGACAATTAATGCAAATGAAAGAAAACAATCCATCTTTCATCAATCAGATACTTATTTTGCATCAAGAGAGATACATTCCCAATTATTTAAAGCGATTTGGTGGCTTATATCGGTCTCTCAGTGCCCCTGTGCACAGAGCTTATACCGGTCTCTCAATGCTCAGAGAGTGGCCGTGTATGGCCAGAGACTGACAAGATATTACTCTGATAACACGGCAAGGACCGCCACCATTACACCGTATCAGGCTGACCCCATCTGACTTGTATAATTGCTACAGCCCTGCCGCTTGTTCTAATTGTCACTGCTGTCATATTGAAACACAACATTAGCCCACTAGACCTCATAATTCTGCCAACTGATGGCCTAGATTTCCTGATAGCCTTACCATCATCATATTAGCTCTGGATACAAATCTCCTTGAGTGGTAGGAGGCGAAACAAAGCACCCACAAGATCGCCGATTGCACAAATGCCATTCTAATATCCATACTTTATTTTCACAGGAATGATAATGTGTTTCTTTTGTCTATGGTAATTGAAAGGTATTTATACCCCCAAAAAAATTGTCTTTTATTGGAAATTTCCATAAAAATTAGCAAACATATTCGACATGATAGGAAATTTTTATATTCTGATGATAGCTAATTGGTATGGGTGGAATTAATGAAAATGATAAAAATAATACTGATGATAATAATAAGAATAATAATAATGATGATGGTGATGAAGATAATAACAATGATAATGATATTTTACTCCTAAAAATTTCAAAGATCTGGTACAAACTGGTCGGATTTCCTCATGGGGTGCAAACAGCACCGGATCAGCGTTATTGTTAAATTATTAATCACCCTTGATTGACAGCAATTTATATTTTTTGCATCTACAGTAACTTTTCCTGTAAAAGATTAATATTTAAAATATTCTTGCTTTAAAGTATTAGATTATATTGACTGACAACAATTTATAACTTTTACATCTTCAGTACCTTTTGCTGTAAAAAAAATTAATATCTAAAGAGTCTTTGCTGTAAAATATTACAAATACAAGCTTGTCTAAATTAGTTTGAATAACGATGTTACAGGACTGTCAATTTAATATATGTTAAGCTTTGACAGATCTTCCTCGGAATCTCATGAAATATCTCTATAAGAATCTCTTCCAAACCCCTTGTAAAAGGTGAAAATTTTATCCTAGCAGGATGCACTTTTTAAAAATAAAAATAGGTTGGATTCATCTAAATGATGAAAATTAAATAAATTACTTGTAAAACCCGAGAATTTTTTGCTTCATTTTAAATATTTGGTTACATAACAATGTATTAATATGCTAGCAGATATTACTGTAATTGTTTGAGAATTGCAATGTGACCATGATTTATTTGTATATGTATGGCAGCCATATACTCAAGGCCCAATATATATATTTGGTATATTTTATGTACAATAGAAATTGTTGTGAAAATACTGCAAAAGTTGCTTCTTCAGTGTGTCAAATAGAAAATTTTGAATAGTTTTTTTTTTCTGTTTTGATTTCCTTGTCCTGTACAACCATTCAACACTGTATATTGGAAATAATCACTCTCAAATAGAATACCATGGTTGTGAACAGATAAAGATGACGGTTTATCATATAATATCATTTAAATTTTATACATTATTTGAAATAGTAGTTGAATATCATTGTATTTGAAGATGGCAAGAGGTTGTGGTAGAAAACCCGATTTTGTCAAATACAATTGGACAATTTGAACTTTGGACAATTATTCTAATTCTAAAATCATCACAAACATCCCACAAGCCTATTAGTTATGAATAATGTTTCCCTTCAGTCCTTCTTTGAAAAGAATTATTGTGAAGATATTCTGATACTTTCTGCCAAAACGTGATATTCTAAAATATAATTTCATATAGACTCTTATCGGCGTCCGATATTCATTTAAATATCTTAATGAAGAAGACTTTAATAGTGGTTGATAGGCAAACAGCTAACAGATATTTTTATGTTTAGGTCTCGATAGGACACCAGTAACCATAGCAATAACTGCTCTAACCATTTAAGTGTTACAATAATTCACAGGTGATTTTTTTGTATTCATTCATTAATGCCTTGGCATCGAGCAGATACTTATTTTTTCAGTAAATTGCTGTTTTATGTAATCGTCCAATGATATTCCACCAGGCTGTATCTCCACATGGGGCATTACAGCGCCTCCTAGCGATCGCTGTGGAGAACAGTTGCAATCTCCACACGGGGAATATGGATTCCGTTCAGCTCTGCTAGTTTGTTGGTAGTACTGAACAAACTGATGTGACATTTCTGTCTACTAATTCTTCTCCCAGACAAAAGTGGAGATGTTATCTCCTGCAGATTTACGGTTTTTACGATTAATAACAACTAGAATAAATCTTGTTGCTCAGCCGCTCTTGTGTAGATTCATCCGCATCTTCTGCCGTCGCACTATTTTATTGTCGTAAACGTGTAAGAGAGCGTGTCAAATTAAGAAAATTTAGAACTTCATATATTGAGGCAGCTTAATTCTTTTCAGCACATTTTAAGAGCAAGTGATTTCATTTATTACAACGGCAAATCACAGAGCCGCATTAATCTTTGTGCATAGGAACCGGGTGCGGGCTGCAATGGAACAATAGCCATATCTGCACACGATGCCCGCAGACTCGTTTATAGGCCGCGGTCGGGATGAGCATCGGAAACTGGTCAGGGCCAGCCTGATATTGCTTGTACTTCCGGGTCAGGGCGGTGAGTGCCACAGGTAGGCAAAGCGTGACATGAGTGGTGCGTTCATACCACGTGACCACAGTTGCCTCCTCCAGCACGTCTGTCCAACTGGCCTCTTGGCAGAAGCCGGGATTTCTACTCTCCAGAAGATTATTAATGACCCGACTTCTCGCCTATAAACTCTCACAGTTTCATTGTATCATTGTTTGCTCTTCAATTACCGACCAGAAATGGCGAACAGAGCGGGAGGCAGGCGAGACGCTTCGCCGTGATAAATCGCCTCCATTCTTATGCTTTGGCAGTGAATAAATAGGGAGCAATAGAAAGATTAAAACGCCTATTATGTCACTAAAATAAATGTTGTTTTCCTTTTATTTCGCCATCCAGATAGTTTAATCTGAAAGCCATTACATCTGATAAATGATCGCAATTTCTGTGCAATCGGCATTCCACGCGGGAGCGAGGCGGCCCTCACCAAAGGCACTCGAGTGCGCGGCGGAAGTTTTTCCGGGAGCCTCTCTACGCCTTCTGGGCGACGACACAGTAGCTCTTCATGAGACGACCATAAAGCAAGCCTCCACTACCGATCTCTGAGACTCATATCAAGCGCTAGCAAACAAAGGTCTCCAACATCTACGAGCACAGACATGGGCCGTGGCGAAAAGGCGTAAATCTTATGTCTGTCTGAATTATACTACTTTTTGGGGTATTTTTATGTTTTATTTTTCCATTGCTCTTGGTAAACAGCATACAAACAACAGTTTTCATATAGAGTGATTGTGATTATCAAACTGCTCTGAAACGGGATTTACTCATTGAAATTCTACTTTAAGAGCTAATCCTTGCTTAGTAATGAGCCAAAATAGGCTCAGAGAAAAAAAAAGTTACACTGATCGTATCGCTCATCGCTTCCCATCCTAATAGTTATCATCATAACTCTTTATTAGCTATAGACGGATACAAACACTTTATGATAATAATTGGTGCAAAATTTCTGCAAGACTTGTTTTTAAAATAGACAACTCTATGTTTCTGGAGAAAAAGATCAGATTAATATCGTTTCGAGGTTATCAAAACCTTCATCTTCCCCTCAGTCACCAGGAAGAAGATATTCTACTTATAAGACTTATAAATTTGGATAATCTATCATATTGAAATAAATGACTGAAAATAAATACGATGCTTCTATACATTATATTCGCATTTATACACAATGTAAACTTTTTGCAACAAACTTCTTTCGTTGTCATTTTTCTTGTTTGTATGATAAAAAGATAAAATTTCTGTTGTAAATAGCTTAATCATACGAGTGTATTAATCTATTCATTTGTGGCATTTAAGATTAATCATTTGGCATAAAGGAAGCCCATGTAAGTGGGAAATAATAAAATGCACAACATTTGTATCACATTGATTTAATTGCGTAGAAAACACAGTGCCTTTGTGGCTAAAACTTAGATTAACAACCGTCAATGATAAGCATTCTAAATGGATCTGTTGTTCAGATGTCACTAGAATCATATAAATGGCCAATTAGGCCATATGTATTATTAATATCTGGAGCTAATAAATGTATTGAATCTTGTAAATTTGGCAGCTCCATCCAGGTGGTTTAATGTTGACTTTCTGTCAAAATGATATTTCATTCTTGCCATTTCAAAAGGCTGTGAGCATGCGGCAATATCGTGGTTCTTGACTAAACACTTGCTTTTCTATTGGGCTCTTGAGATATTGAATTTATACGGCTATTGGAAGTGATTAAGTTGTGTTCATCAATCATTGGTTGTGGGTGGTGAGGTGGGGGAGCTACCGGGACAAGGCCTGAGTTTAGTCGGTGTCACGGTGTGACAAGACTTCCCCGTCAGACGCCCTCACTTACAGGCCTTGTTCACCTTCTCACACTGTTTGCGGACTTGCCGAGAAGGACCACTTGAGTCGTCTTGAGATCGGGCCTGACGGGCGCCGGCTAGCTCGCCGGGGCCGTGTCCAGTGGTGGACCCACAATGACCACGCACATCTGGCCTCTCTGTCTGTATTTATCACCGCAATACTGTGCCCTATCTCACTTATCTAAATCACAAACCTTCACAGCAGCCATGTCTACATAAGGCACTGCATGTATGTGCTGTCCTTCGCTAGCGGTCTACGTTCCGGGCGGACGGCGGGGTTCCCGGGTTACGGACAGTCCCTCCTGATATGAGACTCCAGCCCCCGGACCAGGTGCCACGCATACATATAACACAATAATCGCTGCCAATCTCATGTTTCCTCTCAATCCTGATAACCGTACTCTAGTCAAGTGCGTGTTGTGCAAAACTAACCATCATACAGCCATTATATGAAATAAACACGTGTTTATATACAGCACTTGCATTAAAAGTCAAGTATAGTTCAATTCCAAATTTGGTTTTAAGGACCTCCACTGCTTGAATATGACTGAATGATTGAACTTTCACCGTTTTTTGGGTATTTACTTACCTGTTACACAATAAACATACGGAACTAAAGAGTTCAAAACGCTGAGAGTTATTAGATTGTTTCATTGATAGCATTATCTGGACATTTTGATTTACCCTAAAATATCTGATAAAGTAGTGTTTGAATTGCGTGACATTTCTTTGAGACTCAACTCATTCAAACATCAAAGGATGTAATTGTGATATCTGCATGCAGTTATGAGAGTAGGATAAACGTAATCAGTTTCACAAAAGGAGGCCGACATTTCTTTCTTTATTCAGCCCCCACCCTCCCACATATAAACACACATACCAAAAAGGGATAAACTGTATAAATATATGTTTAATAAATATATGTTTAAACCAAAGGGATAAACTGTATATCATCCGCATATTAATACACATGTTGATGATTTTAGAAAGTGAGTTTCACAATATGTCTTACTGGTTCATACATCAGTTCAAAATACCTATCGGACAAATCAAAACCACTCTCCCCAGGTTAGAGAACCTCACTCAAACTTGAATCCCAATGTCTCAGATTTTACAGATTAACCCCCCCCCCCTTCTCTAGTTTGAGCCCCTTTCTTAACTCAAACTGAAACCTTGTCTTTCGCGATGATGGGACCCCCTTCTCTCCAGATTAAGCCCCTGTCCTCCAGTTTACGCACCCTTCTCTAAAGGGAACCCCTTCCAAACCAAATCCCGTAAATCCTGGCCGCGTCCATGGTGTTTCTATTTAAATGTATACAGAAATCGCCTGCAGTTGTTGTGGGATATTGAGAGCTAATGACAAAGAGGCCCTGGCAGGGATGGATGAGAAGCGATCTATATGTGTAATGCTCAGTCACATTATGCATTTACCACATCATCAGATAATGGCTCAGTCAAATCTAGCAATGCAACAATCATCATTTAATTAAAATACTTCGAAATGAATCCATTATCTGTAACTGTCTTGCAACCCAAAAAGCAACAGTCGTATTTGTGACTTGTGAAAGTGTTGGGAAAACGGTCGCACGAGGGCGCCACTGCAAAGAGTCATGTTTGTCTGTCAAGTGCCCCTTCTCGGCAATATGAAGTATTTGAAATATAATTGTTTGCTGTGGGTATTAGCCCGCACGCGACAAATCATATCAGCAATATACTTGTCATACGATCACATCCAAAATGCTCCAAAGGATTTATTGTTATGTATTCTAATCGATTTATGAATACATAAGATTTTGTAGACTAAAAGTTATATAAAGTATAAAACAAGTCTATCACTTTTGAGTATTATCTAATATGCTAAATTTACTATTCTTTCCAAGAATAAGCAATATATTTTAAAATCACAAAGAGGTTGTTTTAATATGTTTAAAGCTATTTGTATTTGCATTGTGTCGAGCCCAAGTTTTAGCATTAGATGGCTATTGAGAATATTCCCGTGGTAAGCAAATTAAAATAATAAAGTTTTGCAAAGTATGAGTCTAAATCAGAGATTAAAATGATACTTTAATATGCACCTATTCAAAAATAGGTGTTTTAAAGGTATTGATTGGAGGCAACTTTTTATCTGGAAAAAGGTTTTGGGTGCAGATATTAAAATTGAGCCATTTAACAATACATGCTCCATTACAACGCATGAAGTCTCAAGAAATATTTTTTTAATTTGTGTGCTTGAGAAGTGGTGTTTGGTGCAACATCCAAATTACCTTATTGTGGAAATAGATATGTCCTTTTTACATAATAAATGAATACTTCTTTATTGTATAGCAAGGTGTAACATTATTGTGCATTAAACATATGCAAACCATCGTGTTACACGTACATATCATGTTTTCACACGAAATTTAAAACTATTGTGTAATACGTGAAAATTTCTGTTTTTTAACAAACAAATGTTACCTTTTGGTAAAATACAATAGACAGATAAATGTAACCCGAATGTGTGAAACAATTAGATATTGCGTTTTTGTGTAACAAACAAATGTGGCTTTATTGTGTAACAAATAGATACCACATTTCTGCACAACAAACATATATGACCTTATTGTGCAACAAATAGATGCTACATTTTTGTGTAACAAACAGATATGACTATATTGTGGACACGTGGATTTAATATAACTGCCTAACAAACAAAGAATGAAAATATTAGGTAACAAGTAAACATTTCACTTTTCCAAAACAAACAAAAGTGGCTTCTTGAGCATAACACGTATATTTAACTTCCTTTTTTTGTAATAGTGAAGCTTGGTCCAACTGCTGTAAATATATGCATTTATGAAATGGGTAGCCTTATACATACTATATATTTTGAATATCAATAATAATGTTTAACTTATTTTAGAAACTTCATCATATTATACATACAATTATTGCATACATTGTGATATAAGCACTAAATTGATAAAGTTTTCAAAACGATTTTCAGATATGATAGGAATCTATCTATATATATATATATATAAATCATTTGATAGAACTATGGATGTTTGGATCACTGGCAAACTAATATGGATGCTTGATTAACTGTTACCGCTTTATATTTAATAGTTCTTATAGATACACTGGACTTTGTATACTTGAAAGGTTTTGCGTGATTATATCTTTTTTACAACCTTTCAATTTATATTTTACATCTTAAACAAAGCGTTTCAATAAAAATAATAACTCTGTCCGTGTATGGAATATCTCTATAAAAGATTGCAATTGTAACTGTCAATGATTTTTGCACATGTGAATGACAATTGCTAAACTACCCAGCATGCATTTCGTGCCATATTGACCAATGGCCCAGCAGCTCAGGGTAGTGAGGTTGATACATGTGAACAGTAATTTAATTATGAACAATTAAATGTAGCACATTCATGACCCTTGCCAAAATACATAGATTTGGTGAGCATTAATTGTCAGTTTAATGCCACTAACATTGTGCAAGCTAACCTAACTGCATAACAAAATCAATTGTTGTCTGAAAAGAACAATTTAGAGCGCACGAGTATGGGACGACAGTGATGTCAATTCTGGGTGACTCGGCTCGTGTGAGGACGGTACGAGGGCCTGTCAACATTCTGAGGGCAGCCTCCACACGCGGCCACCAGGCGGAGCATGCATCGCCCTCCCCGGGCCTCAATGCCGGCGCCCCAGTTAGACGTGCCCATTATGCTTCAACGAGAAGTGCTTTTTCACTAACACAATTATGCTGAGCCGGCATTGTGGTACTGTTAAATAGACCGATCCGCAGGTGTTTCATTCAAATTTACCCCAAATGAATCGTCTTTACACCCATTAAAATGGTAAAATACATCATTATATAGTTCATTATTTTACACGTTTTCAATTAGCATAGTGTGCAAAGGCGATGAAAGCCTACCCACCACCCAGGTAACCAACCGAGAAGAGAGAATAGATTTTCTACCCTGTTGAGTAACAATGAGTTTGGGTTGAAATAGTTGGACGAGGTTGTAAGTTGCTGGGGGTATACCGCCCGGTGAGATACGGAACGGCACGGGAAAACTCATGCTGGGTACCAAATAACATTTACTGTTTTACAGCCTACCGGTTCAGAATGCACTGATCTTGAAAAAGTCATGAAAAGAAATTAGTTGTATTTTACAAAGCTGGTAATTCGCTTGTGTGGTATTATGATTCTATGCAAAGTGTGTGCCTCTTTTCTGAGTTGAAGACTAAGGGCACAAGTGAGCCAAGCTCAGTCTAAGCGACATATGGTTTGCTTTCAATGATAAACTATGACAAATGCTTATGATGAAAGACCTCACACATTATTACATTCAGATATGAATAGACAGACTTTATTCTATGTTATTTCTATGAAAAAACTTTTATGAATGATGGCCTTCAATTTAAAAACACTGTATTAGTGATATCAAAGATATTTTTTTAGATTACAGAGGCTGCGTTAATAATAGGGGAATTTGGAGCTTAATAATTTTGTAACGATTGATGTGTTATTAGTGGCCCTAATTTGACCTAATCTTTGAAGACAGTCAATTATAAATCAAAGATATTTGCCTAAATTAGGTCCAGGTGAGAAGTTTAACAAATCTCCATGAAAGTTGTAGCTTGTTTTAAAATTCATATGAATGACCATCAGTCAACTATACTTTACTCAGAAAATTCCATTTTTTTGCAGTGATTTTAAAATCATCATTGTGTAGGAAGGAAATAAATGCAAATGGCTAATCAATAAGAATGAACTAAGTGTCATCTGAATAAACAAAGATGTCCGCCCTCCAGTCATACATCACTGCTTGAGGAGTGTGGGGTTCAGTGTGTCCACTGGTGGGCTGGTGATCTCTGAAGGGGTCCTTCAGGGGCCCGGACCGGCCGCGGTACAGCGCATTAAACTAACAAAGACTGCCTCAACTCCTCCTATAGTGACTAAATGCCATATCTACATCTCATATGACAAATTGTTGACAAATTCTAGAATAATTCCGGCTGCTAATGGCAAGGTCGTGGACCTGGGGTTGTCGGGGAAAAGGGCATCTGTCCGGGGAGGGGTGAGGGGCCTCGGGTGGGGCGGTGTCCACGGGGTCTCCCCATCTGCCCCGGGGTAAAGGTCACCCTGAGGTCCCGCTTATCCCTCAATACCACCCCACACCCTATTGTCGCCACCCAACTATAACTAATAGTTACTTGTCATGCCCTTTTGGACAAGAATAACTGAGTGAAGCTTGCACAGAAAGACCACCATATGCTTGTATGCACTGCCCTTACAGGTTGTGACACTCTGGACTATAACCTTTTGTTTCTGGCTATTGATTTTGCCCTCCATATTAACTACCCATAAAATCAGAATGAAAACCACATGTAAATGATCCTGAGAGGAACTAAATTGAGACACGTATTATAATGAAGATCCGATGCCATTACTGACAGATAAGAAACAGATATTTCTTTGTCAAATACAAATGTGATATCAATATTAGCGTATTAAGCATGAACAAGGAAAAGAAGACGTGTATACATTTGGCTTAGATAGTGGTGTCGGTGAGATCAAAGAGAGGGATGAGGAGGAGAAGGCAGGTGTGGCAGATGCTGCTGAGCTGCAGGCATAAGATAACTCTGCTGGGGGTAGTTGTGTCTCTATTATCTTACCAGCCTCCCTGTCCACTACATAAAGGACACCTCTATCAAATCTTGTTACTAGATTCACCAAGTCAAGCTTTCATGTTCATTTTGCTTGTAACCATATTCTAATGATGTTCATTTGCGGGTTTATTGTGTCTCCCTATCTTTGTTCAGCTCAGATTTTCACCTATCCTACACACATGTTAGATACCCTGTTGCTTTTTCATAAATAGAAAATGCCATTGGCCCTGCCCTCTCAGTAGCGTCCTCTTGCGACTTTCTGCATGATTCATCTTCATAGACTTGTAGTGCATAGTTAAACAATAGCTCACAACCTGTTTCATATTTTCCTGAGTATTTAGATTCAGTAGAAGTGAGTCCAAGAGGTTTACTCATCAAAGAAAGGAGTGGTCCTTTGGTGAGGATTTGAGTTGTTAGCGGATTTGAGGCTGTCAGGTTCTGGTTTCTGCTCACCATGTGTCCTCGCTGGAGGTCCCCCATCTTCTACCAGCCTCTGTATCTCAGGTTTCATCCCATCGCTGCTTTCCTCTGATCCCAGCCGAGCACTGTCATCCACCTGGGTTATTATTGGGCGTCATCCTGACATGACGTGAGTGCTAACGTCTCCCCGCATGTGTGGGACCCGTCAACGTCGTTTACATCCCCATAATCAGGGCTTAGAACGCCCACAGCCCCATCGGAAACCCTTGATTCACAACAAATAACCGATGCTCCCATCACGATGTCATCATCGATGATATCTCAGAAAACAAAACCTCATCTTATAAGGGACACGCGCATCGCATTGCTTCATTGCTTGGTGCAGCGCATTAAGTAATCATTACATCAACACCAGCGCGGCATCTTGTGTCATCCCATTAAGATAACCTGTCCTCGATGGGGTCTTCTCTCCTTCATCTCACATCTGCCTCCTGCTTCCCTCCCTGCTTTCCTACAACATCTGTCTTAACTTGACCACCTCTTCTTTAATCTTTAATCCTATATTCCTGGCTCCACTTAATCTGGTTAAACCCCAATACGCCTTATTCGGTTTCATTAAGATGGTAGTTTTGTTTGTAGTCAACTTAATATCACATTATATAAGGTACTACATATACAATACCAGAGGCAAAGCTGGGCAGCCGTCTGTGACGAGGAGGCATCTTGTTGATAGTAATCTTTACTTTGCTGTTAATAAAAAGAGCATCAAGTTAAATGTCTTATTTGACATGTCATGAGTCATGTCTTGACAGGCCATCCTTATGTGCATAGACAGGTGTTTTATGAAAATCAACTCACCCAAACTCACCCCAAACTTCACCTAACTTCACACCGAAATACACAGTTAGAACCAGAACCGTAAGTCTTTGATGATAGTTTTGGTGAATAAAAAGACTCAATCTGCGTGAAATTGGGAGAGAAATGTTGTGTGTAATTTCATATGGTTTACAGTTGGGTGAGCAGATGGGTTGTCATAATGATGGGGAGATTCCATATTTGTAGCCTACCCCCAGGGTGGGGTGGTTTATGTGGACCCGGGGGTGGGGCACTAAAGGGGTGCAAAGTGGGAAGGGCAAAGGAGAGAAGCAATTGTGTAACATAGAATGGCCAAAGAAAAGACGCAGGCAACTACAGTGTAATGTTACGTGTTGGAGTGGCCGGACCGCTGGGTGTACTCGATTATGTCAGCCGTGGCTGGCTCCACTCGGCTCCGTGATTTACACACCTGAAGACACACCTTATCCTCCGATAAAATGCCAACTCCAAGCAATAAAATGCCAGCTAATTAACATGAACAGAAAATATGATACACTCAAAATAGGACACGAAAAGGGGGGTTTATGGAAAAACAGATTTATACATGAAGATATCCTCTGAAATAGAAAGTATGAAGATTTGATACAACTCATTATCAAGCATAGAAAATAATATAACAGATGATTTAATTTTTTGTCTCATTTACTTATGATGTTTATACTTATTTCTGACTTTTCCACCAGATGGCTTCTCGAGGCCGATATAGAACTTTAATGTGTTACCCAATGCCTGGTGTTTCATGGAGTCAAATATTAAGTGGAGGATGCCCATAAAAACTTAACACATGTAAATCATCTTGGAGATTTTTCCATATATAGACAATTGTTTACTGAGAGCCCCACAGAAGTTTGCTCTTCACTGTGTTTTATGGGTGACATAATATTGGTCCTTTGTTATTTTCAAAAGCACTCTTATTTTTTTTATTATTATTTTTTATTTCAACCTTTATACAATGGTTTAAGTTATAAAACTTGGGTTCTGAAGTCATCTTTGGAAAATGCATTTAGCAAAGTCAAAAGCGTCAGTAATATATGTTATATTAAGGAATTAATTAATTAACGGATGTCTATCTAATTTAAGGTAAGCTACTTTATCTCACAATGTAATTTATCTTTTTATTGCAAGAACAGTACTTGTTATCATCGCTAAAAGTACCCTGTCCACTCCAGCTAGCCAATTTGTCAACTTTACACGTCAAATACCTGTATTATCATCATCATAACTCAGACAGTTTTATAAATCTTTCTAGAGGTCATTTCAGGTCACGCCAATATATTTTGTGTTTGTTTTTTGCATGTATTTTGCAATCGTTTGTGTTTCAATGAGACATTTTAACATGAACTGCACGTATTGACGTATTATTTCTTTTAAAGCCGGTTAAAATGGGTCTTATTTCGCTCAATTATCGATAAGAAATAATATATTTATTTTATCTGACAAAATAAGAAACAATTACTTTTAAGTTAGAAAGAAAAAGACAAATACATTGTTTTAAACTGGTCAAAAATTCAAACTTCTTTGTAGAATTGTGATTGACAACAGGTGACGCCACTTAGCTCATTAGTATGTCAACAATGTTTCGCAGTGCATCACGGGAAGGAAAAGTTTGTGTCAAACTATGTGGGAGCTGAAAGATTTTTCACAAGGTGAACATATATCCTTAACATGCTATGCTACATTGATTATTGGTGATTAGTTCAGGTTTAAACACATTATATCCATTCAAAGTATAAAATAACACTATAAAAAGACGTTATTGAATGTGGGAATACATTTTACACAAAGGAAACAATTTGATGAGTCGGTTTTTGAGTCCACAAAATTGGAAAACTTTCATTGTATGCCTTTGAAGGGTGTTTAAAGTAATGAATACATATTCTTGATAATACTTTATAATAAACAATTGATTTACAATAATCATATGCATGAAATATATTTATAAATGGTGGTCCTTAGAGCGAGAGATGTGGTGGTTATAAGGGTCTGTGGTACAAACAGGTGCCTGAGGTAGGTGACAAGTTTGGCACCAAAGCACAGGTACTTAGATTCGTATCTTTGTTCTTTATACAAACAATCTCCCCTTTTAATCACGTTAAAAAAACCAATAGTGAATAATTCCTCATATAATTTGATCTATCGGGTTATTAAAAGGTAGACAAAGCCTTGTTTTATTTGCAGGTGCCCGACAGAGGCAAGGGCTGCACCTGACTTTGGGACTTGCCTGCTTCTGCCAACAGGTGCCTAGACATTTTCCCTTGAAAACACCGCCTGGGTATGATATTTGAGTGTCTTTTTATCGTTTTATCACCCATTTATAATTTGTTGATGTGTGGCAGGCGTCTGAGTGTGTATACGTTGCCTAGTTTGTCAGGGACAGAAGGGCTCTGCCTCTAGCTGAGGCGTGGGGGTCTGAGAGCTGAAACGTGTGGCTCCATCATCAGAAGAAAGATGCTGGGCCACAAAGTTACAGAGGCCACTGACTTGACTTACAAGGTAAACCTGCGCTATGAGGAAACAGGTTCAACTTGTGCCCTCCCTGCCCTTACACACACAATCGCAGCCAGCAAAAAAAGCTTCAATAATCTCGTCATCTGTATGTTTTGTGGGAGACTTTGACAGCTTGTTTGCCCTTACATAAGCACTATTCTTTAATTAAATGAAATACTGAACGCTGGAGAAAGGGTAGTTCTTACCGTGGCAGGTGATTAAGAGAAGATAAACCCATTTCAATGGCTTTCTAAATAAGAGGCAATGTGTAGCTTCCCGGGCCGCGTGTGCAACAAGGCTACCACTTGGACCAGTCTCTGTGAGACCCTATCGCACTCCGCAATCACCAGAACAGGCTTTGTCACGAAGCCAGCAAAGAAAAGAACGCTTTCAGTTTCTTACTAACATATTGCGCAATAGATCAATTGCCTCTATAAGGCAGGCCTGCATGAATACTACATAGGAAAGTGTGTAAAGGGGGAGGGGGGCAGGAGGCTGGTGTTAACCTGAGCAGGTCCATTTCCCACCCACCAGCATCCAACAAGTCCTGTGATGCAGAAGAAAAAAAACACTTTAAGATAAAGTATCAAATGATGCAGACCCTGTGGTCCCCAGAAAGGTGGAACGGAGATCACAAAACAGATCCAGACAAAACGTGGCAGTGAGGGACATCTGCTGAGCACTTACCCCACTCTGCTACCACTCCGCACTTTCCCTTGAGCACTTTGTCACCGTCCACAACATTTGCCAGTCCATTATGCTGCAGTTACCACTACCATATTGCCCTGTGAATGAGAAATCAATCTCCTCAAATTATCATTGCAATGAACAATTTCTTGTGCTTAATTGATGATTTCGTTCATTTATTTTACAACCGGTTTTGTCAGTGATTTTTTTTTTCAGAATTGTCTGGTATGTATGTTGAATTTTCTAAATTGTCTGGTATGTATGTTGAAATGTACCTCAATAAAATTATATTCCCATGAATCAAGTTTCATATCTATGGCAAAAGTCTTTTCAAGAGCTTTTGTAAACATTCAATAATGAAAGTGAATGGGTGGATATATATGTTGAATCTGTTAATTCAAATTAGTAGATAATGAAGAGGGAGGGTTATAAAGAACTTCTATTTCAATGAAAGAAATTTTTTATATGAAATATGGACGTTTCTCCTTTTATTAGGTCCTATCGAGTATGAATTCATCATATCCAAAGAGAGTTTGTCGCTGATACTGAAAGTGATATTTTATTTTGCACAGAGAGGTATCCACTTTCCTCAACATATTTGTAGGGATCTCTGCATTGAACACATCGCCCCATGCTTTCATATTGGGCAGACTCTACCATTGATGTCCTAACAGTTCAAACTTCATACGCTTTCAATGGCAGAGAAATCTAAGACAGATTTCAACTGTTTGAAGTGCTATATGTTGCGGGCTGGCAGGCAAAGCCATTGAAAACGTTTACATTGGTATTGACAATACTTGTGGATGGATTTGGGCAGCCTCCCTGGACTGCTGAATTCTAATAAGGCTCAAATAGAATGCGATATGAATGACAGTTGTGTGTCAAATGCGTCAAGCAAGATGGGATACAATGCAAGGTCATATCATCAGTTACTATGACATTATGAATATCTGCTGATGACATATCATGAACATATCTTAAATGCACTGCATTGTGATCAGTGATTGAATACAAATCCTGATCTGAAATCTATTGATGTCATTTTATATTTGTTATACATATACATTTAAACTCTCAGGTGCTTAAGTCATTGTGATTTGCCTTGTTATTCAATGATTATTTACCAAACAAAGATGTGTATATTTTCATTCATTTTTTTCTGTGCGTCATACATCCCAACAAAAAATTATATTGTAATTTCAGTACTATATTTCTATTGGATTGAAACGTATTGTAAGTAGAATTACCAAATTAAATATATGGAGGGTTTTAGAATAATGACTGATGAAGCAAAACCTCAACCACCCACCAGTGCCCCTCAGTGCCCCTCAGTGCCCCTTTCAGTCCATCTGCTACACCCCTACACTACTCAAGTAGCTATTGTTTGGATTAACCTACTCTGAAGGATTATAGATAATCCTAGGAATTGATTTAGAAATGTCATTCAATGCATGATCTGGCACATAGCATATGATGACAAGTCTATGGGCACCTCACGCATATTCCATATAATCAGGTTAGTGATGCTGAAAGTGGTACATTTCCCACAGCATGGTATAGTGGCACACTTCTCCAAATTTTTGTAGTTTGTGAATAATGGAAATGATTAAAAGAAAAATATCATTACTTGTCATGTTTATTTTTTCCAAAGGTAGATGTTAAAAATATATATAGAATTAAGCCAGGTTTATAATCAACACATTTTTAAATAAGTTCTTCTTGGTTGGTGAGTTGATAAAGAATAACGTGTTTAGACATTGGCAATTAAAGCAAAGCTTGTATGGGGTCAATAATGACTTCATGATTTCGGTTGACACAATATGATTACATTATTTGCATAAAATAAACAGACACTAATAATTTGACATTTATTTGAATGGGGAGCAAATTATTCTGAATGTCCCAACATTTCCATATGGGCTGAGTGAGGCGTGTTGACACGAGGGTGACAGTCCGCGGTGGGTCGGCACAGAGGTGGCCCTTTTGCCGTGACGTGTCGTGTCCGAGCTAGAGGGCCCCGGGGTCAGATCCGAGGACCTTTCACCGGACTCCGGCTCCTAAATCAGCCGCCGCACCAACAAATCGGCACACCTCGCTCACACCGTCCACAAAAGGTCCAGTGCAGAGGTCCCCGGCCTGTCCATGAATCAAGCTGGCGGTTCTGAAAGGACCTGCCTCCGGGGGCAAGGGTCAGGACCTAGCCGGCCGGACAGTGGCTGACAGCGGCATGGACACTGGAGAGCACACAGGTGGTACTGGACGCAAACTCACAACTAAATCACAGCTTGCACAAACACACCATTCCCACTTGTGTTTTACTTCACATTACCGCCCTGTTTAAAATGTATCTCCACACCTTTCAAAGTATTATAAGGATAATCCTATGTATAAATAATCAGCGATGACAGAGCTTTGCTTAAGGTGTCATCCTCGGAGTGAGAGACAATAGAGATGGGGAACATTAAGCCGGACATCCCTCACCACCACACAATGATTGTCACATCACCAACTATACCACAACTCTCATCTCTTTATTCCACCATCTCTTGCGACAAACACCGACTCGGGACGGCAAACACTTCATACTGCAGGCACGGTGGGCAAAGCGTCATCACTCCTCTCTGGGCTTCAACCAAAATTCCTTGCTGTACAAATGTGAAGCTATATCGATATCAAATCTTTTGTACTGAGACATTGGAAAACTCAACACCATTTATAGAATTATATACGTGATTCTTCCTTCTGACAACCTACAAGTTTTATGGCAGTCTTTTATGGCAATGATTTCAATATTTAGATAACTTTCATTACACAATTTTCAGGTTCTAATAATCAGAACGAGTGAGGCAATGTCATTTGATTTAATATTTCTCCGTTATTCGGTTCCCTTCCCTTGGCATGTCATCTGATTTACTCTCCTGTACCACGACTTTCCTGTACCAATGCCCCTGCTAATAAACTACACTACAAAGAAACCAGGCAAAACATGGCTCAAACCCTCACTGTCTTCACCTCTTGCTATCTTCACCCTCATTGTTTTGACCCATTGCTGTCTTCGCCACTCGATGTCTTCACTTCTTACTGTATTCACCCCTCACTGTCTTCACCCCTATAATCTCTTCACCCTAACTCTCTTCCTAACTCTCTTCATCCCTCACTGTCGATGACCCAAGCTCTCTTCACCCTAAATCTCTTCACCCTAACTCTCTTCCTAACTCTCTTCAACCTAACTCTCTTCATCCTAACTCTCTTCACCCTAACTCTCTTCACCCTAACTCTCTTCACCCTAACTCTCTTCACCCTAACTCTCTTCAATCTAACTCTCTTCATCCTAACTCTCTTCACCCTAACTCTCTTCACCCTAACTCTAAATCTGCTGTCTTCACCCCTCGCTGTATTCACCCCTCGCTGTCTTCACCCCTCACTGTCTTCACCCCTCACTGTCTTCACCCCTCACTGTCTTCACCCCTCACTGTCTTCACCCCTCGCTGTCTTCACCCCTCGCTGTCTTCACCCCTCACTGTCTTCACCCCTCACTGTCTTCACCCCTCACTGTCTTCACCCCTCACTGTCTTCACCCCTCACTCTCTTCACCCCTCACTGTCTTCACCCCTCACTCTCTTCATCTTAACTCTCTTCACCCTAACCCTCTTCACCTTAACTCTCTTCACCCTAAATCTATTCATCCCAACTTTCCTTACCTTAACTCTCCTTACCTTAACTCTCTTCACCCTAACTCTCCTTACCTTAACTCTCTTCATCCTAACTCTCTTCATCCTAACTCTCTTCACCCTAACTCTAAATCTGCTGTCTTCACCCCTCGCTGTATTCACCCCTCGCTGTCTTCACTCTCTTCATCCTAACTCTCTTCACCCTAACTCTCCTCATCCTAACTCTCTTCATCCTAACTCTCTTCATCCTAACTCTCTTCACCCTAACTCTCTTCATCCTAACTCTCTTCACCCTAACTCTCTTCATCCTATCGTTCTTCACCCTAACTCTCTTCGTCCTAACTCTCTTCACCCTAACTCTCTTCATCCTAACTCTCTTCACCCTAACTCTCCTCACCCTAACTCTCTTCATCCTAACTCTCTTCATCCTAACTCTCTTCACCCTAACTCTCTTCATCCTAACACTCTTCATCCTATCGTTCTTCATCCTATCGTTCTTCACCCTAACTCTCTTCACCCTAACTCTCCTCACCCTAACTCTCTTCATCCTAACTCTCTTCATCCTAACTCTCTTCACCCTAACTCTCTTCATCCTAACTGTCTTCACCCTAACACTCTTCATCCTATCGTTCTTCACCCTAACTCTCTTCATCCTAACTCTCTTCATCCTAACTCTCTTCACCCTAACTCTCTTCATTCCTCGCTGTCTTCTTGGCCGCCTGCCATGGCCTTACACCCATCCTTCCACTGTTTTCTAGGCATTTCAACCCCGGTATATTTACAGCTAGATTTCATGCTATTGCTTCCTCACCAAATGATGCTAATCTCAAATTTTCACATAGTGCTGCTGTGTCATGATGTGAAAGAAGTTATGAATTTAATGAATATGACCATGTGGCACCAAGAAAGGGGTCTTCTGTAGCAGACAAGTCTTTGATGGATTTGGTTTTTGAAAGATTTCTGATAACGAATATCAAGGCTTTGAACAAAGTAAATTAGCACAAATGACAGACCAATGAAGGCCAATCATGAAGCAATATTGATAAATAAACACTGAATTTTTTATTTAATCATTAATTATGGTTAAATAATGATGCTGATGGAGGTAGCAGCGTGGACCAGCAGCAGACCCCCAGAGGGAAGATTGGTCCGAGGTAGAATGGGGGGTAGATAGAGCCACGCCCACTTATGACATATCTCTGCTATCTGTACATAACAATGCGCATGGTCGGAACTGTAATAGCTAATGAGAGGAAAACAATAAGGCGAGTGTCTGCAGGGGGTCACACTGCAGGACGGCGGCTGACACGGAGAACGCCCTGCAAGTATTGTTATGGCAGGGTATTGGGCAGGGGGTAGCGGGGTAGAGGTTAGAGGGGGAAGAGGGGGGGTAGAAGAAGGGGTAGGGGGTAGAGAACAATCCCTCACCGCCATAAAGCCCTGCGTGATGAACAGTTATACCAAACACACATTCCAGTCACTAATAACGTATAATAAGACCCATGCTTGACAGGTAACTGACCCCGGCAGACATCAATGACCAGTGGTCAAATTCATCCTCGTGATAAAAATGCAATCGTGGTCTGAGGCCATGGGCGCATGTGTCAAGGAAAATGGGACATTTCCTCCCTTTTCTCCAAATTTCAAATAATGTTCAGTGAAAGTGTGCGAGACATATGTTTGCTGGTGTGACACTCATGCATATTCGCTTAATACTTGTCCGTGGATGGGTCCACATATTTTCCGTGACAAGGTTGTGTTTAAGAATAGATAAATATCAGCAAAACCTCCTGATAGTTCAACATCCCATACGGCACGTGACACGCAGTGTGCCCCAGACCACGTCGGAAATGTAAACTCAACAAATTGACAACTGTTTTATACACTTTCTCTTTTTGTCAGTTATATTTTATGTGAGTCAGTAAATATGACCAGCGAACATGAGACCAGCAAAGGTAAAGTATGGACGTTTTCCAGAAACATTCAAATTAGTTTCACACCTTTGGCAGATTTTTGTAAACGTGTTTTGTTTTAATGTCAAGGTCAAAATTGCATTGAAATCAACTCCAAGTTATTCAACATGGTAATCAAAATTCACACTTTATGAGAAATTGTACATATTTTCTGAGTGTTTTGAATGTGATTATGACACTTTTCTATTGTGAGATATGCCTCAATCATCTGTTATGCAAGCCAAGTAGACGGACAAAGAAAGTCAAGTCTCGCAGATAAAGGTGTTTTCTCGCCTTAATTCTCGGCCTGAATGCAAAGACCAGCTTCTTACTTCAACTTCCTGCGCTCCAGTATATTTAATCCCAATTTGAAGAGTGTGTCAGACCATAACATTAACGCAAAACCCCTCTAATAAGATGCAAACCTGTTTTTTTCTATTTGACTAAATTCAAATATGCTAAATTTGGCCTCACACCTTTCTTTTTTCCCATCTTATGAAATTCAGTTTCAAGTTTTAGCAGCATATCACTGTCATCTTCCACTCAAAACTTGATGAGTTCCTCAAAGCTAAAACAACAAGTTAGAGGCAAAAAAATGTTATTCACACGCTATTTGGTGAACTTTATCTTCTATTCAGGAAGGTGGGCGTTTTTCATTCACAACACGGGAGATGTTTCTTACCTAATTACAAGTGATTTATCAACTTGTCATTAGCCGCCTTTGTTGAAACGCAATGAATTAGCAATATTGAGAGATACTAAGTGTACTTATTTACAGAATAAAGGCCAATTCTCTGACATTATGGAGTCATTTTGTGCAAAAGTCAACACCTTTTAGACAGTCCCCTCTGGCAGTCGTGTGGGAGAGTTTTCTGCTGCGGAAGTCAACTGAAAAATTGACAAACCAGGCAACACAAACGCACAACATTTATCGAGGATTTAAGGACAATTATGAGTTTTTCAACAAGACATAAAGCCAGTTAGCCCGCGGCGTTCATGTCTTCTATTCAGAAAGACTTTGCAAATTTGCTTAGGAAATTCATAAGGCAAGAATTCAAATATAGTACGAATTCAACTGAATATATAATATTCCTTGCAAATTTCTAATGTGTTCTGTTAAAATCATGGTTTAGGTTTTCAAAGTTTTATTTGTGTAATTCTAAATAATTCCGGACTTGACGACTTTTATTCACCTTTTTAAATAGTGTGAAATGTATATGACATTTGACCTTCCCGCCTGACCCAACAAATGTTTAAAATTGATTTGAATTCATCCAAACCATATCCTCTAATGATATCACATGCCTTGTCCATGGTACATTGTCAAATGCCTTGTTTATATGCACATCCAGGAAACTGGCAGACAGAATTGCCCTTGAACACACACGAATATGAATAAAAGCAATGAATAGCAATTTAAATTCTTGGCTCTGGTTATTGCTTTGTGCTGCATTGTGGAGGTATGGATTACAATGGGCGGGGGATGGGTACATGTAAATCAAGAGACAGCGATGCCCGCTTATCATATCAGTGTGTGCTCATCAGAACACAGCCCACTGACCATCAACACTATTGGCATTAATCTATTGCTTGTTCTAAATGTTTGACTAAAGTGTTCACAGGTATCGGTGACATAGATGCAGCCAAAGTGTGGGAAACAACAAGTGAGCGTGATTATGCCACAACTTTGTGTTTCTATGCTTTTATTGTTGAGCAGTTTAGGATTACAATAGATATGCTGATGTGTTGAGCTTGTTACCGGTGTTGAGAGAGTTGGGACACTGGTCTGAGTGGGATTAAACCCAGAGTTGATGTGATGGTAATACCGTACCCTTATCTGAGAGTGGTTAGGTCACAGTTTATATGTTGGTGCTGGTAACAATGAAGTAAATATACTCGTCTGAGAGTAGTTGTGCTGGTGCTGGTGCTGGTGCTGGTGTTGGTGCTGGTGCTAGTGCTGGGGTTCGTGCTGGTGCTGGTGCTGGTGCTGGTGCTGGTGCTAGTGCTGGGGTTCGTGCTGGTGCTGGTGCTGGTGCTGGTGCTGGTGCTGGTGCTGGTGCTGGTGCTGGTGCTCGTGCTGGTGCTGGTGCTGGTGCTCGTGCTGTTGCTGTTGCTGGTGCTGGTGCTGGTGCTGGTGCTGGTGCTGGGGTTGGTGCTGGTGCTGGTGCTGGTGCTGGTGCTGGTGCTGGGGTTGGGGATGGGGTTAGTGCTGGGGCTGGTGCTGGTGCTGGTGCTGGTGCTGGTGCTGGGGTTCGTGCTGGTGCTGGTGCTGGTGCTGGTGCTGGTGCTAGTGCTGGGGTTCGTGCTGGTGCTGGTGCTGGTGCTGGTGCTGGTGCTGGTGCTGGTGCTGGTGCTGGTGCTCGTGCTGTTGCTGTTGCTGGTGCTGGTGCTGGTGCTGGTGCTGGTGCTGGTGCTGGTGCTGGTGCTGGTGCTGGTGCTGGGGTTGGGGATGGGGTTAGTGCTGGGGCTGGGGCTGGTAACAATGGGATAAGGACCCTGATCTGAGAGTAGTTACGTAGTTATAGTTGATGTATCGGTGCTTCTAACAGGGAAGAAAGGGTCTTAGGATCGTTCTAAAGATGATGTTCTGGTGCGGTGAGCTGAGTGCTTGTAGCAATGAAGTGAGAATTCTTGTCTGCTAGTAATTAAGGTTACAGTTTATGTGCTGGTGCTGGTAATGCTCAAGTAATGGTCCCGGCCTGAGAGTAGTTACAGATGAGGTGCTGATGCGATGAGCTGAGTACCAGTAGGTAGCAATAGACCATTGTCTGAGAGCAGTCACAGATACAGTTATAGTTGGTGTGCCTTGTAACAGTGAAGTAAGCACCCATTTCTGAAAGTGGATTTGTTCAGGGAATGGACTTTCTTCACTTGGACTGTTTGCCCATATTATCCATACATTTTGAGGATAATGAGGCCTTGTCGGTGCAGGTATTTCGTATATATTCCAATTAAAAAGTGGTAAGAGGATTCTCAATCATGTAAGAGTTGAAAAGGACAATTTTCCTGTGACACAAAGCTTATTAAATACTAAAAGAAATAAGCATTTAATAAATTACCATACATTTTTACATTGATGTCAATTGTTATCAAGTGATATAATGTAGATTATTCAAATTAAATAAACAGGAATCCTTGTAATATGGACATCTATGTATGGTCATCTTTGTGGAGGGTGTCAACCAAGCAGTCATCCAAGCCATATTTCTGTAATTGCTAAGTATCGAGTTTCATGTGTATTGATGATATCTGCCGTTTAAGCAGCATATTTCCATGTGTTGACCAGTAGGTGAGGCTTTCTGTCATTGCCAGCATCAATACAAACCAGATTCACACCTGACCTTGGTAAATACCGCCACAAAACAGCATAAATACTGGCCACAACCCCAGCCTACTGCGTGATGGTCAGCTGCCCGCCGGACCTGGTCACTGACTGAGTGGACAATGGGACAAGCTTCTCACAGGGTGGTCTAGACGCCAGGGTATTATATCCAAGGTCATCGTATTATACCCAAGGTCATGATCTCTGACACGAGCACCAAAGAGGAACCAGACATTAAGCAAGCTAAATCTGGACTTGTCCACTCTGTACTTGTATCCTAACAGACTTTTATCACATTTTATTTGCTGCCATGGTTTTGAAGTCCTCGTATTTTTAGCTTTATTGGAGATAAGGTTGATACCTGTATAAGGTGCCCTGCTTGGTCAGCGGTTTAATCATGATATCACATAGGAAATATATAAGAAGAATTCCATCTTTGTATGCATTCCTTTGTACATCTCACAATTCCTCAAACCCTTGGAGATAAAATTACCATGGCATTGAAAAAGAGACAACCATTGAAAATCATTACTAGGCGTTACCATGTATGACATGGCAACATGAATTATACAGCCATTAATTATTGCCAGCGTCCCTTTCTGCGGTCCTGCCGTTGACCAGTTTCACTATGTGCGTATTTTTGTAGCTTGAAGCAGACTTCCTGTACTTGTGAGTGTCAAGGATGAGACTGATAAACAAAGGCTTCTCATGTGTGTTGTCATCCTGGCCATCTTGGGATAAATTGCTTCTGATAGGTCATTATTGCTCACCTTAATGAACTGACCATCATTTGTCAAGCATTGTACATCGTCACCATCTGAGCGATGTAAAGACGTTCAATGTATGAGTTGTTGGAAATATTCACTTTTGATATATTCATATTTTAATGCATTTTGGATATTAGTTTTAGACACATGTCAGTAGTTTCTTGTTTGTAACTCATATATTTAAATCGTTTAACAAATGTATACTTCAATGCTTTTGAATGATAATTTCAGATGACGATTGATGGAATATAAACTAGATTTGGACTTGATGCTTTGTTGTTCAGAGATTTAGAACCTACGAGTTTTTATAATACGTGATTATAATACATTGAATTAGAAATTTCAAAGACTCAATATGGCATGCGGTAATTGAAAAATTAGTTAATTGGAACATCAACTGCTAAGGTGATTTCATTAGTTTAAAGGACCTTCTAGAATTTCACATGCATTTCACAACCAGCTGTTTGGTTTTATCACAAGTCATCACAGGTCGAACTGACCAAGGTCATATTACTTCACAACAAAGACAGTCAAAGACTTTCTTACATTCTATTATTTTCTATTAGAATTTTGGCACAAATCAAGAATCAGCGTGGTACTTGGAGTCATATTTCTAATGCTAGGAGTTATGATTAGCGTTGTGAGTCGGCCAGTATTAGCGCACTGAGCTGATGAGTCCGCCAGTTCCTATCGCGCCGATGACACAATCTTTGCTCTGTGGTTTTGACACTGGAGCCGAGACTATGACCTCTTTGACTTTATAATCCTCCTGGCTGTCAGATTATCCTGCAGGGTGTCATGTGAGATAATATTAGGCTATCATCAAGGACACAGCCACTGTGCACTTTCAATTTGATAGGCGAAACTCTATTGGCTGAACCTCAAGAAAATCGCAATAAGTAACTTTAGTCAAATATGCTATTTATTAAAGGATAACATTGACAAACACAATACTGAGTGTTCCTCCCAAGGAAAGTAAATTAGGCAGTAGTCCTCACGAGGATCACTTAATGAAAAAAATGTCATCCCTTTTTACCTATGGATATTGGGCTTTCATCTCTCACTTTCCATTATACAATGAACATGATACTTCTCCGCTGATGAATCAAAATGAAAACAAAACAGTGAAAAGGCGATCATTCTCAAAGAGCGAGCTATATGCCACTGTGCTGGTGCACTATTTACAGACAAGCACTTGACAAGTGGGGTCTTATATTCGCCATCTCGCCCAGACCTACCCTCTAAATGCATAAAGGGGTGGACAGGGTTTGCTTATTATGCCAGCGCCTTTTTTGTTGTTCTTTGATGTTCCTTGACATATCAACATTGAGCAAGCAGCTAATTATTAGCGCTAAGCAAGGACTCCTGCTTGGGAACACCAGAAACTGAGCAAACAGATATTAGCAAAGTCCAGGCCGCCCACAGTCTCCCGAAACTTCTATAATTTCACCCTGTCAAACAGCTTGATACGCTTCCAGAAGATGCATCGTGTTTTGTGTTCACGTTCCCAGTGAGAAATGTCGACAGCGGAGGTACATCGCCAAATATTTGAGGTATCAGGTTCCCTCCAAGTGTTCCGGCCTCTTGTGGTTCATAGTATCCGAGACTTTTGTAAAATCTAACTGGTGGGTTGGAGCGACAAGAAAGAAAATCTACAACTTATGAATTCCCATTTATTCCACCATAACATGTTTCCAATACGTTCAGTGCAGGAAAATGAGACCCCAGCACGTGCACAAATAGTAAAGTTTATAGAAATGAGAGCTTGTCCTGTTATGACAGTATAAAGTGAGTCCTCAAAGATTGCAGAACGCTGACGAGAATTATAATTATGTCACAAAGCAACGATACAAAACAGATTCATAATTTCAAAATTTGATATGGCGGTCTGTGCCCTTCCTTTGCAATTTACATGCAAGGAAATATGGCACAGTATGTATTACTAAGAATACCAAAGGACATAGGGAAAGATGTCTAATAATGGCCATGCAAAAATATGAAACCCAATGCAAGTTTGCAAGAAGGGGGAGAATATGAAGTATTCCGGGCACGAATCGGGGCGATTATGACCTGGGGCTGGCATATGACAGGCAAGGCCGTCATGGCAAGCTTATTCTCACTCTCTGTCCATATTTCATGTGATTTCTATATAAATGGTACATGGGACACATCCTCAAGTATCGCCCTGATACACAAGATATAAAGGACCTAGGCTCAAACTGAGTAAGTAGCAGATCTGATTAAAAGATTGGAAAATACATGAATAATGCGGCATGCAGTTATTCAAATATTGTAAAATCACAGGCGGGGAGATATCTATTCCGGATGATCAAAAGTTTGCTAAAATAACCATATTTATAACTAGAACAATTATTCTTGTATTGAGAAATCTGCCAGGTGAAGGAAACTGTAAGATGGACTAGTTTACAGTACTTATTCATATATCCCTTTTTGACTATTCTGTGGTCAGAGGCGAGGTCAGTAAGAATGCTTGGACTGAGGAGGTGGGCAAAGCTGGGCAAACTGCTTCACATATCTCTTTATTTTTGTCAATAAATTTTTATTGGTATGTCAGGGAAATATATTTATATATCAGTCAAGAGGAAACTATTGTTTGGGCCAAAAAAGTGTTCATTTTTATGTGAGTCAAGCCACAACAATGAAGGGTTTAGCTGTATCTTAATACACATATCATTCATTCCTAACTCTTCCCTGCCGCCAATGGACGGAGTTGGATATCATTCGGATTTTGATTACTTCAAAAAAAAAAAATTACTGAGAGAGCAACATAAAATCATCTATTCACTATGATCTTTTTATTGGAATTAGATGTAATTACGGAAACCTATAAAGCAGCCTGGTAAAATGTGAAAAAACATATCTATCTCATCATTGTAGTTTATTTTGTAATGTATGAAAAAGAACATCGGTCACATTCAGATAACATAGTATTTATTCACATCTTTAACACTTACAATAAATAATTTACATTATATCATACATTATATTTGGCATAGCTTTAATGAGATCATACAAAATGAATTATAATACCTTGCAATCAGAAATACAGCCATCGTTTTGCTATGTACAAGTAAGGCACAGTAATATTCAAGCTTTTCCTCACATAATATGACTCGGTGTTCAAATATTTATTCGTGTAGAAGGCACAGTGTGAATGCATAATAATACATATATACGTTCAGAATGACATGAAATATAGCAACATTTTATCCAATAGGGTTAAAGTTGTAAGCTTTCTATCAAATTTAATAATATTGCTTCATTGCATAATAGATTTAAGGTTTAAAATCAATGTTTTTCTCTTGTGCAATTGCAAAGACAAATCAGCAACAGTTTATTGAGGTTATATGTATATATAAAGCATGGACCACCAAGGCAAATTTCATTATCACAGTTTGCATTCATAAGATGGTGATTTATACCGCCACTAGTCAATAGATTTATGGTCATCCACCACTATATGTTCATTGTTCATCTCCTGTGAGTACACCTCTGACGTACAGTCGGAGTCTGGGGAGGGAGGCAAGGTTTGGTGGTCATCATGTCCCCCCACGTGACCCAGGGCTGCGGACTGGTCACATCTCTCTTCATGACATGCCCGGGATTTGTCCTGCCGAGATGGGCACGATCTCAAACACCGACACTTATCTTTGGACTCGCCCACCCCTTCTTTCTTGTATTTGACCCGTCTGTTTTGGAACCATATCTTGACCTGTTTCTCGGAGAGGTTGAGATAGGTGGCGATTTCAATGCGTCTCAGTCGGGAGAGGTACATGTTATTGGCAAACTCTCTCTCCAGCTCTAAGAGTTGCGTGCTGGTAAATGCAGTCCGGATCCGCTTCCCCGCATCACTGTCTGTATCACTGCTCCCAAGGCTCCCTCCTGCAAACACAGAACATCAGTATCACTACGTAGAAAGTAGGCACAGGAATTAAGAGTAGACCCTATGTCTCTATCTAGACCTCACAGTGAGACAATACTGGCCTACTCTGTGTTGTGTTGTGTTGGAGTTGATCATTTTGTCGCACGAGAAATTAGCCTCCTGATATTGTTCTTGGGACATTTTAAAGATATTTTCTTCAAAAGTCAAATAAATGTTAAAAATATAACTATGAAAGTTGCATAATATGTTACATTGTATTAAGACTCAGACAGAAGGAATTTCATAGCGCCATCTGAATGAGAGATCTTATTCTTGTTTAATCAATATTTGGCGCCAATGTATAACATTTCTAAAAACATAACAAGACTCAAAATTAAGTGTGACGTTTTACACGACCAATGGCAGATGTTGGAAGAAGAGAATATTTGCCCCTCAGAATGAAGACGGCTATAGAACAGTATGAGGTTCTGTATCATATAGCCCTCCCATCAGCCTATAATGAGCAGTTAGTCTTGACAGTAAGCTGCGGTAATTCTGGCTTGTCATGACTGATTCTTACAAGTGGAAAATTATCCTTATATCTGAACAGACAGCCATTAGTACTGTTACTTTTGAATATTTGACTCTGAAAAAGATTACCTATTTCACAGAAATATTTACTCTTCTCTTATCTTGTTTGGATTTGAAAAGAAATATTATTATTTCTAAAATGCAACATGACAATTTTCTTTGTATGTCGGAAGAAAATAGTTATAAGGTTTTGACAGGTATGTTTTGATGCAGTATGAAATATATAATGATTCAATTAATTAGTTATGGGACACTTTAATTCTGAAAATGCAAACTTATGAAATTGTCTGAAAACTATATGGTCATGGTGAATCTAAACTTATCATAGTTTAATTGATATTTGGCGACGGCTTATCTATTTACTGGCAAATAAAACCACACAAATATTTTCTTTTCTGGGTTATGACCTCTGTCTCATATTCACAAAACTGAATAAATATCCCTGTTTGGTCAGCCTATTGTCAGTGCGATATTACTGCCAAACATATCAAGGAAATGTTGAAAAATCCTAATGTTAAATTGTTTTCATTACGAAATCAAGTAATTTTTTTTGGTGAATAAATTCATGCTAATCGTTCACGGTGTTCAGGACTTCAGGAAGTTTCCGAAGTGGTTTGAATTCATTTATTGTATCGGAGAGGAGTTTGTATGTCTTACCTAGGTTCATGTATCTGATGCGACGGGGGTCCATGGTCCGGAGAGGGTGGTGCGCCTGGCTGTCCGTGGACGTGAATGCCGAGGGCGTGGGTAGAGTCCCCAGCGGAGGGCGATGAGGCATCGAGAACACCGGGTGCGATGCTGTCAGAGCCCCACTGACCAGGGTAGCAGAGCTGGTGGTGCTAGGCACTGGCTTGACCAGCGGGAGAGGGCAGGTAGTGGGCAGAGACACTGGAAGCATGCCCACCCCGGCCGGCCCTGACCCGTGCACGCACCACGGACAGCAGACGTCGATGCCCTGGTGGCGGGCTAGGGAGTGCAGGGCATGGTCAGTGGCCGCCCTGTGAGGATCCGCATGCCCTCCACCGCCACTACTGAATGGGCTCCTCGGCGGACTGAACCCCCGAACTCCCTCATTTCCTGTCTTCTTCAATATTAAAGAGTCAACTAAAAATGACCTGGACATCATTTTTTCGGGTAAAATGTCCTTCCCTTTTCAGTGATGCCCTTTTCTCCACTTGACACGCTCTTCTGTGATTTCTGACCAAAATGTTGAGAATGCGGCTCTCTGTTTGAGAGTTTTCTTAGCTTATCAGTCCTGATAGGCCGCTAAGTGCTTCATTTAGTCTGTGGAAGTACTTGTCTCAGCAACCTGTTCCTTTGCCAGTCACTCTGTAACAAGTGTCGTCTGCTTCTCACCAAACTACCTTATATAGCAGTGCGCATGCTCCCGGGAGACAGCCACTCACGCGAGTCCCTCCTCGCTCGTGCACATCAATCACCATGGAGGCACGTGCTCATTTGCATACAAGTTTTTGTCATTATAATCAAGCTAAGAATGTGGACCAACAGGCATGAAGCATTGTGGTCGCCGCTAGACCGGTGTGTTTGCGAACAAATTAACGGTATTATAAGGCCATCAATGAAAATATTGGTGGAAATGATGGGTGTTTATTGGGTGTTAAGTGGGCTGGGAACTTGTGGAGAGGAGGGAGATTGTCCTTCTGGGCCACCACCAGCTTCACCTAATCCATCCAGAGCCAGATGAAAACAAGCATTAATGCTGACAGGTCGTCATGGGTGGCTGAGCAAGCCATCAAATATGGAATATGTCAGCCAAAAAAGATTGCACCTTTGTGTAATAATTGTGTAAGCAATTAAAAAAAAAGAGAAAATCAACGATGTCTACGCTGTCACATATGGCATTTTGAAATCCTAGCATTCATAATAGGGTCTTTTGACCTATAGTTTTTCAAAATGATTTCCGGAAGACATTTGACTTTCATTTCTTTGACATTACAAAGTGGTGGATTTTAATAATATTATTATGATTTATTTAATATGTAAGATGGTTTTCTTTTTTTTTAAATAACAACAATACTTGATTTTCCTTAAAGCAAATTTTGTTGAACGTGTCACTGGTTCATTTCTGAAGCCAAGAGACACGTACAGACATTAGACATACGCGAGTTCTATAAGATCGCTCACACCGATAGAGTAAATGGGATATTTTATCAGTCGGTTGATAATGGGTGAATGTAATTTGCTACTACTGATGGACAGGGCAAATAGAGAAGTGTGGATGACAGTTTACCTGGTCACTTAACACATCTCAACAAGTTTAAGCATCATCAAGTCTCATTCAGCCTTTAATACACCCAAACAAACACCCCTAAAACACTGAATGCTCCCTCCACAATGCCCGGCCATCAGATACAAAGCGACACGGCCCCTCACTAATTGAAACAGATGTAAATATTAATGTATCTTTTGTTAATCGGTTTCCACTCCATTATGTGCATGTGTAATTTTGCCCTCTTGTCAGCTGATTTCTTGAAGCAGAGAGTGTCATTTTCTGACCAAAAAAGGTCAATGTTTACTCTTTACAGAAGAAGAAACTGTAGTAGTTGAGGTGGCTTCAGTTTAACTGTAGACCAACAGGACAGTTGGTTAATTAGCCGCATGTGGCCTCAACGGATACAAGCTCCTTAAGATTTAATTATTCATTCTTGTAATTTATAATTATGTCTAAATGACCAAATATATATTTGCTTTCTTATAATGTTAAGCATAAAAAGTGAATTTCCATATCCGCATATACAAATGCATATGCTTTATTTAAGCAATATTTAGGAACGCATCATGCTTAAGAAATCGGTGAATCATATATGCATATGATTACACAATTTTTAAAAAGATATAAGATCATAGTTCCTTTACAATTGAGTTTTTACAAGTCTGCATGAAAGGCTCGCCTCCATTTGTCCACCTGTAAGACCATTTTCATATTTCAAATGATTTAAATGTTTGGGTAAATATGAAAGTAAACAATTCAAATAGAAGTAATTATCTCAGAGAATTCATTTAGAATTAAATTTGTTTAGCTTCTAACAGGTGTATTGAAATTTTCAATTTTCAAACAGAAAATATACCAATAAGTGACTAATTAAAACGGTCTACTCATAAGAGGGCATGAGATGACAGAAATGCAAACACAGAACATTCATTATTTGTTAGAAATGGGCCATATACGGTGGACATTGGTAAAGGTGTTGCATTTAATATTGAGTTTAAACTAATAAACTGAGAAACCGCATTATTTCATGGGAGTCCAGATCACCACTGATCAAACATTAACTATTGGATTCCTTTTGGGAAACTATTTGATGTTTCGACGATATTGAATCACGTGGTAAGATGAGTTGGTTCAGGCTGTCGACATTACATGCTTATTATCAACACATAATGCAGGGAAAATACCAAATAAAACATATTGATCTTTTCAACAAACATTGCTTTAATGAGCTTGACTATGATATCTTAATAGTTCAGATATGGAAGCCATCACTATTGAAATGATCTACATTTTATTCTGTTAATGGTGGCTCTAGAACATTTTAGCCAAAACTTATACACGACGGAGGTTGTCTCAAAGTGTGTGAAGGCTATGTATTGCCCACACGTAAATGTGATACTTCTTATTCCTTTAAACATCGGATAATAATTGATTAGTTTAATATCACTGCTTAGCTTCTGTGATGATTATTGCTCCAAATGTTAGAAGTGACAGGATCATGATAGTTTTTCTGTTGATATCTGCATAAATAATTGTCCCTGGGTGCCCTTTGTTAAGGACTTTGTGAACAGGGAAATAATGGGTGTTCTCGCTGTTGCTAATTAATTAAGGTTGTTGGACTTATTCGCTTCATTAATCAGGTGTCAATGTCTGATAAATCCTGCATTTTGATAACTGCTCTTCCTGCTGACTTGTGGTGTATGAAGAGAGAGGTTTAATGGCGAGGCGCACTCCAAGAGCCAGCAAATATTGCACAAGTCTTAATGTAGAGGCTCAATTGGAAAGACAACAAAGTTGCAACATGTCTGTAAATCGTTAGGCATTAATGATGAAGCCTTAAGGGCCTCCCGATGAACTGCCCACATTATTAGCCCGTTTTTTCTCTCCACCATAGAAGAGTCCACAGCCGAGTTTTTCTATATTAGGTATATTTATAATACTTAATTTGGCACTTTTTCCCGGAGCGAAGTGACTTCCTGGTGAGATATCACTACGCTGTTTGCTGCAGACACTTGTGTGGTTGAAGATTAATGCGACGTGCCTTTGCCCACCTCAGCAACCGCCTTTTACCTCAGATCAGTTTAACATTATCACTACATTTATCGACACTAACAGTCAGACAAGAAAAACAGCCTTACATCTATACCAGATTTATATTCACGATATCAAACATTTAACAGGTGTTTTTATTTATTTATTGTTCTTTATTCAAAGATCATATGAATTGGTGATTTAAAATCAAAATATTGACCAAAGTTACCACCCATAGGAAAGCCTCTCCTGGTTCTGAATGCTCAATGAACATCAAATTATCAACATACACAGCCCCTTTTACATTCTTCTGAGGTATTTGAGCGGAGGGCTTTTCAGTTTTGTGCAGGTTATGCATAGAATAAATGGCCTTTAATGTGTTAGAGATACAGAATATCATATATGATACCGTGCTATATATGATTGGCAACATTAAATTAATTATAACTAAACCTTCACATTTAAAGTTGTCACATTTAAATTTCAACAGTTTTGAATACTTTATAGTACGAAATGCGCAAAATATTATAAGTATTTCAAAACATTATGAGTATCTGAATACAAAATATTTACTGGTCTTAAATGAAACAGTATGTGTGAAAGACACTCCCGAGTCCCAAATTAGCAACCATCAGATAAAAGGTTATGTCTCAGTTAACAGAAACATGCGTCATGACTTTGTAATTTTGTCCAAATCTGGTCTTGATAATACCCTGGAGTATACTCCAAGATAATACATAGCATTATATTTGTAACCTTCCGATAAAAAATACTAGCTGATCTAATATAGAATAATCCATCTAAATTAATGTGAAGTTTTCACATTTGAATTCGCTCATTTCATAAAAAATGACTCACGTACAATGAAAGTGTCTATTTTAGTTGTTTGAATCTGTATTTCACATTTTAATATTTCACTATTGTTCAATTAATGTTTGCTTTTGTCCTGTCTTTAAGCATTGACAGGTATTTAATGTGTATCCTATGTGATCCGGAGTAGAATTTCAACATTATGCAAAACAAATCAGAAAAAAGAGAAAAATTGGCTCAATATATTCACACAATATCTTCAGATTTAAATCATGTCACCAAGCAGTAGTCCATTAGAAAAATAAACTGTAGAAGGTATTCGACCCATGGGTCTCTCCAGCACAAGCACATACACTGAATATGTATTGAGGTAAATGACAATTAAATCCTCTATACCATAGAATAGTTGCAAACAATCCATTGTAAATGCTATTAAAAGCTAAAACTGTTCATAATTTACTATTGAGTGATTCAAACTATTGTTATTTGTAAAATTATGAGTAAATCATTTGTTTATTAGTTAATAAAAGACCTGTGAGTTAATCTGAGTCAGAATTGTCCTTGAAGGCTTCATGAGGTCCCAATGTTGCAGAATGACATATTGGCGGGTGACAGTTGCAATATTAGGTAGTGCCTTGCTAATTTGTCCTCTCGGAACAAGCGAGAGTGACAAGCGAGAGTTGAGTGGTCACCATTGCTGCTCAGCGGAGCGTGAACGGCGGACAATAAGGGAGGTGAGTGAATATTTCTCGCATCAATGCCTCTCCACAACAGGGTGCTGCCAACAACAGTTTAGGAGGAAGCCCAAAACATAAATTTGCTTTAACTATGTTGTTAAACGTGCCACTGTTTGTTTAGGATTCACAAATAGCTGGTCATTGTCGTAAAATTAAGATGGCTGTTGAGAAATATTGAATATAACGATTGGCCTTTCAGGATCAGCTGGGACTGTCAACTCGATTCTCATGTTTTCAATAGATTTCTTTTATAAAGCTTGAAGAGTGGGCCATACTTTGCTAAATTCTTTAGCCAGAAAGCGATAATAAAGACTTTATAAATGTAAATTGGTGGAAACAATATAAAATATGACTGGTAGCATGATTTATATTCCAGACACCACAAAAGACTCATCAGATTGGTACTCAGAACCTCACAAGATTGGTTTGATCATAACAAAGTAATAATCAGTGTTTACAGAGTTTAACATTACATTATGCACTACCCTACCTAACTTTGCTACCTTCAGACTTTAATACAATCATCTGATACAACCTAAAATTTGCAGACATAAAACATGAATAGAATTTGCAATTGAAATAAGATCCAAGATTTGTAATTTATACAACCACCTGTTTGGCTAATCCCTTAAATAAGTAAATTTGGTGAGGTGTATGAGAGGGGTGTGAATTTCACAGCATATTGCGATATGTGCCTAGCGATTGTCACCCCACTAAATACAAATCTCACTGCTTGACCTGAGCTTATGTCTCGCTGTTCGCACCAGTTCGTATGATCTCTACCTCACGCCTCACTCCCCGCTTCATTTGAGAGATGTGAATTTGCGCATTTGCATATGTCAACTGCTTCCACAAACTGGGCGACATTTGAATGAAATTTATTGAAAGTAATAGCAAGTTCAAAGGCTTTTCATTTTGATCTCCATGTAACATTTGTTCAGCTTGCCAAGTGTCGTCTGCTCTTGTCAAGTGTCGTCTGCTATTGTCAACTCACGAAGTCCTGAATGCGATCGGCGCACAATTGGTTCTGCGAAAAACAGAAGTTTCCTTGAATATCGGATTTAATATACACAACATGAAAATTGATACAACATGAAAATAGATTACAAAATGTATGACTTATGAGTAGATGATTGTGAGGGCTGAATATTTATTCTCTCTTTACGCATCCTTGATATGCATAAAATGATATTTCTTTGGAGAGCAATTTATAGTATTTATTGTCTTCGTGATTTTAATCATATATTGTTGCCTTAGTTTTGTAAGTTTCATGCGTTAAAGGAAATATGGAGCATAATATGATAATGATAAAGGAATATTTATTGAGCAAGTGAAAGAGTGACTTCCCATCATTGAATTCAATTAATCAAACTAAGGCCAGAATTTACTGTCAACTAAGCAAAATAAAGAAGATTCGATCCACTAATCCATGATTATCTGTCTGTGTGTCTTAATTATAACAATCTTCTAATGTATCACAAGAGTACACATATTCCAAGTTGTTGGCATTTACTGCGGTGTTATAGATATGTCTTCCAGAAAAAGATATGGAAATTTTAAAAATTGTGAAGACCTATTCTCATACATTGTGTAAGGGTCTAATTCTAGGTGGTTTTTGCAGAGTTTACGGAGTCATCTTCTCACTGTTTTGAGCTTTGTTTCTCATCATTGTGAAACCCTATCTGCACTGTAGTAATTCACAAATGTGAGAAATACATAAAAGTAAAATTTAGCGAAAAACAACACTATCTAACAATCACATGGGGACCACTCTGCTGACCAATAAAGAACCCCGCACGTGCGAATAGACGCGCGAGAGACCAGCAGACGACATTTAGTTTTGTGAGGCACGTGGCGCGAGAGGCTGACAAAGTGTCATATTTACCTGTCCACATAACCTGCCAGATGTTTCCCCTTCTATCAGGACATATACACACTTTTAGTTGGCTGAGATTGATAAACAAAACTTTAAAGTCACCATTCCTGGTTTTGTTTTTTATAAAAACATAATTGTGGTTAATCTACACATATAATATTTTTGTCTTTACATTCAAAAGGAAAATAGTTCTCTTTTAATGACCTGGGACTCTTTTATTATTGAATCAATTACAAAATGTACACCCTCAAAACAGTTCTTCTCACGGCTATGGCCATACAGCGTGACGCCCCGTCTCTCTCCCTTGTGGTTTCAAATGAGCGTCTGGAAGAATTAACAGATTTTCAATGGTGGTTACCGATCCCATAATAGGCACTCAATCAATTAAAATATCTCTTGCTGCTCGTGCCGACTCATCAGTGGAGCCATTAGTTTTCTGCTACAGGGCCATTGTTATCTATTTGAGTGTCATCACCAGCACTTTGGGGCTCAATCATTTCACGGCAAGCTCAGGATAAGGTTGCCAAGAAACTAGTAATCATTTCAGCAAAACATAAACTCAGTTGTTGTTTTTATGTTCATATACTTGTCTGTCTTTGTGAAACATTTTCTGCAAGATGGCATCCCTTTTAAAGTACACCATAACCAGGTCTTAAGGCAATACTCAGGGACTGATTTCCCCCCTAGGGGGCACCAGAGAGTTGTTCTCTGCAAGGACATTGAAGCTAATTAGGCCCATTTCAATATTCACCTTTGGTGGCGAATTCACTTAAATGATAAAGTGTTAGTACCTTCCCTCCTAGATGATGAAAGGGAATAGTGACTCTCAAACCCAATATGTTGGGAAGGATGGCTCAATATCTGGGCTTTATTTCATCAGTCCACCTGTAGCTGTGTCCACGCCCAGTCTCCGGGCACGGAGCCACAGCGCCGCCTAGACCACCGAAAAGACTAATGCTTCTTTCAGTATAACTTTCATAAAATACAAGCCGACATTAAAGACCTGTCTATAATTCAATATAAAAAACCCTGTGTCCGATATCAAGTACAAAGGGGGAGTATGGGAGCGCACATTACTTTGCCCCGGGGTGAGCAGGGCCGGTCTACTTGACATCTGGCTGCACGGATACTTAAGCGGGCTACAAACATTGAATCCTTGCTCCCCCAATTACCAAGCCATATGTTGAATCCACCACTCTGTAACTACCATTATCTCCCCCAGTTGTCATGATTATTTATTTGATATGGTAACATCAAATGGTTTCTTTATTTGGTGCATTTTAAAAGATATATTTTAAGTATTTTTATCCACTTACTGATGTTCAAACAAAATAACACAAAATAGTTATTTATTTCATCTGATAATGTATGTAGGGTAAATATAATACTGCTCCGAAATGGTCTGAAGCATTCATGTGTGAGAGACAACATTGTGTAATTGTTGACAAATATTTTCTAAAAAAATCATATATGACGTTCAGCAAAGGATGCATGCAATCCATATTTCTTATAACTTGTACAGTCCCTGAAATAAGTATACCATACCACACTCCATAAAGTCTTGATACAAGTATACCATACCACTCTCCATAAAGTCTTGATACATGTATACCATACCACTCTCCATAAAGTCTTGATACAAGTATACCATACCACTCTCCATAAAGTCTTGATACAAGTATACCATACCACTCACAATAAAGTCTTGATACAAGTATACCATACCACACTCCATAAAGTCTTGATACAAGTATACCATACCACACTCCATAAAGTCTTGATACAAGTATACCATACCACTCTCCATAAAGTCTTGATACAAGTATATCATACCACTCACAATAAAGTCTTGATACAAGTATACCATACCACTCACAATAAAGTCTTGATACAAGTTTACCATACCACTCTCCATAAAGTCTTGATACAAGTATACCATACCACTCTCCATAAAGTCTTGATACAAGTATACCATACCACACTCCATAAAGTCTTGATACAAGTATACCATACCACACACAATAAAGTCTTGATACAAGTATACCATACCACTCTCCATAAAGTCTTGATACAAGTATACCATACCACTCTCCATAAAGTCTTGATACAAGTATACCATACCACTCTCCATAAAGTCTTGATACAAGTATACCATACCACTCTCCATAAAGTCTTGATACAAGTATACCATACCACTCACAATAAAGTCTTGATACAAGTATACCATACCACTCTCCATAAAGTATTGATACAAGTATACCATACCACTCTCCATAAAGTCTTGATACAAGTATACCATACCACTCTCCATAAAGTCTTGATACAAGTATACCATACCACTCTCCATAAAGTCTTGACACAAGTATACCATACCACTCTCCATAAAGTCTTGACACACGTATACCATACCACTCTCCATAAAGTCTTGATACAAGTATACCATACCACTCTCCATAAAGTCTTGACACAAGTATACCATACCACTCTCCATAAAGTCTTGATACAAGTATACCATACCACTCTCCATAAAGTCTTGACACAAGTATACCATACCACTCTCCATAAAGTCTTGATACAAGTATACCATACCACTCTCCATAAAGTCTTGATACAAGTATACCATACCACTCACAATAAAGTATTGACCCACATATTGATTCATATATTGATCAATGTTGTGATCCACGTTTTGATTCATATTTTTCATTTGTCTTGATTCGTGTCTAGATCCAGATTATGATCCGAATATTGATCCATGTCTTGATCCATGTCTTGGTCCATGTCTTGATTCATGTTTTCACTCATATCTTGATCAATATGCTAATTCATGTTTTGATTCATGATATGAAAGATTTGCATAATGTTTAAAGGTGCAATGTTCATTTCTTGGCTACCGTGTGTATCCAAGGAGAAAGGTTGTGATCCCTAACTAAAGATGCCTTGATGTCAGGATGCAAATATGCAATAAAAATTAAGATTAACACATGAAAATAATGAAGATTATGTCTCTCATAATATTTTACAATACCTATGCTGCAAACCAAAGAGATTTTGTATAAAGTTATCGAGATTTTTGGTCTCCCAAAAATACAAAACAAAAACGTCTGTATGACACTCGAAACTGATGCAAAAACACGTGAATAGAACCAAAAATATTGCTTAAACAAATTGATATCAGTTATACTTTGCCATTTGAATATCAAAAACTCCAGTTAAGCTATTTGATATTTGTCTCATGATAATATAAATGGGCAGTATTTGATGATGAGAAATTCAAAGCAAAATGTTATGAATGACAGAATACAATGCCATACGATATTAGGAAAACTGAAACTTCAAGAACAAAAGAGAGTTTTTGACACTGCACTGTGCAGAATACCTGAAATCACAATGACAATGACATCTAAACCAGACTGTTATGTAGTTTAATAAAGCCACATCTTAAAAGGATTACACAGGCACATATCTGTTACTAGAGGGCACTTAAGGGTGGGGTATGTAACTAACCATAAGGTATATATTTTTCATCAAGTAATTGTTCTTTTCAATAGAAATTTATATTCAACTTTAAAATGAGCTTTCTCAAGAATAACCATCCGACTCTACTCCAGAGACACCTGGTGGTGGTTGTCCCCAAGCAAACAATGTCAGGCATTAAGAGCTGTCCTCTGGTGTCAATTGATAACTATAGTTGAAACCATTGTTACCGGCTCAAGACACAGAATCAGATCTTAGAAAGGTAACTGACTCATTCAATAAGACTATGGGAACAATTACCCTGTCACTTGTGGAGGGAGAAGAAAATAAGAGAAAACAAATAAAACAAAGAAAATATAAGAAAACTTTTATAAAGCAGGAATAAAAAGATTGAGATAATAACTCTTCAATAGTAAAACTTATCAGTTCATTACTTGTTAATCCCAAACACAAAGAGATTTGAGTCTTTGTTCGACTAACTTACAGCCGCCATGGCTGCACTGTCACAAATGATTTTGATTGTTACACAAACAGCTTTCGCCGCTCTCCCCTATTTGTAAAACACGAATCTATGCTTACTATTTAATTTACAATGATATATATGTAAGTCATTTTATCGAATGTATTCAATCGAATGTAATCCCAATTTTTATATTTTTCCAGTTCAAGTTTGATGTCCTGTTTCTTATCGTCATTGATATTAAAAATTATAAATGATACCCTCAAACTACAAACGGAATGCAAGAATGGCATACATTATAGGTACTGACAATTATAGACAATTTCTTTGTCTCACCTTGAGCTTATAGGACATAATTATTTATGCAATCAGTTTGCTCACATATATTATCAAAGTTATTAGAGTAGTCATTAATTGGTCAGTACTCATCCTGATTTAAAACCTTTATGTGTATATATATGTGTGTGTGTGTGTGTGTGTGTGTGTGTGCGTACACAAATGTTAGTAAACATGTTTGGTGTTGTATTTGATTTTAATAATTTCATTGCGAAATGTTTATCAAGAAATTTTTAATTTGTGAAACGTATACTTTTTGGAGCACACTTTTATTTCTATTTTTGGAAGAAATCGTTATTGTTTATCAAACATATAGTTCTTTCTTGTTAATATGATGTCGCTTAATTCATTCACTGCTGTCAATTCTTAATTTGTGAAACGTATACTTTTTGGAGTACACTTTTATTTCTTTTTTTTTCGAAGAAATCGTTATTGTTTATCAAACATATAGTTCTTTCTTGTTAATATGATGTCGCTTAATTCATTCACTGCTGTCAACCTGGTTAGGTAAACGTATTGGTGACTCCATTTAAGGCATTGCTCCAAAAATAAGTAAAAGCTGATTTTCTCCCGATGTGGGGTATTATTATTGTTCAATGTGAAAACACAAGGAGTCAAATGAACTCATTCAAAAGTAATTGTTGCCAATGCTTTATATATATCAAATTAATAAGTAATGATGATCTTTTCAGCATGTATAGTGCTAATCTATAATATCAACCACTGTGGTTTTCTTGTACAATCCGGCATAACATTTCTTAATAAGTCTATAACAACAAACGCTGTGATATTGCTCAACGAGTCTGTAACAACAACCACTGTGGTATTACCTACCAACAAATCCATAACATCAATCACTGTGGTATTACCCAACAAATCCATAACATCAATCACTGTGGTATTACCCAACAAATCCATAACATCAATCACTGTGGTATTACCCAACAAGTCCATAACATCAACCACTGTGGTATTTCCTACCAACAAATCCATAACATCAATCACTGTGGTATTACCCAACAAATCCATAACATCAATCACTGTGGTATTACCCAACAAGCCCATAACATCAACCACTATGGTATTTCCTACCAACAAATCCATAACATCAATCACTGTGGTATTACCCAACAAGCCCATAACATCAACCACTGTGGTATTACCCAACAAGTCCATAACATCAATCACTGTGGTATTACCCAACAAGTCCATAACATCAATCACTGTGGTATTACCCAACAAGTCCATAACATCAACCACTGTGGTATTACCCAACAAATCCATAACATCAATCACTGTGGTATTACCCAACAAGCCCATAACATCAATCACTGTGGTATTACCCAACAAGCCCATAACATCAACCACTGTGGTATTACCCAACAAATCCATAACATCAATCACTGTGGTATTACCCAACACGCCCATAACATCAACCACTGTGGTATTTCCTACCAACAAATCCATAACATCAACCACTGTGGTATTACCCAACAAGCCCATAACATCAATCACTGTGGTATTACCCAACAAGTCCATAACATCAATCACTGTGGTATTACCCAACAAGCCCATAACATCAACCACTGTGGTATTACCCAACAAGCCCATAACATCAATCACTGTGGTATTACCCAACAAGCCCATAACATCAACCACTGTGGTATTACCCAACAAGTCAATAACATCAATCACTGTGGTATTACCCAACAAGCCCATAACATCAATCACTGTGGTATTACCCAACAAGCCCATAACATCAATCACTGTAGTATTACCCAACAAATCCATAACATCAATCACTGTGGTATTACCCAACAAGCCCATAACATCAATCAATGTGGTATTACCCAACAAGCCCATAACATCAACCACTGTGGTATTACCCAACAAATCCATAACATCAATCACTGTGGTATTACCCAACACGCCCATAACATCAACCACTGTGGTATTTCCTACCAACAAATCCATAACATCAACCACTGTGGTATTTCCTACCAACAAATCCATAACATCAATCACTGTGGTATTACCCAACAAGCCCATAACATCAACCACTGTGGTATTACCCAACAAGTCCATAACATCAATCACTGTGGTATTACCCAACAAGTCCATAACATCAATCACTGTGGTATTACCCAACAAGTCCATAACATCAACCACTATGGTATTACCCAACAAGCCCATAACATCAATCACTGTGGTATTACCCAACAAGCCCATAACATCAATCACTGTGGTATTACCCAACAAGTCCATAACATCAATCACTGTGGTATTACCCAACAAGTCCATAACATCAATCACTGTGGTATTACCCAACAAGCACATAACATCAACCACTGTGGTATTACCCAACAAGCCCATAACATCAATCACTGTGGTATTACCCAACAAGCCCATAACATCAACCACTGTGGTATTACCCAACAAGCCCATAACATCAATCACTGTGGTATTACCCAACAAGCCCATAACATCAACCACTGTGGTATTACCCAACAAGCCCATAACATCAATCACTGTGGTATTACCCAACAAGCCCATAACATCAACCACTGTGGTATTACCCAACAAGCCCATAACATCAATCACTGTGGTATTACCCAACAAGCCCATAACATCAACCACTGTGGTATTACCCAACAAGCCCATGACATCAATCACTGTGGTATTACCCAACAAGTCCATAACATCAATCACTGTGGTATTACCCAACAAGCCCATAACATCAACCACTGTGGTATTACCCAACAAGCCCATAACATCAATCACTGTGGTATTACCCAACAAGCCCATAACATCAACCACTGTGGTATTACCCAACAAGTCAATAACATCAATCACTGTGGTATTACCCAACAAGCCCATAACATCAATCACTGTGGTATTACCCAACAAGCCCATAACATCAATTACTGTGGTATTATCCAACAAGTCCATAACATCAATCACTGTGGTATTACCCAACAAGTCCATAACATCAATCACTGTGGTATTACCCAACAAATCCATAACATCAATCACTGTGGTATTACCCAACAAGCCCATAACATCAATCACTGTGGTATTACCCAACAAGCCCATAACATCAACCACTGTGGTATTACCCAACAAGTCCATAACATCAATCACTGTGGTATTACCCAACAAGCCCATAACATCAACCACTGTGGTATTACCCAACAAGTCCATAACATCAATCACTGTGGTATTACCCAACAAGCCCATAACATCAACCACTGTGGTATTACCCAACAAGTCCATAACATCAATCACTGTGGTATTACCCAACAAGTCCATAACATCAATCACTGTGGTATTACCCAACAAGTCCATAACATCAATCACTGTGGTATTACCCAACAAATCCATAACATCAATCACTGTGGTATTACCCAACAAGTCCATAACATCAATCACTGTGGTATTACCCAACAAATCCATAACATCAATCACTGTGGTATTACCCAACAAGTCCATAACATCAATCACTGTGGTATTACCCAACAAGCCCATAACATCAACCACTGTGGTATTGCTCATCAAGCCCATAACATCAACCACTGGTATTGCTCATCAAGCCCATAACATCAATCACTGTGGTATTACCCAACAAGTCCATAACATCAATCACTGTGGTATTACCCAACAAGCCCATAACATCAACCACTGTGGTATTGCTCATCAAGCCCATAACATCAACCACTGGTATTGCTCATCAAGCCCATAACATCAACCACTGTGGTATTGCCCAAAAAGTCCATAACGTCAACCACTGTGGTATTGCCCAACAAGTCTATAACATCAACCACTGTGATATTGCTCAACGAGTCTATAACATCAACCACTGTGGTTTTTCTAACAAGTCTATAACATCAACCACTGTGCATCACTAGAAATGGCAGACATAGGGATATAACTTTTTTACTCCTGAATATACATCTACAAATGATATGTGATCGAATGTCAACCTTCTTAGGTTATTTTGATCAAATATTGCCAGTGACCCTGAAGTGACCTTTCAATGACCTTGAAAATAGGAAGCCTATTTCCACGAAATTATCTACATGTTTTATTATCCTATCATCTATATCTTTCAAATATGAGCTCGTAGAGTCCTTATTCATCAAAATCTGTTCATAATTAACAATTTGAGAGCAATTTATAGTTTTGTGGTCAATCTATAAGGGAAAACAGAGGGAAATACTATAATACTAAGTTTTTTTGGTATAATATAAAAATGCCAGCTTATTGGAGGTTAGTTTATGAAAATATATAGAATACTGCAGAGAAAACACATTAATACTAAAAAGAAATTGAAAAAAAGTCCGTCAATTTCAAGATTTATTATGAAGCTAAAATGATTAAAAATAGCTTAAATCGGTAGGGTTACAAAAGTGACAAATTGACGGACTTTAATTTGACCTCACATTTATTTTTGAGGTATTAGATCAATTAAATATTAATCTAATTTCAGAAAATAATCAGCAATAAGTTGCTCTTATCATAATAATACCTAAAAAAGAAGAAATATTCCCTGAAAAATATGAGAAAATTAGTATGAATAGAAATTATTGAAAAAAATATAATAAAAAATATATTGAATGTAGAGTCAATTGGGTTATAACATTTAGTAGCTGATGTATTTCTAACAAATTTCATGTATTAAATTTATTTCAACAATATGAGGAAGTTAGTGAAATCCTTTTATGAATATCTATGAAACACATCACTAAAAGTGGCCAATCATTAAAATGGCCTATGACCCCTTTTACTATTTGGATAATTTCATCCCCATTTCCTTTAAATACTATTTTTTGGATAATTTTTGAAAAAATGGCATTCTGTGTGGTTGATTTGGTGAATGGAAGTAGAAATCAGCCAATATTACATGTCACTGAAAGTGCTCTGCAGGGTGCTTTCTTGACGTCCGCTCCTCCCACTGCTATAGACCCGTTACATGCGCTATGTCACTCATTCTCGCTGATGGTATTCCTTACCAACAAGTCTATAACAACAACCACTGTGGTATTTCTTACCAACAAGTCTATAACATCAACCACTGTGGTATTTCTTACCAACAAGTCTATAACATCAACCACTGTGGTATTTCTTACCAACAAGTCTATAACAACAACCACTGTGGTATTTCTTACCAACAAGTCTATAACAACAACCACTGTGGTATTTCTTACCAACAAGTCTATAACAACAACCACTATGGCATTTCTTACCAACAAGTATATAACAACCACTGTGGTATTTCTTACCAACAAGTCTATAACAACAACCACTGTGGTATTTCTTATTAAATCTATAACACCAAACATTGTGGTATTGCTTAACAAGTCTATAACATCAACCACTGTGGTAAGTCCCTTAAATGATTATAATAACACACATCGTGATGATATTCCCCTGAAGTTCAATTATAGAAACAGCTGTATAACTGTACATAAGAATATCAAAATTATAGTAATAGGTTTTTGTTTAATATTGATTCTCTAAATAAATATAACATTCACACCTTCTTCACACTTTCTTCATACAACTTCTTATGCATATTGTGTATAGAAATCCACAGCTTTATATTGGTGACTAAATTCACTGACACATGTCAAATTTCCCAGCCTGCCGATGTCCAATATTTCATAAATAACCCAGTTGAGTTTGTCAGCATTTTGAGCAAATAGGAATGAGCGCTTCCCATAGGTGTATGAGGAAAGGGTGGAGTAGTAATGTCTGAATACTCCGGTGTCAGTCACGCCTTCCATCTTGCCATCTCTACTGATGCTGCGAAGGAACCAGGCTCCATCAGCCTTAATGCCAAACAGGAAAGGCTTTCCCTTGACGCTGATGATGGCGTGGTTGTAGACGTGTTTCCACTGTCCTTGGTCTCGCTTCTCCGTGCAGAAGGTATGTGAGATGCTCTGAATGGTCCACCACTTGTTGCGTGTGTTGAAGGTGAAGATGAACGTGGTTGATCCGTGTGTGAAGGCGATCATCTGATGATAGTCAGATTCCTGTAAGGTGTGAACCACCCCGCCCAACTTCCCTCCTTCCAGCAGCTCACGGACTATCAGCAGCCGCTTGGACTGCGAGTGACTGAACAAGTACGTTCCCCCGCCTATGGTCACTGCTTTCACGGTGTCATAGGCGTAAGCCAAGTCCCCAGTGTGTGTCTCCGGACCAAGCTTTCCCCTTGGGAAGAGTTCTTGGATGATGTAATGGCGCTCTTCAGAGGACCACGCAAATAAAAAAGTTCTTGCCCGGATCTTGAAAGTGGTGAGCGTGTTGAATTGTTGATTCAGTTTCCCTTGGTCAGTGACGCTCTCGTTCCTGCCGTCTTTAGTCACAGACATGATTAAGAAATGTCTTTCTTTAGGGCTAAATGCTAGCATGTATGTGGGTCCAGGGACTGGTATCAGTAGCTTGGGGAGGTGGCGCCCGTCGAATTCATCCCAGGGATCGGTCTCCACATAGGAGCTGAGGCGGAAGGCGAGGTTACATATAGCCTGCCGGTACCTCCACTGGTCAATCCACAGCCCGACCTCCCCGCCCGGCCTCACGCAGCGGACGATCTCCGAGACATTCGCCTCGGGAAGGGGAGCTCCTTGGCACGTTATATAATCAGCAAAATCTTCCTTGAAGGGTAAGAACTCATGCTGGAGAAGCTGATATGAAGGCCAGGCGACCTTCACAAGGTGAGGGATGATAGCGTGCGGTTCTCGCGTCTCCGTCGTCTTATCGTTGACGTTAATAGCGCTGTTGAAGCCGCTAGGGTTGCCATGGCAATCATGATACCCCTCTCCTCCTAGATCCACGTGGATATACTCCAGGTCGGTGAAGCCTACCTCGCAGCGGTACACCTGGATGCTGGGGTGTGCCGGGACGCCCACGATACTGGTTATCTTCCAGATCCGGTAATCAAATAGTTCCCCCATGACCATCTTCTGTGGGTCTCTCCAGCTCGGTACCGCCATTGTCTGAAAATAAAGTGAAACTCAATTATACTCAGTGGTTTGATTGCACACCATGCAAGCTGTAATAGTAGTTTGTAAATCTTCAATTTAGGTATAATCGGGATATTATACGATGGAAATAAAACTCAAAAGTTCATTTTTCTGTGCTACGTGAAATGTATTTCTGTCATGCACGTTGAAACAATTCTTTATAAAATATGAAGAATAAGCGATGACATAAGTGCTGTGTGGTGCGAGGATTGAATGCATGCTATCCTTTCACAACATTGATACCTCATTTTGACTCACTCTTTGGACCTCTCTATCTCCCTGTGAGTAATTTCATAGTTATTAGTGTCGAAGTTATAAAGCATGATTGTGTTGGTTTTCTCATAAAATATACATCTGTCCATTAACTAACCATTCACTAAACCAAAAGATGTCCTCCATAATGTACCAGGGCCAACTGAATTTAAAGATATTATGGATCCGTCATTTAGAAAGGTTAACATAATATGTCACTTGTTAAATTACAATAAAAAAACAAAGCATGAAATAGAATTGTGATCTGTGTTTACTTCCTGTTTACCTCAGTGCAAACTCGGGACTGCGACAGGTCAGGAATTATATCATGGACAGGTTCGTGGTATGAGATCTGTTTATAGACCGGCTTAGTCCGTGCTGCACCCAGTATGGTTGGGAATTATTCCATGGACAGGTTCGTGGTTTGAGACCTGTTCATAGACCGGCTTAATCCGTGCTGTGCCCAGTAAGGTTAGGAATTATTCCATGGACGGGTAAGTGGTATGAGATCTGCTTATAGACCCGCTTAATCCGTGCTGTGCCCAGTAAGGTTAGGAATTATTCCATGACAAGTTTGTGGTATGAGATCTGCTTATAGACCCGCTTAATCCGTGCTGTGCCCAGTAAGGTCAGGAATTATTCCATGACAAGTTTGTGGTATGAGATCTGCTTATAGACCCGCTTAGTCCGTGCTGCGCCCAGTAAGGTTAGGAATTATTCCATGACAGGTTCGTGGTATGAGACCTGTTCATGGACCCACTTAATCCGTGCTGCGCCCAGTAAGGTTAGGAATTTTTTTATGGACAGCTACATGGTATGAGATCTGCTTATAGACCGGCTTAGTCCGTGCTGTGCCCAAAAAGGTCAGGAATTATTCCATGGACAGGTACGTGGTATGAGATCTGCTTATAGACCCGCTTAATCCGTGCTGTGCCCAGTAAGGTTAGGAATTATTCCATGGACAGGTACGTGGTATGAGATCTGTTTATAGACCCACTTAGTCCGTGCTGTGCCCAGTAAGGTCAGGAATTATTCCATGACAAGTTCGTGGTATGAGATCTGCTTATAGACCCGCTTAGTCCGTGCTGCGCCCAGTAAGGTTAGGAATTATTCCATGGACGGGTTCGTGGTATGAGATCTGCTTATAGACCCGCTTAGTCCGTGCTGCGCCCAGTAAGGTTAGGAATTATTCCATGGACAGGTAAATGGTATGAGATCTGTTTATAGACCCGCTTAGTCCGTGCTGTGCCCAGTAAGGTTAGGAATTATTCCATGACTAGTTCGTGGTATGAGATCTGCTTATAGACCCGCTTAGTCCGTGCTGTGCCCAGTAAGGTTAGGAATTATTCCATGGACAGGTTCGTGGTATGAGATCTGCTTATAGACCCGCTTAGTCCGTGCTGTGCCCAGTAAGGTTAGGAATTATTCCATGGACAGGTACGTGGTATGAGATCTGCTTATAGACCCGCTTAGTCCGTGCTGCGCCCAGTAAGGTTAGGAATTATTCCATGGACAGGTAAATGGTATGAGATCTGTTTATAGACCCGCTTAGTCCGTGCAGCGCCCAGTAAGGTCAGGAATTATTCCATGGACGGGTACGTGGTATGAGATCTGCTTATAGACCCGCTTAGTCCGTGCTGTGCCCAGTAAGGTTAGGAATTATTCCATGGACAGGTTCGTGGTATGAGATCTGCTTATAGACCGGCTTATAGACCGGTTTTATCCATGCTGCGCTCAGTAAATCGTGTCCTTCAATTTCTACTCGCTCCTCACAATCACATCACTTGGTTTGTATCAGAAATCTTTATCAAACAGTAAGTACATATATCAACACATTCTACACTACCGTTGCTTGGGCCATTTAAAATGGTGACGGCATTATAATTAGGCTATACTGATCAATAATATAATGGCCATTTGTTATCTTGTCCTGTAAAAGTAATAAACTGTTGTTTACGTCTTTTTCAGCATAATATAGGCTATATCAGTTTGAGGTTCACGGTCCATTTAACCAGAACAAAAGTCTCTATTGGCAGTCTCCTGAAGCGGACTCTCCACCTCAATATCATAACAGGACTCCAGTGCACCAGTCCTCCTGTTTGCTGTCCGCCTAACTCTTTCAAATAAAAAGTGCTTCTTACACTTCAATACGTTGTAAATCTTATATGTCAGTGTGTGAATATCATTTAAAAATATATTATGAATTGCATGCATGGGCGATGAGCTATGGGTTTACTTCTGAATATTTGATTGCATATTGATTGAAACGTTTGTTCTGATTATATGATGTGGCAATTAAGAGCATAATTTTACCCTAGAAGCCAAGAATGACATGATAACATAATATACTGGATGAAAAAAGAAATAGTTATGATAAAATGTTGAGAATTCCAGAGTATAATAAGAATGTATTGACAAACATCGATGAAATGTGCACAAATATTCCAAAGGAATTTCGGTCACACGTAAAAAAATTGGACCACAGAGAAGTAATAAAATACCAATGAAAGTCAATGAAATGGTAATCTGACAGCTGATATTACTGTTGTACTAGACATTTGGGAATCTTTAACTTTGCTGATGACATTTATTTTGGAATAAAAGGGTTGCTGCATGTAAGTTTCAGTGTTTATATAAAGAACCTGGAATAAAAGAAATAACATAATATATAGTCGATAATGCCATGCTCAAATCTAGGGTAGAACACTGTACATGTATGTTTAGTATACTGAGTTAATCTGTAGAAGACAAGCCCATGAGTGGCCGAGTCAAATATCTTTCTGCACCTATATATTGTACATGTATTGGCTTCTGTTACAACAAAATCAATCAATCAAAAACATATCAATGTCCCTAATTACCTTTAGTCCTTTAGTCCTATATCTATAATAACATCACTAATCTTCTGAAAACATATAACTGTTCCTGATCACCCAAATGTATACCTATGTTCGTAATCACCTGAAAATGTAAAACAAATGTCCCCAAATGTCGCCGCAAGATGTACCAATGTCCCTGATCACCTGAGAGTATATCCTTGTCCCTGATCACCTGAGGGTATATCCATGTCCCTGATCACCTGAGGGTATATCCATGTCCCTGATCACCTGAGAGTATATCCTTGTCCCTGATCACCTGAGGGTACATCCATGTCCCTGATCACCTGAGGGTATACCCATGTCCCTGATCACCTGAGGGTATACCCATGTCCCTGATCACCTGAGAGTATATCCTTGTCCCTGATCACCTGAGGGTATATCCATGTCCCTGATCACCTGAGAGTATATCCTTGTCCCTGATCACCTGAGAGTATATCCATGTCCCTGATCACCTGAGAGTACATCCATGTCCCTGATCACCTGAGGGTATATCCATGTCCCTGATCACCTGAGAGTATATCCTTGTCCCTGATCACCTGAGAGTATATCCATGTCCCTGATCACCTGAGAGTACATCCATGTCCCTGATCACCTGAGAGTATATCCTTGTCCCTGATCACCTGAGGGTATATCCATGTCCCTGAAAATATTCTAACCCCTGATGTATTTGAAATATACAAATTTTCACCTTAAAACATACCCATGTTGTCCCTGATCACCTAAATGTACTTATAGTTATGAATATCAAGCACATATAAAGTCGATTCCAACCTATTTTAGTAAGAATAATAAGCATTCAAAATTGATCAAGTAGATGATGAAAAAGATTTTGATTATGGAAACACATTACTTTTAATAAAGCATTTTAGAAACATGTACTTACATTTATTGGTTAAATTCAGTGATGTCTGATACTTGTTTGTTGTGGAAATGCGATTGAGTCAGCTTCATTTGACATAACAAGATTCCCCTGATAGTTACCAGTAGTTTTACTTGAATAATGCATATGGTTTAATATGTTTATATTTCACGCAGAGTTAAAGATACATTATTTATCGATATACAACACAGGCCACCCATTTCGGGATCATAATCTAATATGCGGAAAAGTTAATTATTTGATTATCTAATCGTTTCCCATTTCACTGTCCCCTCCCTTTTTCAGGTAGCTACAAGTAATAAACTACAGGTATAGGCTTGAAATATATCTCTTAAAAGATGTACTACCAGATGTGATATAACTAGAACAATAATTGGAAATATTCCAATGCAATGCACATAAATTTGTTGCAGTAGCTTTGTATAATGATGAAGTGAAGTCCATTTGCAAAGTGATTGTAGACAAAGTGAGTGCATCGTTAGAGTTTGAAAGGAGTTGAACCATAATAACTGACAAGTAGTTTCATATAAAATGACATTGTACATGGACTCATGATGAGCCCAAATTCTACTTGCAAGAAAACCTGACACAGCATGTGTAATAGATATTTGGAAGTTGTTGCTTATTATTAGAAATTTAATGACCATAATTTATCTAAATATCAACGAAAAAATCAGCTACATACACATGATCGTTTTTAATCAAGACCAGATTTCAACTCATTTTATCGGGTTTTTTAGTCAACACTGTTCTATAATAAATGTAGAATATGGCGCATGAGTGTGGATTGGTGATTTGCTAAATTTAGATATTTTCCAATCTAATTTGTAGCTAATGAGGGTAATATATTTTATTGTAATATATCTTAAGGAGCTTTTCTTCTGGTGGCAGCCTTCTATATCGGACATGATTCAACCAACCATATGACAGATAAGTGTTTTATTTTATACTGTGCTTTCTCAATCTTTCAGAATAACTTACTCATCAAAGATCGCGATAGAGCATCAATGCAATATACCACTGTGTAAGATCAATGCTTATTCTAATTTGGACCATTCGATGTGTTACACATCAGTTTGCATGCACATGGCAGTAATATTTTGGCGCAAATTTCAATAAGTAAAATCTACAAATGTCAGAATACATTCATATTCATAAATTATTTTGATAATTCCGTATTAAAAAAATGAATTACTCTATTTCTTTTTTAGATATCGACTCCATGAGTGTGTACTTGATATCTTCAACAACACAACATTATTTCTTTTTCAAAGAAATCGTTTTTTGCTTAGAAACAAACGGCATAACTGCATTAAAAGTGTATGATTGACACCAGGTGTCACTTGCATCATCATAGACACTAGAGGTCGGTGCAACTTGACTTGCGGCAGTCATGATTGGGGATGCATTGCTCGTTGACAATTGTCATTTAAATCAGTTAACCCTGTTATGTAATGAGCGTAAAGGGTTCTCATGTGGGGAAATAAATATGGACAAGTTGTTTGTTGGATAGCATTGTTGATTTCATCCCGTTTTATTCCTCATCAGAGAAGGTTTTGCTTCAAAGTTTCATCTCCAAGAGCACATTCGAATTGAATTTTGTTTTTGTTTTACAATACATATTCATGAAAAGCAGAAACAGTTTTGAGTGTACGACAGTTAAAAAATATACCACCTGTAAGTATAGATTTCTCAGCAAAGACATTTTTTGCAAAAGAAAATCTGTTTTCAAAGAAAATGAAAAATAACCCGTGGATCCTCTAATTAATATGATTACTTCCAAACAAATGTCAACAGATTATGCCACCTGTTGGAGATTCGTTCACAAAAAAGTCTTATATTATATCTAGGCTGAAATTAATTTCAAAATGAAGGGTATATTTTGACGCATATTAGATGAAACGAAACGGGATTTAACATCCATTGACACAGACTGATAATGCATGTTATAATCTACATTTTAGCTACTCTTTAGTCATGTCTGACACAAAAAGGAATTTATAATGTAAAGGTCACTTCAGTTCAAAAATGTCAGTGCTTCAGTTTTCCCATATTGCAGCTGTCATGATGCAGTGTAATCCATCGCTGTCTTCATACAGCCAACAAACAACGATTCTCCACTGGATATTTTTAAAGAAACTCTTGAATGAATAAATTGTCTTCTTTCTGTTTTTTTCCTTTGATATGTGATACTAGTATATACTTTTTAAGAAATGAGATGCCTTGTCAGTGATAAACACGTGTAGGTCCTTCATATAGATGCAAGGTTGTCAATGGACCTACATATAGATGTAAGGTTGTCAATGATACATGTTGGTCTACTTAGACCTGCATATAAAGAGATGTTATCAATGGTATATATATATATGTATGTTTACCTCGACCTTCATATAGAAGTCAATGTTATAAACATGTAGGTTTACTCAGACCTTCATATAGATACAAGTTTGTCAATGTCTACTCAGACCTCCATATAGATACAAGGTTGTCAATAACGTCTCAGACCTCCATATAGATACAAGGTTGTCAATAACGTCTCAGACCTCCATATAGATACAAGGTTGTCAATAACGTCTCAGACCTCCATATAGATACAAGGTTGTCAATATCTACTCAGACCTCCATATAGATGCAAGGTTATCAATGTCTACTCAGACCTCCATATAGATACAAGGTTGTCAATGTCTACTCAGACCTCCATATAGATACAAGGTTGTCAATGTCTACTCAGACCTCCATATAGATACAAGTTTGTCAATGTCTACTCAGACCTCCATATAGATACAAGGTTGTCAATGTCTACTCAGACCTCCATATAGATGCAAGGTTGTCAATGTCTACTCAGACCTCCATATAGATGCAAGGTTGTCATTGTCTACTCAGACCTCCATATAGATACAAGGTTGTTAATGTCTACTCAGACCTCCATTTAGATACAAGTTTGTCAATGTCTACTCAGACCTTCATATAGATACAAGGTTGTCAATATCTACTCAGACCTTCATATAGATACAAGGTTGTCAATATCTACCCAGACCTCGTAATATATGCAAGGTTGTCAATGTCTACTCAGACCTCCATATAGATACAAGGTTGTCATTGTCTACTCAGACCTCCATATAGATACAAGGTTGTCAATGTCTACTCAGACCTCCATATAGATGCAAGGTTGTCAATGTCTACTCAGACCTTCATATAAATGCAAGGTTGTCAATGTCTACTCAGATCTCCATATAGATACAAGGTTGTCAATGTCTACTCAGACCTCCATATAGATACAAGGTTGTCAATAACTTCTCAGACCTCCATATAGATACAAGTTTGTCAATGTCTACTCAGACCTTCATATAGATACAAGGTTGTCAATATCTACTCAGACCTCCATATAGATACAAGGTTGTCAATGTCTACTCAGATCTCCATATAGATACAAGGTTGTCAATGTCTACTCAGACCTCCATATAGATACAAGGTTGTCAATAAGGTTTATTGAGGAGACAGTCGGTGGTGATGATTGCGTGCATCATGCTATTGTCTTGCTGTACTCTCTGTGATGGCTGTGGGGACTGTGGGAAAACAACCTTCAATTAACACCTGACACACGCAAAAACCAAGAGTGTGCCATTCTTATTCTCTCACCAGATGGCGGTTCTCATGCCCAAAATTATCAAAGCTCTTGACGAACTGAGCTTTCCTTCTTAAAGAATTAAAGAAAATAAGTAAAGCGTCACAATGCTCTCTTGAGAAGTTTTCATTGATGTACCCCCCTTCAGTATTAGATTCTGGTTTTAATAATCCGGTGTTAGATACGATTACTAGATCTTGTGGCAGATAATGACAGAAAGATAGGATGGAAATGTATGCCAATAGGAAATGCAAAAGAGCAATTGTCTTGTTTTGGAAAATGGCTCAATGTTATAGGAGTTGGAACGTAAATGTGTATTCATGCGTATGGATCCTGTTTTAGGGTGATGCGTATATCAGTAGATATTATTAGAAATGAAGAATTATATTGAGTGATTGTCAATTCCTCAATAACTTAACTTTATGGGCACTATTATAAGCTAGCAACAAAACAAGGCTTGAAAAGACGTCAGTTAATAATATATTGATTGGTAAAGAAAGTGACTGAATTGGCTTTTCTTAATCCTTTCTTCAATAGTGCCCAAAAGTATTTAAAGATTTTGAATTAAAATGTTCAAAAAGCTTCAGAAAAAATAATAAAATGTCACAAATGTCAGAGATAGGACAAAATTTATGAAGATTTAAAATTGAATGCTGCTAATGAAATAATTAGGAAATAAAGAAATGCGATTCAATCGACTTAAAGAGAACAAATCTGTTGTCCAACTTCTGGTGCATTTGTAAAACTAGCCTTAATAATTTGGCACATTCATATGTGGGCAATTATTTCTAAACTTTGTGCTAATAGAGATTAGAATTCAGCAAAATGACAAGACTACAAATATCCCAGCTTGAGATTATCAGGACTTATCATTTCCTAACTTAACATATCAACTAAAATTCCAATATTTACCCAAGGTCTTCCTGTCATAAATTGAAAAAGTTACCAAACGGCCCTTTGAGAGGAAGAATATCAATTGATTTAGGATTAACAAAACAAAGAAATTGATGTATGTTTGGTCTTCGGAGCTTTCACAAATTCTATTTTGAATCCCCAAAGGAAATCGATAGAGAATAGAAAAATGCACAAATCCAAATTTTCATATCATATAATAGATAAGTTTTTGTGACGAATCTCATTCATTCTGATGGTGAAAATGTCAGAAATGGGAAAGGAATAAATAGAAGTATATCTATTTATTGAATTGCCTGTATGGTATAAAGTTTTGGAGTTATTACCAAAAGCTTGGATTGCTTTGGAGAGTGACATAATATTTTACATCATGGTTCTGGGATTTAATGGGATTTGATGGTTCTTGGATGTCATGGTTCTTGGATGTCATGGTTCTTGGATGTCATGGTTCTTGGATGTCATGGTTCTTGGATGTCATGGTTTTAGGATTTGATGGTTCTGGGATTTGATGGTTTTAGGGTGATGTCATGGTTCTGGGATTTGATGGTTCTTGGATGTCATGGTTCTTGGATGTCATGGTTCTTGGATGTCATGATTCTTGGATGTCATGGTTCTTGGATGTTATGATTCTTGGATGTCATGGTTCTTGGATGTCATGATTCTTAGATGTCATGGTTCTTGGATGTCATGATTCTCGGTTGTCATGGTTCTTGGATGTCATGATTCTTGGATGTCATGATTCTTGGATGTCATGGTTCTTGGATGTCATGATTCTCGGTTGTCTTTGTTCTGGGATGTGAAGGTCAAGTGACAATGTACTTTATTTGGGACCTCTATATTTATGAGTTTATTGAAAGCCTAGTAGAGAGAAGAGCCCACTATTAGATAAGTGACATCGGATTGCGACTTGTGCCTTTGATATAGGAATGCTGTGGATGGCACCCCGCGCTGAAAGGATCGTTTAACCCCATTCAAGTGGCTGATCCATTTCTCCCTGACATCTCCTGTGCAAACACTCCAAGCTTCAATGCTGGCCTCGGTGTTGTGATTCCTGGATGAAGACTCCACTGTGCCAAAAAGACAACAGATGGGCATGGAGGAATCTAAGAATAAAATAAAGGAAATGTTATAACAATGCCGTCTATCTTGTAGATGAAGAGAAAGTCCTTGTACTTCAGTGCTGTTTTATGATTTTATAAATATTGATATAATTTGTGATGTATAATTAACCGATCATATTTGACTATTGTGATGATTTGGTCACCAATGCCATGGCATCAGTGATGGCTGTTTGACGTTAGACACTGCGAGGAGTGTGCAATGAATGTGGATGTTGGATCATAAAAGGATATTAGATGATTATGCAGTGTCCTCTAGTGGCAAGTATCAGCCAATCAATGCCCACTCCATTCAGAGGATTCAAAATACTCTTGTTACTCTTAAACATGTCCCACTACACACTCATATAAAGAGTAGATGGCATGCCATCCAATTTGTAGATTTTATTGGTTTTCGTATTCCACTTATGACATAACATTGATGTAATGTTGTTGGGGTTAGATTTACTCTATATTGGTAATTGATAATTAAAAGGTTAATAATTATAAGCTTAGTTCTGCATATATATATATATATATATATATATATATATATATATATATATATATATATATATATATATATATATATATATATATATATATATATATATGTTCGTTAAGACTAAAGAAGTCCCTTGAAGGGCTGAAACATGTCGCAATAAAAGGTTTTAACTCTTTGTCACACATCTGTGTGTGTGCAAGTATATATTGGTGTTGTTCTAAAGCTCAAAAGTAAAATTTATCATTGGATATTTCTATTGTTGTAGTGACTCTAGAATTTGTTCTAAAAGTACTGTATATTGGGAATGTTGCATGCTTTGTATTGGTGCTGTTTTGCTCAGTCAGCCGAGTCATTCCCCTTAGTTATATATTGCCATACCATTTCAAATATATCAATAGTTTATGGCCAAATATCGCCAATTCAAATAGTTCGATAATTCGTTGCCATACCCTTTTAATTAACTTAATCATTGAACCCATGGTATTTGTAATCAATTGTTCTCATAATGTTTAAACATTTATATCCTCTTTGGACTTTAAAACTGGAGCTACTGAAGGTTTGTGAATTGCTTTTCTATTATCGCTTGTTTATTTATTGCACTAATTGATTGCAGTTTGATATAAATGAGGCAAATGAATAGAAGTCTTAGACTGAACTAATTGCTTCATACGGTTACATTGTGGCCCTCACGTTATTCCCCGGAGAGGGCAAGTCGCCCTTGCTTCCAGCCTCCCAGGTCTAATAGCTTTATTCTCCACATGAAAGCACACAATATTAACTCCTTGGTAGCACTCAGGACGTTGAAGCTTTGTTGACATCTTGCTCAATTACTGTGACTACCATAGGACTTATTACCATAGGAAATTATTGCGTGGGGATATATACTCGAGGAAGTTAACTTCAAAGCTATCATCGAAACCTCATGGAATGTGTGCATTCCCCATTAGGTTTTATATTTCATATTCGAAAGCCAAGGTATCATTTTGAACTTTTGGACACATTTGACACCTAAGATTTGTTTTCTTAAACGAAACATACTTAATGCTTAAAAAACATTTTTATGACCTATCAGGTTGATAACGTTTTGCCGAAAACATCTCTGAAAATATTTTTGCCTTGAGAACAGTATATTCCAAGCTCTGAAATTAAGTGTTTCTATATTGGTATTTTATATAAGGCAAGTAAAAATCCAAGGATAGGTTTTAATTCATGAAAGTTCATTCTATACATGAAATATGCATATGATATATTTTCTCTATTTCACTTTTTCATGAAATTATCAATTTTGTAGGTAATCATCGATGCATCCCTGTTCAACGAATATCAGGAATGGATCTGTAATGTGATTGATAACGGCATCTATATTTGTAATCTCATTAAAGTATGATTTGAACATGGGTGGTTCCTGTGAAGGCATGCATGGTTGGTCTACTTGTATGAATTGCGTGGTATCAGGTATTTTGTTTCTGAATCAATCGTTTCAGTAATATTTTTTGTTTTGATTTGTTTTGTCTATTTCCCCAGTGGCTTGTTATAATTGCCATTTTCAATGCAATTCGCCTCGTTTAACTGCAAAGTTGTGATTATTTCTGGGGCAAAATCTCATAACTTTTCCCAGGTCTCAAACTAATTAATGAACAGATGATAGAAACATGTTGATAGATTGAATAACCTCATCACGTCCACGTTACCATATTCTGCTTGACAACAGTGAAACTCTCTGAATAATTACAGTACTGCTTGGTTGTTTGTTTCGGTTTTTACATCAGTTTCGGTTTTTACATCATTATTTCACTGATATCATAACAAGACCAACTTGTAGCAGCTATAGTGCTTCCTCACTGAGTTGTCATGTCCAACGTCCTTATGGACAGCAGGTCAGTCCTTCATGCATGGACTTTTCCTCATACGAGTAATTGTAACATGATCTTGAATCGAACACACGACCTTTACAGTTTTGAACCACGTAAACAGTTCATTTGTATATCCATACAAATAATTATAAAATAACATTTTGAACATGCAGACTGAATGGGTTGTATGTAGACCGGTACATATCAATGTGACATTTCTAATTCATGATAATTCATTCTTTGAGGTTTGCTTGTAGCCATTTATCTGAGGTGGTTTGGACATAGCAAGATATAGCTATTATGAGGGGACACAAAAATGATATTCATCTGTACAGTTTAAGGACTATTAAACTAATATATATGCGAGAATGATATTGTAATGATGGTTATCTGCAATAGGAATTTATTTCCACTCATAAGAATTTATTTCCACTAATGTTGATGTAATACGTCTGAAATTCTTCCTAAAATGATAACACTTTACTTCCTAGGATTCGGAGTTATGGCCATTCAGATGACTTGATCATCCATATTTTGGCTTTCTCAGAGAGGGTCACTATTTCATTATCATCATGAGGGGACCATTAATTTTTTTCACAAATATCTCTTTAGAATCAGTTTATCCCACCTGATTGCAATTTATAGACATAACATAAAAAGTAAAATAATCCTTCCCCACATAGCGATATTTCAGTCGCTTTGCCCTCACAAATATGATAATAATCAATTTGTAGGGCATTAATTCTTGATACACGCAGCATAACTCTTGCTGCTTCAGGACCCCGGTGATATGTGAATACCGCTGATTCACCAACCCATGTAGCCATATCTACCATTCCGCTTTCAGATTATTTGAGGCCTTGGAACTTTGCATTTTCAGAAATGCCAGTTACCAATGCTGGTTAGTAATATTATTTAGTAGTGATAGTTAGCAGTAGTAGTTAATAGTACACATGGGAATTCGAAGTACTTGTTACTAATAGCAGTATTAGTTGACAGTATTGCAAAGAAGTACTAGCTACCAGCAAGAAGTATTTATTAATAGTACAATGTAGTATCATAAATTAACAGAATGATAAGCGGTACTAGTAAGCAGTAGTAGTAAGCAGTACAATGTAGCGGTAAATGTTAGCATTACCAGTTCCAATGAGTAGTAGAACTTAACACTAACAGTTGTCAGTACTACATTTAGCACTACTTAACAATGCTAGTTAGTAGCAGTAGTTAGAAATACCAGTACTAGCTATAAGTACTAATTTGTAGTAAAAGTTAAATTACTAGGGAGCAGTAATAGCTAGCAATACTAGCTAGCAGTATCAGTTGACCAGTTAGTTATCAGCACAAACTAATGATAGTTACTATAACAGGTGAGCAATTACAGTTAGCAGTATTAGTTGGAGGTGCCTAATTCTGATGAGTCCAATTATCAATGTCGATATTGGGTGTCTGCAGTCTTGATACATCTGGCCAATTCCACCATTCCTCTAGAAGGGAGAAAGAGGTATTAAACATATGTGCATATGTGTATATGTTGTTTGCTATTTTACAGAACTGTAGTATACAAATTACTATACAACCAAGAATTAACATTTTACTTGTCTAACCCCTGTCGACATTCTATCTGTCAACAGGATGCAGAAGGGTCATAATCTAATATTAAACATGTAATGCCCATAATCTAGATTAGAGAACTCTGCCATTGCATCCATTAACAATAATTTAAAATGTAAAAACAAAGAATGATCAAAAGGAGAGATCAATAAAAGATTATAAATTATGTGTTCCTAATCATTCCAGGAAGTAACGTCAAGACTGGAATTCAGATGCCATACTCTAATTTCTTTGAGGGTAAATATCTCATCAATATGGAAGCATTATTTCATCAACTCTACCTATTTAAACCAATTGTGACCACAGAATTGACAGCTGTTGCATGACTAGCCAAAACAATAATGGCCAACACAATAACAAAGTGGCTTTATTGGATTGCTTTGAACTGGTTCATTATGCAAGTCAGGCTGGAAATGTCTTGTTTTCACATTATGTTTTGTGATAAATGTTTTACTTATTCACCCAGCACTGCAGTAATATAAGCTTTGTATTCTCGCTTGCTTGTCATCTTACTTGCCTGCCATAACCGCACAGCCGAGTACCACCTGTGCCTCTCTCATACTTAAACCCCAGTTGATATGTGGGGAAGGGGGAGACTGAGTACCTACCAGTCGATATGTGGGGTAGGGGGTGACTGAATACCTCCCAGTTGATATGTGGGGAAGGGGGTGACTGAATACCTCCCAGTTGATATGTCGGGAAGGGGGTAACTGAATAACTGCCAGTTGAAATTTAGAGAAGGGGGTGTGGGATAGAGTGTCACTGAATACATGTGGGGGAAAAGATTGTCCGAAAGATCACTAAGATTGATATGTAAAATTAGTGAATGTTCATTCTATAGCTATAGTTTATAATCATAAATTGTCACAATGATGATGAGCAAAAGAACAAAGAACTTTATTTTTTCCATCTATCTTGAGTAATCTCTTATTGAATAAAGATATAAGATGAACAATTCAGATCCATCTTCTGTGAGTACATATTGGGCATATAACGTTATAGAACAACGTTACCATTAGGCTTAATTGCTAGGCGATGTGATATTCATCGTTGTATCTGGTCTGTATCTTTTTGATGAATATTACATCCCCAATATAAAATGTGGAAACTAAGCAAACCTTTCATGTTTGAAAAAGTTTATTTCTATGTGTGTTTTCTACCATGTGCAGCAGTATCCGCAATTTCTGGAAGGCTTTAGATAGAGAGGAGAAAGCCTCCACTTGAAATGTTGTGTGTCTCCATCTGCAACTTCCGGCAGTGATGCATGATGGGTGATCTTTGGCAGAACGTCGAGGCTTTTTTGCCATATTGACAGACCTGCCAACCAATTTGATTACCAACACCGCCAGATTGACCGCTGACAAATAGTAAGACCAGGGGACCTGCACTACCCAGGCAAACATCATCCCCTCCTTCCCCTCCTGCAAACACTCAGCTCCACTTCAAACTTTCAAAATGTCAATTTTATCATAAAAAAGCAAATCTGCAATATGGCAAAACAGATTCAGAATGCAGCAAACCTCCATTGTAAATATATATTTTTATTCTTTTCAGTTATTAAATAATTCAAATGTTTCTCTTTGTTGTACGGCAAATAACATATCTTGACAGGAAAAAAAATATTGTAGAGTATACCTTTTTGGTTAGAGAAAGACATTATCATTTTGATTATGCAGTGGGTGCGTGCTGTGAAGGATATTGATGGCAATGACCAGAGAGCTGACCACCGTATGCCTGAGCCTCAAAAACTGGCCGTGTCCAATTGCAAGCCTGTCAAAGTTCACCTCCGCAGATCACAAGCCTTCAAACAATACATGGTGGTGGTTAGCACAGGCCTGACATGGTATCGACCCCCTACAAGTGATGAATAGACCAAACACTGAAATCCTTACACCACTCTAAGTAATAGATTATCGACATTTGTAAAAGAAAAAGTAGAGGGCATGAGGACTGGTTGGAGGGTGTGTGTAATCGTGGGCAGGCTGGAGAATTGTATGGCCACATTCTGGTCACGGTCAGAGATATGCTTGCTATCATACCCTCATATCCACACAACATGGAATAGACCCACTCAGCGCAATCCATGAGCCTCAATAAATCCATTGCTCTGGGGACAGCGGCACACCCAAACCACTAACCAGTAACACACTCCCCACAGCGGTCTGGAACACATCCTGACACTGTTTGTGAACTTCAATAAGTATTATTTCTTGTTTTTATTGATCGACTCTCGTGTTAAATTTGTTATTTTTTCCAATGAGAGAAGGTAGGGGCAGTTCTAAATGCAAATCTCATAACAGATATTGGTGGGCTGCACCAAAGTTGGAAAGACCAGTCACAAATTCAATTAGGTTACGATGAATAATACCTACATCTTGTTGTTTATCATCATAGGAAGGCAATGAACATTTACTAAATATAAGAGGAAGAGATCATTTATTTGACCCATGTACAGCTGGTCATTTAAACCTTCAGTATATTAATATGTGTAATTTAGAAGTGAATATATGGTAAGGGGGTACTCTGGGGATGCCAGTGTATCAGGCTAAGCATTGAGGCAAACACGAGGGAGGGAGATATGAGCAGAGTCGGATTTGATCATTGGGTGTTCCCTATCATCACACTGTGTACACAAAGAGCTTTCTTTAGCTCAGTATACCAACCCCCAATAGCTCCCAATGCATATTGCCAAAATATTGACTTATGCTCTCTCTGGATTATAGAAAATTCTTGCCAAACATAGAATGTCTTTTAAAAATATCAATCAAATGGATATTTGGAATTGATGAAAGTGTTCCAGAAAGGTCAGAGGAGCTAATATGATTAGAAATATGTGGCGTGTTTTTCACTGTAATTATACCCGTTGACAATTTGTATCTATGGCAGGAGGAGACACGAGGAGGCCGAGGCGGACTGGACTGGTCTCCGCTCTATTAGTGGCCAGGTTCCCAGTCACGCCTATCATGCCCATGGCATAGAGACAATAAACAGATCAGGTTCTGTCATTAGTGGTAATGTGAGGATATTAATGGGGCGCAAGGTAACAGAGCAGTGTAATTAACCGATGGTTTGTCCCTGTGAACAGGTGAAATACACATACTGGTATCCCTCCATCATTAGCATGACAAACATATATCCCTCCATCATTAGCATGACAAACATATATCCCTCCATCATTAGCATGACAAACATATATCCCTCCATCATTAGCACGACAAACACTCATCCCTCCATCATTAGCATGACAAACATATAGCCCTCCATCATTAGCATGACAAACATATAGCCCTCCATCATTAGCATGACAAACATATATCCCTCCATCATTAGCATGACAAACATATATCCCTCCATCATTAGCATGACAAACATATATCCCTCCATCATTAGCATGACAAACATATATCCCTCCATCATTAGCACGACAAACACTCATCCCTCCATCATTAGCATGACAAACATATAGCCCTCCATCATTAGCATGACAAACATATAGCCCTCCATCATTAGCATGACAAACATATAGCCCTCCATCATTAGCATGACAAACATATAGCCCTCCATCATTAGCATGACAAACATATATCCCTCCATCATTAGCACGACAAACATATATCTCTCCATCATTAGCACGAGAAACATATATCCCTCCATCACTAGCACGACAAACATATATCCCTCCATCATTAGCACGACAAACATATAGCCCTCCATCATTAGCATGACAAACATATAGCCCTCCATCATTAGCATGACAAACATATAGCCCTCCATCATTAGCACGACAAACATATATCCCTCCATCATTAGCATGACAAACATATATCCCTCCATCATTAGCACGACAAACACTCATCCCTCCACCATTAGCATGACAAACATATAGCCCTCCATCATTAGCATGACAAACATATAGCTCTCCATCATTAGCACGACAAACACATATCCCTCCACCATTAACTTGACAAACACATATCCCTCCATCATTAGCATGACAAACATATATCCCTCCATCATTAGCATGACAAACATATATCCCTCCATCATTAGCATGACAAACATATAGCCCTCCATCATTAGCACGACAAACACTCATCCCTCCATCATTAGCATGACAAACATATAGCCCTCCATCATTAGCACGACAAACACTCATCCCTCCATCATTAGCATGACAAACATATAGCCCTCCATCATTAGCACGACAAACACTCATCCCTCCATCATTAGCATGACAAACATATAGCCCTCCATCATTAGCATGACAAACATATATCCCTCCATCATTAGCACGACAAACATATATCTCTCCATCATTAGCACGAGAAACATATATCCCTCCATCACTAGCACGACAAACATATAGCCCTCCATCATTAGCATGACAAACATATAGCCCTCCATCATTAGCACGACAAACATATAGCCCTCCATCATTAGCATGACAAACATATAGCCCTCCATCATTAGCATGACAAACATATATCCCTCCATCACTAGCACGACAAACATATAGCCCTCCATCATTAGCATGACAAACATATAGCCCTCCATCATTAGCACGACAAACACTCATCCCTCCACCATTAACTTGACAAACACATATCCTTCCATCAATAGTATGACAAACACATATCCCTCCAACATTAGCGTGACAAACACATATCCTTTGATCATATACTGGTCAATCACATATCCCCTACCATTAACTTGACAAACACATATCCCTCTATCAGTAATTTGACAAACAAATATCCCTTCTTATTTGATTTGACAAGCATATATCCTTCATTTTTAACTTGACAAACACATATCCTCTATTGTTAATTTGATAAACATGGAACCATTCTTCACTTCTCAACTTGACAAGCACACGTATCCCTCCATTACAAACATACATTCCTCCATCTTTAGCCCTTTTTTCACTTCTCAACTTGACAAACACGTGTCCCCCCATTATAAACTTGACAAACACATATTCGTCCGTATTCAACGCCACTCCCCTTCTAAATTTGACAAGTACGTATCCATCCATCTTTAACCTATCTCCTCCCTTTAACTTGACAAGCACACCCCCACCGTTAACACCATTGGCCTTCTCAACTTGTCAAACACATTACCATCTCCCCCGTCCTCACCTCAACTACGATCTTCTCGTCCACTTTGCCCTGCTCTCGTGCCCCGCGAGATTTAGTAGCACCCACTCTTACCCCTGCTGAACCAATCTAGTTCTTACCTCCCCTTCTCCACCTTCCTACTCCTCACATATACTCCCTCATACCATTTCTCCTACTACGCCATTCATGCCTTGATTTACATGAGTATTTGCCATCAATAAATCGTTGTTTATGTGGTGACCAGTGAACAGACCAGCGCACACAGAGTATGGATAAGGCATCTGTTAGCAGATGAAATTGGTGGCCGTGGGTCACAGGGTCAGCATATGGCAATAACAGAGCAAAAACTCACCCAGAGCCAATGTTCACCAATCTACCTTGATATTGACCATGACCACAGTGATTAATACTAAATCTAGCTCAGGTTACGCAGCACACTTCCCATGCATCACTGTTAGCGGCGACTTGGACACAGAAAAGGTTTCAAAGATATGACTCCGGGCCTCTATTTCATTATTGGCTATTGGTTTTGCAAAATGTATTTTTCTTATTCAGTATCGAGTGTTTTATGGGAAAAACCAGTTCCTGCTGTTCTAAATAACAAATAACAAACAAACAATTACAGGGCAAGAAGAATAATGGCTATATTAAATGTCATGTAATGTCTGTATGATTGGCATGGTTATATATGTAATGGAAAATCGTGATGGAAAGGTTTTTGTTCTGTTCGTAGGAATTAGCTCTGATTTTCCTCTTGTAAACCTGATATTTTCACGATTTTACGCCTTTTATTGCTCTGATGAGCACTGGCTGGAATGAGGACCTTTTGATGCCCTTGTCTTTTTCAGCCTGGTCGCAAAATTATTTAATATACTCATTTTGTTAATTTGCATTTTTCTAACTATCACACAATGTTTATCACATGGCCATCTTAATCATTAACTTGCCATTTAATGTCAACATTACACTCCACTATATCCAAAACCAGATCTTTTGTAGTTTACCTTCAAGACAGCAACAACGAAAAACCCTCAGGCCCAAACAAAGCCTCAGTTTGTAAAGTTGGCATTGACTTCATATCACAATCTAAAATAGAACTTAAAAGAAGACTATTGAGACGGAAAAGCAATTTTTTACTGTGGCTGCAGACCTGTGGAATTTTGGCTCAGAGGAGATGCCAGAGTAGAAGGTCAAGCCTTGGCCGGTACCACGCACGGTATTAACCATTGCCAATTATGGGCATTATATTTGTGCAATTTCCACAGACTCACGAGGACATAAATACCTCAAAGGACTAATGTCTTGGTACTTGGTTTCGCCAGATTAAGTCCACCTAACTAGCAGTCCAGTTAGGCTCAGAGATTGCGGCACAAATCTCCACAAGTTTGAAATATCACGGTTCCCAAGTGCGGGTTTTCTCTACGAGTTCTGTGAGCCATAGGATGACACAAGAAGCTTTAATAGCGCCTGCAGGAGGCATTGATCATACGGTGCTAGCCCCCTCTAGGGGCCTTCCACCTCACCGCCCCCCTTCCCGCACCCCCTCTCTGGGAGGAAAATACCAATGCCAATTCCAAAAACCGACAAATTTAGGTCTGCGCAAATCTCAGAGTGGTGATTGGTTGATTGAATTCATCACCGTGGGTTGAAGTTGTAGGAAAATATCGGCCTCCTTAAGAGGGTGCCCCCTCGGTCCCACGTTGGAAATGGACGTTATTTTAACAGCCCAGTGGACCCACTTGTAACCTGTGGTAACGCCAATGTGAATCTTAAAGAGTGAAGGTCACAATATTTCAAAACAAACTGATTGTTTTGTCTTTAATTCCATTCCCTTCAATAAGCATTGGTCAAATCCTCCCCTCTTGGGAACAGACTAAGAGAAAAGCTTTCAAGCAAAATCAGGCACAAGCATCGACACGTGTATTGATTATATCCTTCTGGTGTCTTATCCTAAGGCATTACATACCGACAGAAAGTCAAGTTTAAATATTGTGTTAAGAAAGTGGAGTGAAGAGTGCCGGAAAGAAGGTTAAGGAGGCCGTCTGTCTTGTGATCCATATATGAGCTTGAGCAGCTCAACCACATCCACTGATACAACACTCTCTGTCCCCCTTTTTCCTGCTCTTATACTCAATCGCTTCACTGCTCTTATATCGCCCACTGCCTGATCAGATATATATCTCTACCATGTTTATATATCTCTACCATATATCTACCATATTTCACATATCCTTAAAAAAACTGCGTTAATAAACATATATTAGCCTACCTATCTGAAAATGCTCTCTGGTGAAAATAGGCCCTATTCCCGGTCATATAAGGTCTATTCCTGGTCATATAAGGCCATATTCCCGTACACATAAGGCCCTATTCCCGTTTATATAAGGCCATATTCCCGTACACATAAGGCCCTATTCCCGTTTATATAAGGCCATATTCCCAGTCATATAAGGCCATATTCCTAGTCATATAAGGCCATATTCCGAGTCACATAAGGCCATATTCCCGGTCACATAAGGCCCTATTCCCAGTCATATAAGGCCATATTCCTAGTCATATAAGGCCTTATTCCTAGTCACATAAGGCCCTATTCCCGGTCACATAAGGCCCTATTCCCGGTCATATAAGGCCATATTCCTAGTCACATAAGGCCCTATTCCCGGTCACATAAGGCCCTATTCCCAGTCATATAAGGCCATATTCCTAGTCATATAAGGCCTTATTCCTAGTCACATAAGGCCCTATTCCCGGTCACATAAGGCCCTATTCCCGGTCATATAAGGCCATATTCCCAGTCATATAAGACCCTTTTCCTGCTCCTATAATGCCCTGTTCATGATTTCATAAGGCCCTATTCCTGCTCCTATAAGGCCCTATTCCTGCTCCTATAAGGCCCTATTCCTGCTCCTATAAGGCCCTATTCCTGCTCCTATAAGGCCCTATTCCTGCTCCTATAAGGCCCTATTCCTGCTCCTATAAGGCCCTATTCCTGCTCCTATAAGGCCGTATTCTATAAGGCCCAGTTCCTGCTCCTATAAGGCCCTGTTCGTGATTTCATAAGGCCCTATTCCTGCTCCTATAAGGCCCTGTTCCTGCTCCTATAAGGCCCTGTTCCTGATTTAATAAGGCCCTATTTCCTGCTCCTATAAGGCCCTATTCTTGCTCCTATAAGGCCCTATTCCCGGTCATATTCCAAGTCCTGCTTCTGCTATATTGCATCTCTATCGACCACTTATTCCACATCCTCTCTTTCTATTTCTCCCATTATGTCAATCTAGCACTCTTTTCTACTTATGTCTGCCCCATGTGTTTGTCACACCTGTTTCTTGACCCCCTTTCTCCTCACCTCTATCTGTCTAACTCTGTCTACGTACCCCTGTCATCCTACCCCCTATCTTGTCAGCCCTGTCTACTCACCCTTGTCTACCTGCCCCTGTCTACCTACCTCTGTCTACTCATCCCTGTCTACCTACCCCTGTGTACTCACCCCTGTCTACCTACCCCTGTCTACCCACCCTGTCAGACAGCTACTCATCCCTGTCTACCTACCCCTGTCTACTCACCCCTGTCAACCTACCCCTGTCTACTCACCCCTGTCTACTCATCCCTGTCTACCTACCCTGTCTACAAACCCCTGTCTACTCACCCATGTCTAACTACCCCTGTCTACTCACCCCTGTCCACCTGCCGCTGTCTACCAACCCCTGTCTACTCATCCCTGTCTACTCATCCCTGTCTACCTACCCCTGTGTACTCACCCCTGTCTACCTACCCCTGTCTACCTACCCCTGTCTACTCACCCCTGTCTACTCACCCCTGTCTACTCACCCCTGTCTACTAACCCCTGTCTACTCACCCCTGTCTACTCACCCCTGTCAACCTACCCCTGTCTACTCACCCCTGTCTACCTACCCCTGTCTACCTACCCCTATCTACCCACCCCTGTCTACCTACCCCTGTCTACTCACCCCTGTCTACCTACCCCTGTCTACCCACCCCTGTCTACTCATCCCTGTCTACCTACCCCTGTGTACTCAACCCTGTCTACTCATCCCTGTCTACTCACCCCTGTCTACCTACCCCTGTCTACTCACCCCTGTCTACCTACCCCTGTCTACTCACCCCTGTCTACTCACCCCTGTATACCTACCCCTGTCTACTGACCCCTGTCTACCTACCCCTGTGTACCCACCCCTGTCTACTCATCCCTGTCTACCTACCCCTGTGTACTCACCCCTGTCTACTCATCCCTGTCTACCTACCCCTGTCTACTTACCCCTGTCTACTCACCCATGTCTGTCCACCTGCCCCTGTCTACCGACCCCTGTCTACTCACACCTGTCTACTCATCCCTGTCTACCTACCCCTGTGTACTCACCCCTGTCTACCTACCCCTGTCTTCCCACCCCTGTGTACTCACCCCTGTCTACTTACCCCTGTCTACTCACCCATGTCTGTCTACTCACCCCTCTCTACCCACCCCTGTCTACTCATCCCTGTCTACCTACCCCTGTCTACTCACCCCTGTCTACTCATCCCTGTCTACCTACCCCTGTCTACTCACTCCTGTCTACTCACTCCTGTCTACCTACCCCTGTCTACTCATCCCTGTCTACCTACCCCTGTCTACTCACCCCTGTCTACTCATCCCTGTCTACCTACCCCTGTCTACTCACCCCTGTCTACTCACCCCTGTCTACCTACCCCTGTCTACTCACCCCTGTCTACCTACCCCTGTCTACCTACCCCTGTCTACTCACCCCTGTCTACTCACCCCTGTCTACCTACCCCTGTCTACTCACCCCTGTCTACTCACCCCTGTCTACTCACCCCTGTCTACTCACCCCTGTCTATCTATCCCTGTCTACCTCACTCTATATACTCATCTCTCTCAGCACTCACCCCTTCTGGTCTGTTCACCTCATTTCAATTTCTTCCTACAACCCATTGCTCCCCGTATGCCACTTTGCTCACATCATTTGCTTCCTGTAGCTGCCCATCTGTACACAATACTATCTATCTGTTCACATCTATCTTTGCTTTCTTCAGGGGAAACAATTGCGCCTGACCCTGAATAATGGCCTAGCACAATTGCTCAAAACATCAAGCGGAGAACTCCAAGTTATTGAAAGATTTGTCTTCTGATAAGATACAAAACATCATTGCCTCGAGCCATAGAGTTTTGTTCTGCTGGAAAACTTTTGTTGAAAGCCGATGTCACTGCATTGATTCAGAAGTCAGACATAAGTGTGGGTTTTCTGCTTGAAGACACTTGTGTGTTGTGCAAGACGACTCGGACACATAGGGCTAATCTAGTGTGGTAGGAGTCTGATTAGCTGAGGGATGTAGAGACTGCCTGTACAGGGCTACACTTGATGAACATATTATCCCTCTCATGGCCCGCCGCTACTCTGTCTTCTCCCCTCATTCTCTTACTTTCTACACTTATATATGCATTAATCCCATATAGGATATCTGCTATTCTGTGTGTATTCTATCTATTTACAAATGTCTATATTGCACAATTATTATCTAATTCAAACCGAAGATTAGCACTGATTATGTAGGAAGGGGTGTCTATATGAGATTAGAAAATACGGTCAGCCCTGGGTGTGAAAGGTTTCCCTATTTTTCTTACTCAATTTTCAGTTCAGTGTAGTGGAATAACAAGGCTCTGTGCTGTGCACACCACAGTTACAAATCGTAAGAGTTATCTCTCAAATTCAGATGTTAAAAGCTTCAGTAATAGCGGACACTGGGTGTGTGAGAAAAGCAGTCTGTGACACGAATAGGGGCATCACAGCAGCGTCTTTGGGGAAAGTCTATGACGTCACTGTGACGTTTCTACCCTGCATGTATTGATCCGTATTGTCAGGGAGATATGCGGCCCTTTCTACCGCAGTAATAATGGCCTGTAACTGATGTGAAAGTCGCCTGACATGAACGTACAGCTCTTACATGGCCGGGGTGGCGGTGGGGGACGCGGCGACGGGCGGGGTGGGAGAGGACACACTAGACGTGAGGACTGTCCCCATCTCAAGGCCTCACCCACATACACCTAACACTATCTAATCTACGTGGACACTAGTTTTAGTCCAAAAGCGAGTTTAATCATCTATTTGAGGTTTTTCCTAGTGGTAATCTCTCTGTGGTTGTGGTTGCAATGTGAGTTAAGATGAAAATGAAAAAAAGAAAAACAGTGCATGTGCATCATAGTGCACAATGACCATAGTGCATGTGAACTAAAGTGAACAAGAACTATAGTACACATGAACCATAGTGCACAATGACCACAGTGCATGAGAACTAAAGTGAACATGTACAAGAACTATAGAACACATGAACCATAGTGCACAAGAGACATAGTGTACAAGAACCATGATGTATAAGAACCATACTGTACAAGAACCATGCTGTATAAGAACCATACTGTATAGGAACCATACTGTATAAGAACCATACTGTACAAGAACCATGCTGTATAAGAACCATACTGTATAGGAACCATACTGTGTAAGAACCATACTGTACAAGAACCATGCTGTATAAGAACCATACTTTATAGGAACCATACTGTACAAAAAACATGCTGTATAAGATCCTTGCTGTATAAAAACCATACTGTATAGGAACCATACTGTATAGGAACCATACTGTATAGGAACCATACTGTATAAGAACCATACTGTATAAGAGCCATACTGTGTAAGAACCACACTGTACAAGAACCATGCTGTATAAGAACCATACAGTATAAGAACCGTACTGTATAAGAACCATAGGGAATGGAAACCATAGTGTATGAGAACCATAGTGAATGACAACCTTTCTATAAGCCAAGAATAATTCTTATCACTTACAGTTAGTAACTGGGTACACATAACATCACTATTTCCCACGATGGCATATTGCTAGTACCTTTCTTCGGCCTAATGTAGCAGCCTTATGGGTGATTACTCTGTGGCTCCCCCTTCCGGACCGACGTGATTGTGCTTTGACTGTTGGTTTGTAGACCGTCATTGTGCTATGTCATGGCGCCCACTGAAACTGTCAAGAATTTGGGATAATGATAAAACACCTTTTTTACCCATATTTTCAGATTCTTTCTTTTCTATTCTTTGAATGTGATACTTATTAATGCTGTAAAATTCCAAGTAGGTTATAAAAGAGATGTTTGATAAGAAGTCATCAGAATAAGTGCTCCAATGAGCACAGATTATTGATCACAAACTATATATTTCAAGTGTGAGTCAATTGAAGCATAAATGTCATATTAAAACATAGAACATTTCACGTTCATCTGATTTATCATCCACGTGGTTATGACATGGCGCCTTGAGAAATATTCCTAAACCTCTACCGTATACAGTGTGTTACAGAAATATACATCCTTTAGCCTTTTTACAAGCATGTTTGATGGTGTAGCGCTTATCCATTCTGACTAGCTCTGAATGCTATAAAAACTGTAATTTGAACCTGATCTGTTAGAGTGTAATATGAACCGCGTATTCATTGTAAAGCACAGAGGGCAAGTATCTTAGCCGTAACTAAGTAATGTGAGTTGCGTTAAGACATGGATTCATTGGAACATACAAGTGGCCATTGTGTTTGTGTTTTAAAGTGTTCAGGGTAGGACAAGGCTCTTAGCTTTAACCCTGTAATAAAGTAACACATTAAAGTGTTCTTCGCGGTCTTGACACATGAAGCAGCTTTTTATGGCTGACACTTCTGCTTTATAGTTTCTTAGAATTCTAAGTACGATGCTGATCTTCCATATTAATAGAATACAGAGCTGGCAGTGTGCCAAACAACAGAGGGAAAACTGTGCTCATCTTTCTACAAATTAAATAACACTAAGACTAAGACTAAGACTAAGAATATTTTATTTTCGTCTCACCTTAGCATTAAACAAATAAATAAAACAAATCTGCACAAATTTTAAAATGCCAAGCCAGTCTAAAAAGACTTATGAGAGACGTTCATACTTCTCTCTAATAATTCTAGAAATAATATAATATATATAAATTGTCATTGCTATAATGTGTATAAATAACTGGGTACACAATAGGATAACACAATCAGTATACTGGCCCATTGCAGGTACCAGTGGTCAGTAGGATGTGTAAATAGTGTCAGTGGCCAGTAGGATGTGTAAATAGTGTCAGTGATCAGCCGGATCTATAAATAATGTCAGTGGCCAGTAGGATATATCAATAGTGTCAGTGATCAGCCAGATGCGTAAATAGTGTCAGTGGTCAGTAGGATCTATTAATAGTGTCAGTGGTCAGCCGGATCTATTAATAGTGTCAGTGGCCAGTAGGATGTGTAAATAGTGTCAGTGATCAGCCAGATGCGTAAAAAGTGTCAGTGGCCAGTAGGATCTATAAATAGTGTCAGTGGCCAGTAGGATGTGTAAATAGTGTCAGTGGCCAGTAGGATCTATAAATAATATCAGTGGTCAATAGGATGTGTAAATAGTGTCAGTGTTCAGTAGTATGTGTAAATAGTGTCAGTGGTCAGTAGGATCTATAAATATTATCAGTGGTCAATAGGATGTGTAAATAGTGTCAGTATTCAGTAGGATGTGTAAATAGTATCAGTGGCCAGTATGATGTGTAAATAGTATCAGTGGCCAGTAGGATGTGTAAATAGTATCAGTGGCCAGTAGGATGTGTAAATAGTGTCAGTGGCCAGTAGGATGTGTAAATAGTGTCAGTGGACAGTAGGATGTGTAAATAGTGTCAGTGGTCAGTAGGATCTATAAATAATATCAGTGGTCAATAGGATGTGTAAATAGTGTCAGTATTCAGTAGGATGTGTAAAAAGTATCAGTGGTCAATAGGATGTGTAAATAGTGTCAGTGGCCAGTAGGATGTGTAAATAGTGTCAGTGGCCAGTAGGATATGTAAATAGTGTCAGTGGTCAGTAGGATCTATAAATAAGATCAGTGGTGTGTAAATAACTTGTCAGTATTCAGTAGGATGTGTAAATAGTATCAATGGCCAGTAGGATGTGTAAATAGTATCAGTGGCCAGTAGGATGTGTAAATAGTATCAGTGGCCAGTAGGATGTGTAAATAGTATCAGTGGTCAGCAGGATGCGTAAATAGTGTCAGTGGTCAGCCGGATGCGTAAATAGTGTCAGTGGTCAATAGGATATGTAAATAGTGTCAGTGGTCAATAGGATGTGTAAATAGTGTCAGTGGTCAGTAGGATGTGTAAATAGTATCAGTGGTCAGCAGGATGCGTAAATAGTGTCAGTGGCCAGTAGGATATGTAAATAGTGTCAGTGATCAGCCGGATGTGTAAATAGTGTCAGTGGTCAGTAGGATATGTAAATAGTGTCAGTGATCAGCCGGATGTGTAAATAGTGTCAGTGGTCAGTAGGATCTATAAATAGTGTCAGTGGTCAGTAGGATCTATAAATAGTGTCAGTGGTCAGTAGGATCAATAAATAGTGTCAGTGATCAGCCAGATGCGCAAATAATGTCAGTGGTCAGCAGGATGTGTAAATAGTGTCAGTGGTCAGTAGGATGTGTAAATAGTGTCAGTGGCCAGTAGGATGTGTAAATAGTGTCAGTGTTCAGTAGGATATGTAAATAGTGTCAGTGGTCAGTAGGATCTATAAATAATATCAGTGGTCAATAGGATGTGTAAATAGTGTCAGTATTCAGTAGTATGTGTAAATAGTGTCAGTGATCAGTAGGATCTATAAATAGTGTCAACGATCAGTAGGATCTATAAATAGTGTCAGTGGTCAGTAGGATCTATAAATAGTGTCAGTGGTCAGTAGGATCTATAAATAGTGTCAGTGATCAGCCGGATGCGTAAATAGTGTCAGTGGTCAGTAGGATATGTAAATAGTGTCAGTGGTCAATAGGATGTGTAAATAGTGTCAGTGGTCAGCAGGATGTATAAATAGTGTCAGTGGTCAGCAGGATGAGTAAATAGTGTCAGTGGTCAGCCGGATGCGTAAATAGTGTCAGTGGTCAATAGGATATGTAAATAGTGTCAGTGGTCAATAGGATGTGTAAATAGTGTCAGTGGTCAGTAGGATGTGTAAATAGTATCAGTGGTCAGCAGGATGCGTAAATAGTGTCAGTGGCCAGTAGGATATGTAAATAGTGTCAGTGATCAGCCGGATGTGTAAATAGTGTCAGTGGTCAATAGGATATGTAAATAGTGTCAGTGATCAGCCGGATGCGTAAATAGTGTCAGTGGTCAGTAGGATCTATAAATAGTGTCAGTGGTCAGTAGGATCTATAAATAGTGTCAGTGGTCAGTAGGATCTACAAATAGTGTCAGTGGTCAGTAGGATCAATAAATAGTGTCAGTGATCAGCCAGATGCGCAAATAGTGTCAGTGGTCAGTAGGATATGTTAATAGTGTCAGTGATCAGCCGGATGCGTAAATAGTGTCAGTGGTCAGTAGGATCAATAAGATAAGATAAGATAAGATAAACTTTATTTAATGTGGGTTACAAAGTAATGAAGGTACAATATACAAATGAATAAAACAAATAAAACAACATAAGCTAAAAGCTTTTGACCCACTGATCATAATGATGTGATTATTTACAATTAAAAATGGTTAAAACATGTTTATTGTCATGAGTATCTGCACATGAGGCAGAAACCACACTGACAATCTGGTTTCCAGGTGGATAGGTTCTTCTTGAATTCTTTTCTACTTTCACATCGCTTTATGTTTGCTGGTAGGGCATTGTACAGTTTTGCCCCTTCATAACCAAGTGTTCTTTTGCCATAGGTTATACTTTTAAACACAGGTAAGTCAACCTTATTTTCATCTCTCATTTCATACATTGTTCCATGGTATTTATACAGTTCATTTAAAAACAGTGGTGCATTTCCATTTAAAACATCATATACTAAAAGCAAAAGTTTCCTAAGTCTAATAACATACAACGACATCTTTTCCTTGTTGTCCATGAGTACATTAATATCTGTGTCATAATCATCATATACATATCTGAGACATCTTTTTTGTATTGCTTGAGTTTTGTGTGTACATCCCATACTGCACATGTGCCACACCAGGCTACAATAGGCAAAGTTTGACATGATGTAAGTGCTGTATATATTTACTTTACACTCTTCTGTGAGTACCTTTGGAAGTCTATGAAGTGTCTTTATCTGATTTGATGCCTTTTTACATAGGTCTGATATGTGTTCGTCAAACTGTAATTTTCTATCAATTTTTACACCAAGACCCTTAACACTATTTTGAAAACATATCTCGACATCATTTACTGTGATTTTGAAATCAAGTATTTCATCCTTTGAGAACAGAATACCCTGAAACTTTGTGGCATTGGCTTTTACATTATTTTCATCAAACCAAACCATTGCTTTCCCGACTTCTGTTTCCAAATTATGAGTCATAACATCTAAGGAACGGTCATGGCATGATATTTTGTTGTCATCAGCATAGTTATATACATTTGTCTTGTCCTGGAAAATGATAAATATATCATTTATGAATGTATTGAAGAGGTGTGGTCCAAATATGGAACCTTGAGGTACTCCTCTCTCAATGACTCTCCAGTTGCTTCTCTCACTTCCTATCTTGACCCTTTGCTTTCTATTTGACAAGTAACTTCCAACCATTTCGCATGCATCCATGGAGAGGCCATATGCTCTCAGCTTTGCTATTAACAACCCTTGTGGCATGGAGTCAAAGGCCTTGCTTAGGTCAATTAGAACTGTTGCAACATGCTCTCCATTATCAAGTGACTTTTTACAATCTTCCACCACCTTTATGAGAACATGTTCACAACTGTAACCTTTCCTATATGCAGCCAGATATTTCGACAGATTTCCTTCCATGAATTCTACATACTGGTCACAAAGTATCCCTTCATAGACTTTTGACAAACATGTTAGGATACTGATTGGTCTATAGTTTTCTTTTTGCAATCGGTTTTTCTTCTTATACCCAGGGGACAGTTCTGCATACTTCATCTCTGTAGGGAACACATTCATATCTATACATACATTCATAATAGGTGTTAGTGTATAGGAGAGTGTGTCAGCACCTATCTTGATCATCTTTGGTGGCATGCCATCATATCCTGGTCCTTTATTTGATTTCAGGCATTCTAGTTTCTTTCTCATCTCATATGGTGATATATGCTTGAAAGTGAAACAGTTCTGTTCTGTTACATTTTCCTTGATTCTTTTGATGCTTGGGTGGTTCTGATAGAGTTCAACAACTTCTTTTACAGTTCTGCCATCTCTCAATGGATAGCACTCATGCATATCTTTAGCAACATCTATATAAAAGTCATTGAAGATTTCACATACTTCCTCTTTCTTGGTTACTACCTTATCACCTTCTAACAGTGTGATGTTCTGATCAGGTCTACTACTGTTTTCACTTAAAAGGAGAGTAACTGTTTGGTAGAAACCTTTACTTGTGTTACACTTCTTATTGATATACACAGACAAAGATTTTCGTTTAAGATTCACTACCAAGTTCCTTTGTTTTCTATAAGGTTCCCAGTCCTGATTTTTGTTGCCATTCTTTGTGAACTTTCTCCATAGCATACCTCGAACATTCTTTGCTTTTCGTAACTCTCCATTCATACAACACAACATTTTACCAGTGATTACTTTCTTTTTTGGTGGAGCATGTTCATCTACGAGTTGGTTTAGCAATTTATTGTGATACCATATCATATCATTGGGATCATCGAACATTTCACTGACTTGAAATGGTGCTGTTTCTAGGTCTTTTTTGAAATTTTCCTCAGAGAAATTTTTGTAAGTTCTATACCTTATTTCTTTTCTTTTAATATTTGGGGCTTGCATATTTGAGCTCACAGTCACCATGTTGTGAAAGTCACTGAGTCCGTTACATATATTTTCACATTTCTTCATTTTGCTTCTGTTGTCAGTGAGAATAACATCTACACTACTTGGATTGTCTTTATTTTTGAAACATGTAGGTCCTTTCACTAGGTTCTCCAAGCCATAAACTTCCAAGATGTTTTTTAGAGGATTCCTTTCTAATTTAAAGTCTTCATTTAGATCACCCATGATGATGGTACATTTACCATGTCTCTGACATCGACTTGTTACATATTCCAGTGCTGCTCTAAGGTGTATGATTGATACACTGGGTGGTCTATACATTGTTACTACATACCATCTTTCTTTTGCTAGCCTTACTTCTATAACAATGCTTTCTATTCTATTTTCATTATAACTCATCTCAGGTACCTCTCTGTTTGGGATGCATGACTTAATAAATACCAACAGACCACCTCCATATTGGTTTCTGTCTTGCCTGTACATTGTATACTCTTGAACATCCTTTTTCAAAGAGGCATCTGTCACACTTTTATCAAATTTAGTTTCAGCAAGTGCTAAAAAGTCTACGTATTCTGCATTTAACCATGGTAAGACTTCATCAAATTTGTTTCTTACATGATTAATATTCAGATGAGCCATGATAAAATTTTTGGGATGTGCTTTTCTAAAATCTACAATAGGGTCATTTATGGCTGCATCAGTATCATTTGTTTTGCTTTCCTGGCACTCATCCTAGTATTCAGAATATTCATAACAGAACTTCTGTTTGTGTCCATGATATAGGCATTGTCTACACTGAACTGGCTTTCTAAAGCCACATTCACGTGTACCATGATTTCTTTCAGCACAGTAACCACAACGTTTTTCACCCTGTGCTTGTGAGTACTGCTGCTGCTTTTTGTCTCCATTTCGGTAGTCTACCCTTGACTTTTCCCTTGCATTTGACCAGAATGTGTCATCATAATTTTCTTCAATGTTTTCCTTTGTTTTTGTATCATAAGATGTTTGCTTTGTTGCAGTCAATGCTTTTTTCTGAGTTGGATTCTTTTTTGGTTTTCTGCTGGCAACATCATACTTGACTCGGTTTTTACATTTTAAATCAAGTGATTTTGCAATGTGATTTGTGCCTATCAAGTTTGGATGTACCATATCACTATCCAGATAACCATCATTTATTTCTCCTGACCTCAGATAGAATGTCTGCTGGTGATCCACGAATTTACACTTTTCCTCCTCTGATAGCACTTGTAATCCAGCATTAAGTGCTGTCACTTTCTCATTAAAATCAATTGGATCCTTCCGTGGTGGAACACTAGAGATTGTGACATTTTCACATATGTCTTTGGCAGCCTTCAGTGTTGTCTTGTAGGAGTCTAAGACCTCATTTGCATCCTTGTCTTTGAGATCATTTCCTCCTGCCAGCAGCACAACATTGTTGTAGTCATGCCCTGCTGGCACATCTTCTAACATTGTGGTGATATCTCCAAGTTTGGCACCAGGTTTACATAAGACCTTGGTGTTTAGCAATTTATTTTCATCTAGATGCTTAACCAAGCTGGAGCCCACCACCAGGGTGCTAGAGTTTGGTTTGCTGGGTGTAGCTTGCTCCCGCTGCTTCATCTCCCATGTCTGCTTATCCAGCTGTTTTTGCAGCTCCCCAATTTGGAATAGAAGTCTGTTGTTTTCTTCAACTTTTGTTGTGCATTCCCTCTTAAATAGTGTCAGTGATCAGCCGGATGCGTAAATAGTGTCAGTGGTCAGTAGGATATGTAAATAGTATCAGTGATCAGCCGGATGCGTAAATAGTGTCAGTGGTCAGTAGGATCTATAAATAGTGTCAGTGGTCAGTAGGATCTATAAATAGTGTCAGTGGTCAGTAGGATCAATAAATAGTGTCAGTGGTCAGTAGGATCTATAAATAGTGTCAGTGATCAGCCAGATGCGCAAATAGTGTCAGTGGTCAGCAGGATGTGTAAATAGTGTCAGTGGTCAGCAGGATGTGTAAATAGTGTCAGTGGTCAGCAGGATGTGTAAATAGTGTCAGTGGTCAGTAGGATGTGTAAATAGTGTCAGTTATCAGCAGGATGTGTAAATAGTGTCAGTGGTCAGGAGGTAAGTAAATAGTGTCAGTGGTCAGTAGGATCAATAAATAGTGTCAGTGGTCAGAAGGATCTATAAATAGTGTCAGTGATCAGCCAGATGCGCAAATAGTGTCAGTGGTCAGTAGGATGTGTAAATAGTGTCAGTTATCAGCAGGATGTGTAAATAGTGTCAGTGGTCAGGAGGTAAGTAAATAGTGTCAGTGGTCAGTAGGATCAATAAATAGTGTCAGTGGTCAGTAGGATCTATAAATAGTGTCAGTGATCAGCTAGATGTGCAAATAGTGTCAGTGGTCAGCAGGATGTGTAAATAGTGTCAGTGGTCAGTAGGATGTGTAAATAGTGTCAGTTATCAGCAGGATGTGTAAATAGTGTCAGTGGTCAGTAGGATCTATAAATAGTGTCAGTGGTCAGTAGGATCAATAAATAGTGTCAGTGGTCAGTAGGATCTATAAATAGTGTCAGTGATCAGCCAGATGCGCAAATAGTGTCAGTGGTCAGCAGGATGTGTAAATAGTGTCAGTGGTCAGTAGGATATGTAAATAGTGTCAGTGGTCAGCCGGATGCGTAAATAGTGTCAGTGGTCCGTAGGATGTGTAAATAGTGTCAGTTATCAGCAGGATGTGTAAATAGTGTCAGTGGTCAGGAGGTAAGTAAATAGTGTCAGTGATCAGCCGGATGCGTAAATAGTGTCAGTGGTCAGTAGGATCTATAAATAGTGTCAGTGGTCAGTAGGATCTATAAATAGTGTCAGTGGTCAGTAGGATCTATAAATAGTGTCAGTGGTCAGTAGGATCTATAAATAGTGTCAGTGGTCAGTAGGATCTATAAATAGTGTCAGTGATCAGCCAGATGCGTAAATAGTGTCAGTGGTCAGCAGGATGTGTAAATAGTGTCAGTGGTCAGTAGGATCTATAAATAGTGTCAGTGGTCAGTAGGATATATACATAGTGTCAGTGGTCAGTAGGATCAATAAATAGTGTCAGTGGTCAGTAGGATCTATAAATAGTGTCAGTGATCAGCCAGATGCGCAAATAGTGTCAGTGGTCAGTAGGATGTGTAAATAGTGTCAGTTATCAGCAGGATGTGTAAATAGTGTCAGTGGTCAGGAGGTAAGTAAATAGTGTCAGTGGTCAGTAGGATCAATAAATAGTGTCAGTGGTCAGTGGTAAGCAAGGAATGTAATTAGTGACAGTGGTCAGCAGGGCTATGGCAGAAGTCGTCTTCTGAATGATGGTAGTGGTCAGCAGGGCTGTGGTAGTAGTGTCAGTGGTCAGCAGGGCTGTGGTAGTAGTGTCAGTGGTCAGCAGGGCCGTGGTAGTAGTGTCAGTGGTCAGCAGGGCTGTGGTAGTAGTGTCAGTGGTCAGCAGGGCTGTGGTAGTAGTGTCAGTGGTCAGCAGGGCCGTGGTAGTAGTGTCAGTGGTCAGCAGGGCTGTGTAAGTAGTGCTAATGGTCAGCAGGGCTATGTAAGTAGTGTCAATGGTCAATGGAAATAATAGTTAACAGGACTGTGGTGGTAGTGTCAGTGGTCAGCAGGGCTGTGGTGATAGCATCAGTGGTCAGCAGGGCTATGTACTGTAAGTAGCAGTGGTCAGCAGGGCTGTGGTAGTAGTGTCAGTGGTCAGCAGGGCTGTGGTGATAGTATCAGTGGTCAGCAGGGCTATGTACTGTAAGCGTCAGTGGTCAGCAGGGCTGTGTACTGTAAGCATCAGTGGTCAGCAGTGCTGTGTACTGTAAGCATCAGTGGTCAGCAGGGCTGTGATGGTAGGGTTAGTGGTCAGCAGTGCTGTGTACTGTAAGTATCAGTGGTCAGCAGGGCTGTGGTGTCAGGAGTATCATCTCGGGGTCATCAGTGGATGCCGGTGATAAGAGACACAGCTTTAAGGGAAGCACAGGAAACCAGGCTGGCCATAAACATGGCAATATTTCCTAGCAGATAGACTGCTGCTCATAATCCCGTCAAAGCTACTTTATGACCTCCTCCTTATAACGCGCGCCTGATATCTCTCTGTGATATGTGGTCATTAATTCATATCAGGATTATCATAGGATGTTTGATTTGAAACATATTGAGCATATATGTTCTCAGGCAATAATCTCTAAGCAATACAACATTTCTAAAGATCTCCTCAGCTAATGTCCCTTTACAGATCAGCTTCGTGCAGCCATCCTCTTGTTAACGTTTGTCATATTTTGGTTCGTGTTATACCAAGTATCTTTACTCTCACGTGGCACATACCATGAACATTCCCTCTCATGTGGCATTTACCACTAAATGTCCTCTCATGTGGCACATACCACGAAATGTCCTCTCATGTGGCACATACCACGAAATGTCCTCTCATGTGGCACATACCACGAAATATCCTCTCATGTGGCACATACCACGAAATGTCCTCTCATGTGGCACATACCACGAATATTTTCTCTCACGTGGCACTTACCAAGAATATTTTCTCTCACGTGGCACTTACCAAGAACATCCCCTCTCATTTGTCACATTCCAAGAACATTCCCTCTCATTTGTCACATACCAAGAACATCCCCTTTCAAGTGGCACATACCAAGAACATACCCTCTCATTTGTCACATACCAAGAACATTCCCTCTCATGTGGCACTTACCAAGAACATTCCCTCTCAAGTGGCACATACCAAGAAGATTCCCTCTCAAGTGGCACATACCAAGAATATTTCCTCTCAAGTGGCACTTTCCAAGAACATTCTCTCTCACATGGCACATACCAAGAAGATTCCCTCTCAAGTGGCACATACCAAGAATATTTCCTCTCAAGTGGCACTTTCCAAGAACATTCTCTCTCACATGGCACATACCAAGAACATTCCCTCTCAAGTGGCACATACCAAGAACATTCCCTCTCAAGTGGCACATACCAAAAACATTTCCTCTCAAGTGGCACATACCAAGAACATTTCCTCGAGCTGATGTGGCACTTACCAAGAACATTCCCTCTCATGTGGCACATACCAAGAACATTTCCTCTCATGTGGAATACAAAAGTGCCCCAATTTTATGCTATGTCTTAATTCATCAAATGATTTGGATATACCAACATAACATGCAAATACATCGGCTCCTGTTTTTCATGGGTTATTTCAGGATCTTACAAATGTGCAGCAACATATTGATGGCCAAGACAACTACCTGGACGAGTAGCCTCAGTTACTCATAACTACTCTCAGTAACTAATCATAAGCTCAGTATCTACTCATAAACTCAGTATCTACTCATAAACTCAGTATCTACTCATAAACTCAATATCTACTCATAAACTCAATATCTACTCATAGGCTCAGTAACTACTCATAAGCTCAGTATCTATTTATAAGCTTAGTAACTACTCACAAGCTTAGAAACTACCCACAGGCTTAGTAACTACTCACAAGCTTAGAAACTACTCATAAGCTAAGTATCTACTCCTAGGCTCAGTATCTACTCCTAGGCTCAGTAACTACTCATAAGCTCAGTATCTATTTATAAGCTTAGTAACTTCTCACAAGCTTAGAAACTACCCACAGGCTTAGTAACTATTCACAAGCTTAGAAACTACTCATAATCTCAGTAACTACTCATAAGCTAAGTAACTACTCATAAGCTAAGTATCTACTCATAAACTTAGTATCTACTCATATACTTAGTATCTACTCAGTTACCTGCCCAATGGTAATCAAATGATACATATCCCTGGGTAATCAAGTGATATCAAGTGATACATTACCCTCATTATACTGGTGTGTATCTGTGTTTTGTTATTGTGGTCCATGGTAGTAAGTGCTATGTTGCGGTGCAGCAGTGCTCATGATATGATCTGACTATCATTCATTGTTTCTTATTATTTCAGGATATTTAGAACAGGTTAATTATTCATTAGTGAGAGGATGAAATAAAATGATGTTAATCAGACGCACGAGAGGGCTGACGATAACACAAAGCAATAAAAGCCAATCATCAAACCTATATTATTGAGACAATCAATAATTAAAGGACCGGCTAGATTTGAAGGATGCTTGCCTGAATATGCAGACATGCACCTCAGTCTGACAGGACTATTTAGTCATGTACCCCTGACTTATTTCAATATAGATACATCTCAAATATTTTGTGTTGACATGTGTACCCTGTTTTACCTGAATAGATATAGACATGTTATTTAACCTGACTGTACTGAATATATAGATATTTACCCCTTACCTGAACTCTTTACCAGCAATAGAGAGATGTACACCCCTGTCTTACATTATTTTATAGACATATACTCTTGGTGTACCTGAACAAATAGACAACCCCTGTCGTATCTAGCTAGAATGACAGTTCATTTAACAATTTCGGAGACTACATATCCCAATGTAGTAAATCTCTTATATTTGATATATAATTTCATAGCATATTTGGCTAGTGTTTTGTTGGAGCATTGATAAAAGTTGAAGCTTATTGTGCTCGGTTTGAGAGTTTCTCAACTGCAGCATATCGAAAATTCTGATCTAATAAGGTATCAAAATCAATTTTAAGGATCAATTATTATTGACCCAATACTCAACAAATTAAGGTAAGTGAGAGAAAACTGGTAAGAACTATTGACCCTTTCATAAAAACAACGTGGTTTCCGAATGGTTTATGTTGTAATAAAACAGCCTTAATTGAGCTTAAACCTATAATAAATGTCACACACTAAGTGCTCCTTGTTCTAGTTACCAATCAAACAGCCCTTCTACATTATTATATCTTAAGATTATCAGTCTGATGTGCATATCAGATGACAATGGTAGTTAATGAGCGAGTTTAGCGTTAACTAAAAGCCTCACAGACCTGGCACTGTGTCTGCTCAGTCAAACAATAGATTAAGGTAGTCGAGAGTGGACTGGAGGTTGGGAAAAGTGAGCAATGAGGTTGGTAGGGGTGAACAATGAGGCTGGTAGGGGTGAGCAATGGGGCTGGTAGGGGTGAGTAATGAGGCTGGCGGAAGTGAGCAATGAGGCTGGTAGGAGTGAGCAACGGGGCTGGTAGGGGTGAGCAATGAGGCTGGTAGGGGTAAGTAATGAGGCTGGTAGGGGTAAGCAATGAGACTGGTAGGGGTGAGCAATGAGGCTGGTAGGGATGAGTAATGAGGCTGGTTGGGGTGAGCAATGAGGCTGGTAGGGGTGAACAACGGGGCTGGTAGGGGTGAGCAATGAGGCTGGTAGGGGTAAGCAATGAGGCTGGTAGGGGTGAGCAATGAGGCTGGTGGAAGTGAGCAATGAGGCTGGTAGGGGTGAGCGATGAGGCTGGTAGGGGTGAGCAATGAGGCTGGTAGGGGTGAGCAATGGGGCTGGTAGGGGTGAGCAGTGAGGCTGGTAGGGGAGAGCAGTGAGGCTGGTAGGGGTGGTAGGGGTGAGCATGGCTTGAGTAGTTCCACGTGGTGACAGCCAGGCCATTCTTTCTTGGTGTCACGTGAGCTGGCACACATCTTGGTGATAACAAGGACATTATTTCTGGGATCATCAGCTTAGGTCATCATGCACCGCCTGACACTGCTGATAAACCCGGCAGAGTCACGGGGAGCCAGCAGACTGTGAAACATTTTATATTGGCCCTGTGGCATCTGTACACAGCTCTCAATCCTTAAACATGCAAGTACTTTGAGTCACAAAATGATATTAGACTAATTCTATGCCATCAAGGCATCTCAACAGTTAAACATATTGTATTGGTTCAAGAAAATATTTAGGGATAAGGAAAAGAAAGCAGTGTACAGGACTTTTATCTTAGCCAATTTCAATTACTGCCCAATTGTTTGGCACTTCTGCAGTACATCAAGCTTGCACAAAATGGAAAGCATACAGGAAAGGGCCCTCAGATTTCTCCTTAATGACTACAAAAGCAAGTACCCTGAGTTAACATCTAAGGCAGGTTTTAACTCCCTCCATCTACGTAGATTAAAGGTCATTGCATGTGAGGTTTTCAAAAGTCTCAATGATCTCAACCCATCCTTTATGAAGGACCTTTTAAAACAGAAAGAAGTGCCATACTCATTGCGTGATGACTGTATACTCATTCAACCCTCCTATCAGAAAGTTACATACGGTAAAGGCACGTTTAGCTACTATGGAGCACACATCTGGAATGCTATTCCAAACGAAATCAAGAATGGGGTTGATTTTCAAACTTTCAAGTGTCAAATTCAGAAGTGGGAAGGTCCAAAGTGTTGCTGCAGTTTGTGTTCTTTTTTACATGTTTAGTCATGAAATGAAATGAAAAGCGCATAATGTAGTAAAGCTAAATGTTTTTACTGATGTGCCTCTAATGCTAGTGTTACCATTGTATCGTTTGTATGGTACACAATTGCAATTGTATGTCTGCCTGTGACCTATCCAGGAGCATCCAATAAGGATGTAGCTCCTGGGTGTCACTGATTGCAGGTTTCTTGTAAATATTTGTACATATGTTTTGTAGACTAGACATCGATAACTAGCTTTCAGCTAATGTTTTTGTGTTAACTAATCGATGAAAAATAAAGTTATCTTATCTTATCTTATCTTATCTTATCTTATCTTATATATTTTCTTGTTTTGTTTTTCTTGTGAGTTTGTTCATCTGTGTCATGAAGAAAATACTTACTGGTAACCTCTGAAATTTTTCAACTATAAATTCAATACTCCTTGAAATCTCTTTCTGAAGATAAAACATCCAACAAAAATAAATTCCATCTATAGGTATTTATAATCATAGAAATCTGTATAAACAATGTACTGCAGTTTGCCTAAAGGAATATATATATAGATATATATATATATATATTCCTTTATGTATATATATATATACATATATATAAAGATGAAATGTTAGTGAACAAAAGCTACATTTATATCCATCTCCAGATTGACATGAAAAGTACGCATTTCAAACAAGTCTTTGTGATAAAAGATAAAGGTCAACTTTGATGTGAGCAAATAAGCCTTTGTGAAATACCTCAGCATCTCGAATAAGGAGTGCACATTTTCAGTTAAGGTTCCACTGTCTTGATGTGTAAAGCGATACCGCCTTCCTGGCTATGTATATGCATATGAACCCAGGTAATATCCCTGAGGTTACTGCCAGCTTCAGATAAAGTTATATAATTGAAGTACAATTGCAAAAGACACGTTGAAATGTATCAACTATTAACTAAAAGGCCCTTTATTTTGGTGACTATTTGCTGAATTAAATGGTGTCTGCTCATAAAAAGGTGATATGTATGCGGTAGTCATTTATGTATGCGGTAGTCACTACACTACTGTCTATGGGTGATGATGCTTCCCTTGTATGTAATGGTTGTATGTCATGGTGATGTTTTGGTACATCCCTTGTATCCGATGGTATATTGTGCATAGCTTAGATGGTATCTTTTGTTTACATTTTAAGTGAAGGCGTCTGGTGTATACCTGGTATGTGATGGCGTCTGGTGCATATACCTGGTATATGATGGTGTCTGGTGTATACCTGGTTTGTGATGGCGTATGGTGTATACCTGGTATGTGATGGCGTCTGGTGTATACCTGGTATGTGATGGCGTCTGGTGTATACCTGGTATGTGATGGCGTCTGGTGTGATGATGTCTGGTGCATACCTGGTATGTGATGGCGTCTGGTGTATACCTGGTATGTGATGGCGTCTGGTGTATACCTGGTATGTGATGGCGTCTGGTGCATATACCTGGTATATGATGGTGTCTGGTGTATACCTGGTTTGTGATGGCGTCTGGTGTATACCTGGTATGTGATGGCATCTGGTGTATACCTGGTATGTGATGGCGTCTGGTGTATACCTTGTATGTGATGGTGTCTGGTGTGATGGCGTCTGGTGTATACCTGGTATGTGATGGCGTCTGGTGTATACCTGGTATGTGATGGTGTCTGGTGTATACCTGGTATGTGATAGCGTCTGGTGTATACCTGGTATGTGATGGTGTCTGGTGTATACCTGGTATGTGATAGCGTCTGGTGTATACCTGGTATGTGATGGTGTCTGGTGTATACCTGGTATGTGATGGCGTCTGGTGTATACCTGGTATGTGATGGCATCTGGTGTATACCTGGTATGTGATGGTGTCTGGTGTGATGGTGTCTGGTGTATACCTGGTGTGTGATGGCGTCTGGTGTATACCTGGTATGTGATGGTGTCTGGTGTATACCTGGTGTGTGATGGTGTCTGGTGTATACCTGGTATGTGATGGTGTCTGGTGTGATGGTGTCTGGTGTATACCTAGTATGTGATGGCGTCTGGTGTATACCTGGTATGTGATGGCGTCTGGTGTATACCTGGTATGTGATGGCGTCTGGTGTATACCTGGTATGTGATGGTGTCTGGTGTATACCTGGTATGTGATGGTGTCTGGTGTATACCTGGTATGTGATGGTGTCTGGTGTATATCTGGTATGTGATGGCGTCTGGTGTGATGGCGTCTGGTGTATACCTGGTATGTGATGGTGTCTGGTGTATACCTGGTGTGTGATGGCGTCTGGTGTATACCTGGTGTGTGATGGTGTCTGGTGTATACCTGGTACGTGATGGCGTCTGGTGTATACCTGGTGTGTGATGGTGTCTGGTGTATACCTGGTACGTGATGGCGTCTGGTGTATACCTGGTATGTGATGGTGTCTGGTGTGATGATGTCTGGTGTATACCTGGTATGTGATGGTGTCTGGTGTGATGGCGTCTGGTGTATACCTGGTATGTGATGGTGTCTGGTGTATACCTGGTGTGTGATGGCGTCTGGTGTATACCTGGTATGTGATGGTGTCTGGTGTGATGGTGTCTGGTGTATACCTGGTATGTGATGGTGTCTGGTGTGATGGTGTCTGGTGTATACCTAGTATGTGATGGTGTCTGGTGTATACCTGGTATGTGATGGTGTCTGGTGTATACCTGGTATGTGATGGTGTCTGGTGTATACCTAGTATGTGATGGCGTCTGGTGTATACCTAGTATGTGATGGTGTCTGGTGTATACCTGGTATGTGATGGCATCTGGTGTATACCTGGTATGTGATGGTGTCTGGTGTGATGGCGTCTGGTGTATACCTGGTATGTGATGGTGTCTGGTGTATACCTGGTGTGTGATGGTGTCTGGTGTGTACCTGGTATGTGATGGTGTCTGGTGTGATGGCGTCTGGTGTATACCTGGTATGTGATGGTGTCTGGTGTATACCTGGTATGTGATGGTGTCTGTTGTATACCTGGTACGTGATGGTGTCTGGTGTATACCTGGTATGTGATGGCGTCTGGTGTATACCTGGTATGTGATGGTGTCTGGTGTATACCTGGTATGTGATGGTGTCTGGTGTATACCTAGTATGTGATGGCGTCTGGTGTATACCTGGTATGTGATGGCGTCTGGTGTATACCTGGTATGTGATGGTGTCTGGTGTATACCTGGTATGTGATGGTGTCTGTTGTATACCTGGTACGTGATGGTGTCTGGTGTATACCTGGTATGTGATGGCGTCTGGTGTATACCTGGTATGTGATGGTGTCTGGTGTATACCTGGTATGTGATGGTGTCTGGTGTATACCTGGTACGTGATGGTGTCTGGTGTATACCTTTTATGCCATGCTGTCTGGTGTATACCTGGTATGTGATGGTGTCTGGTGTATACCTGGTACGTGATGGTGTCTGGTGTATACCTTTTATGCCATGCTGTCTGGTGTATACCTGGTATGTGATGGTGTCTGGTGTGATGGCGTCTGGTGTATACCTGGTATGTGATGGTGTCTGGTGTGATGGTGTCTGGTGTGTACCTGGTATGTGATGGTGTCTGGTGTGATGGTGTCTGGTGTATACCTGGTATGTGATGGTGTCTGGTGTGATGGCGTCTGGTGTATACCTGGTGTGTGATGGTGTCTGGTGTATACCTTTTATGCAATGCTGTCTTTGAGCATCCCTCGTAACAGGAAGTGAGGGATGCGGGGGTCAGTGACACGGCCGGGGCTGGGGTCTGACACGGGTGGTGTGGACGGGGATCGGGCTTTGACCTGGCGGCAGATTGGGCTCTCTCCCCGCGGCGGGCGGTTCCCCGTGGACTGTCCGCCTCTTGCATGTCTCACGGAGAGGGTCTTGCTATGCCCTGGGTGCAAGGGGCGGACCTTTGGCCTCGTACCAGCCGACATTTCTGCCTGATTAGCTTGTGTGACATTTTCCATTCCATATCTGTGCCCACACTCTTCTCAACAACAAAATTGCACACATACTTTGATATCTTACTGATAAAATGCCAGTTATAAAAATGTCATCTACCTTCTATTTCTTTAAAAGTAAACTCAAACTCCAAATTTAAAAATGTATATTAAACTAAAGGCTGATCTCAGCATAACCATATCACCTTGAAAAACACTCCTATGTAAAAATAGACAGATCAAGATTTGGTAACGATTTGTGACACAGTTATATGTAAATTTGTGGCATTTTTTAAGAACCTATATTACAAGTCTGAAGTTCAGATGATCAAACCGATCGATCTTTATAGGTATTAAGCATTTGTTTTTATAAATATGCTTATAATTCATTCTGGAGCATCGTTATCATTCTTTTGTTGGATCTTGTGCATGTTAAGAAGTATGGATGTGTTCAGGATTTCCTACTCTTTTCTTTTATGCAATTTGTCCACCAGATGTCACTAAACGGCGCCAGCATCGCAACTCCATATGATAACGTGAGGTGAAACTGGCTTATAAATTCGAATCACAAATGTAAAATGGGTTTTACATGACACAATTGATATAAAAAACTTCTCTCATTTCACGGGAATTTCAAATGACATTGAAAGAAGATAGATCCGGATTTATAGAAAATTCAAACAAAGCCAACTGTAAGCTAGCAAACTTATATTTGCGAACAAATAGTTCAGGTATGAAGCTCTGAACGTATTCAGATGAAGAATCAAATATCAAAATAATATTTCCCAGCATGCAATTCTGTGGTGGTGTTCAAAGCTTACTGCCCTGGTGCGACCCCTGGCGACAGAGGTCCGAACATTTCACATCGTATTTCAGCAGAGTTGCAGGTGAACGTGAGATTTTATGGAGATTTATTGAGCACAGAAGAAAGAAAGTTACGGGGATGCCACTGGGTTGCGATAAAGTGTCCATGAAAACAAGCGACTACTCAGAAACTCAGAGAAACGCGTGAGGTGAGGTGACGTCATAAGTATAAACTTCTCACCTTGTGCATATGTGTGTTTCATGTTCCTGTTTTCTTATTGCTTTGGGCACCGGACTTGGTACGGCATGTAACACTCATAGCCATTGGATGCTTAAATGAAAAAGTGTTTAGAGAAATTACATAAGTTTGATATGAGGGAATTAATTTTATACAATAAAACCATCATAGACCTACAATTTCTCATCTTGGAACTTTCTCCATCCCCGGGCTCCATCCACTTGAATTGAAAGTGGAGGGTGCTTACAGCTACTGTTCTTCTACATCCACGTTAATGAATATATTTAATTTCTTAGCTATCTTAGAAGAACTTGGACTGAGTTTAGTGTAAAGGGTTAATAAAGGGTCTGTGAGCTTCTCATCCATTTATTTTACTGAGATTTAGTCCATACCTCATTCACAACTTAATCCACTGATGCAGAGAAGGAAACATTGCCTTTTTTAGAGCTGGTGCCCAAGCCTGAACAGTGAACACGTTGTCCTTGTAATTCTGTGACAATCCCCATCTTCTACATGGTCATACCAAGTTTACCTGGTTGGGTTTAATGGCAACCAATGGAGGAAATCAATTTAGCAGCATACTGCAAATTGACTAAGTTAGACTTGTAATTACTTGGATACTTGGAGTGTAATCTTGTCAGTGTAGAATGGCTTCTCTCAAATGTGGACATTTTAGTTGAAAAAGATTATTTAGGTTTCAGGTTGTCTTCTTGATTCAATATGATGCATTTATATCTTCAATTCTTAACCAGTGATGCTTTAAACCTTTGGCTCTGATTCTGAAATAACCAATCTCTCCAAACTAGGGTCAACCATTTCAAGGAGTAACTTCTTGGAGCCAGATTTTAATCTTGAGTTATAACAAAATTAAATCTGACTTACAGACCAACTTGAGCTAATTTCTGGTGCATAAATTAAACACTTGTTATTCAATATTTTTATGAGCAAAGAAGCTGGTTTAAAGATTCTCAAATCTGTCACAACTTTCCACAGGAGAACCAATTTACTTAGTTCTAACGTTTCTGTGCTTTGAAATGATCCTGAAGCAACTGTCCACATTTACACCATAATGTCACAATAATCACTCATAAAAGCGATGATAACATTTATATAGCTCAGACATTGTCTGTTCATAGTGTTTCACAAAGCAGTGTCTCTGGAACAGGTGTGGTTTTAGCTGTTTCTTCAAAGCTTACTCTGTGATGATTGGACGACTTCAGATAGGTTCTAGAGTATATATCAGCTGGGAAGGGGGGTGAATCCTGCAGTGGTCATGGTCCTGGCAGAACTAAATGGTGCTGAAAATAGCATGAGGCCCCGAAAAACACTACTGACATTATATGTATATATATATATCAAAACTCAGAAACTTCACTTGTCACATTATGAGATTTTAATGTAATCATCAACCTTCTTTCAGCCACCTTCATTTTATTTCATTGATAGCTTGGCTTCAGGTAGCACAAATGATTTTTATGGTAATACAATATTTGCAAATGCATTTTCTGGTATTCGACCCTTTAATCCCCAAGACTGTTCCTTACCTCCGAAGTCAAGTATATTCACTTATGGAAAAGCAGATTTTGCCTCTGTCCCAATCATTTCATATTTACCATGGTTCAGAAGCAAAAAATACATTTTCATAAGACCTGGTCTAAAAAAATTGTTTGCCTGTTATTGGCAGAGAGAAATAATAAGCTTGATCATTACATTATTTCTTTGTTTATTTAGATAGGGATTTGCTGTCAATTTGCCAGATATAGATTAGAATTAGTTCTGTGCTTATTATACTTAATAAAGATAGCTTTCTTGATCTGTCATTATATTTGTCACCAAAACAATTGCTTAATACTGCAAGCTGATAGCGATGATAGATTAGATAATTAATAGATAATTGTACTTGGAAGACAAGTACAAAATGTTATAATGGCATTTTCACCATCAGTGGAGTCAATTGTATCAGAAATTGTTTCAGAAATATGGATGAGGATTATTGTTAACATCTGATATGAGTGAAACCCTATCCAAGTTAAAATATTGTATTGGGAAATGAATAATAGACAGATGATAATAACAGTGAAAGTGACGCTCACTAAGTAAAGAGGGAAGAGGTTGCTGGTTGTCATGTAAGAGTGGCTGTCTGCCAAGCAACACAATGTGTTTAGGGACCAAGATATTTATTCTCCCCTTTATCGAGGTATTGTATGAGACAGCAGCAAAATTCAAAATTGGTTATTTTTGCATGGAATGAATAGACAGAATTTTGATTAATGTTCTTTGGCTTGAAAAATTAGCTCTTTCTCTAGAAAAGATTGTAAGTTGCTATGGATTCATCTCAAAACTGTGAAATTTATCAAAATCTAACAGTCTTGAGTGCATGAGAGCTTAAGTGAATCTTTGATATCTCAATTCCGTTTAATGTGAATTTGGGGAGTATTCAATTCAATTCCCACGTTTAGCTTAGAATTCGCAATGTCTCAAAATGAGTTCTTTGAAACCCAACATTTGTTATAGATTTATCTGAAAAGTGTATTGTTTAATTAGGAAACTCAGTGCTAGTAATTATGTTTAACTCAGAAATTGCTACCAACCCTTGCAATGACACACATAACTCTTATCATCATAACTATATCTTTTAAATTATTTCTTTAGTTCATATTACATCTGATGGAATGTTTTAAATCAAACAAACATTTTCTTTTTAAATGTTTGATGTTTAAATCATTGATTGATTTGTGATTTGAAGTTTTCTTACATATGATATCAAATGTTAAACAATTCTTTTGTGTTGAATTAGCTTCTTAATAGTGTATCAGATTAATTCTCAAAAATGCCAACCTTATCCTTATGTATGTCCCTGTGATGATAAAAATAACATTTCAACAGGGAATAATGAGATAAGTTCTGAAAAAAAACAAAGATCATATATCAAGCACCGAAGTATCAAACCTAGAACAGTAATAAAATAAATATCCAGGATTTGAAATCTTATATGATATATCAAAATAAAATAGCACAAAGACTTACTTTGTAAGTTACACTGGTTCTCAAACAACATTTATTTGAGAAAGCTTTTTAAATATGAATGCACATTGTACATGTGGAATGCTATAGATATAGATTTAGATATACAGTTGAGAACAAAAAATCATTTTGGTTTTATATTGTTATCTCAGTCATAAATGCTCATTCAATAGAAATTATAAAAAACAATATATGAAACTTCTCTTCTCTGTTTTCTCTGATATATATATATCTGATATCCAATAACTATTTTCAGCAGATGATAAACGTAAGATAGAGAACATTTGTGTTCAAGATCCTGGAGTGAAGCGAGTTTGGAGAGGAACTTATTTATATGAGCTCATTGATGACGGAGGAATATTTAGGTAGGGAGTTATAAAGTGGCTTGTCATATTTGGAGACTGAAGTACATGGTCTGTGTGACCCCAAGTCTTCCATCATGGACTCTGCTGAGGTTAATGTATGGCTCTGTGGACTATAATCTCCACTGTCACAGGATCCACAGGATAAAAATCATCCCAGCCAACAGGAGTAGAAACACAGCCTAATGAGACTGTCACATGAAAATGGAAAACTCTTGTGTTTGTATTCCTGGTGGACGACAATGATTCACGTAATCAGTAGGAATATCTCCAAGAATTCTATTACATTTGGAGTTGATGAATTACAGTGCTGCCCCCTGGGAACAAGTATACTGCTATGTCATAACACAGAAAGCTATGGGCTGAAAGGGAACAATATGTAATTAAATGTTATGGTTCTCATCTACTTAATGTCCCAAGTTTGTTGGTTTAGTCATTCACTGTGCAGACTCCTGGCTCATTTTATTAACAATCAAGTCTTGTGTAATTTTATTGAGATGTTAATATTTGCCACTGTTTCTATTGTAAGTTGGGTGCATTAATTGGATGCAGAGATAAAACTGGAAATTATCCTCCTTGTTTTTTTGGATCTATTGCTTTAAAGGTCAAATTTGTGCACTTAGTAGAAATGTGAATACTTTGTGAGAGGTGGTCAAGGATATATGGTCTGCACTTTCACGGCCTAACCACCGACCACACCCAATTATCGTGGCTGGGTTAGCAGCGAGCTGCCTTGTCCACTCCAAGACAGCTTTTTAGCAGCCAACAAAAGTCAAGTGGAACCACTCTGTATGAATTCTGAGACTCCTGCCTTGATTAGGACCGTATCGATCAAATGTGGGACCAAAAATAGTTGCCAAACTAGGCGCCCTTGTAATCAAGCGTAAGTCTAGCGTCTGATCAGTTCACTTCTCTTGGATATGATCTATAACTGCCGTGCACTTCGACTAATATTTACTGGCAATGGATGATTGAAATAATTGATATAAATTATACATCCAATGATAGATGACAATTATCTCCTCCATTTGCTCTGACATTCATCTCTTCAACTTAGCAATACACATACACACATATAAATTTATTTATGATCAATATTTACCAGTTCTAATTAGCATGATAGTTATCAGTTCTATTTAGCATGGTATATACTATGGTAATTACCATTTCTGTTTAGCTTGATGCATATCAACTTTATTTAGCATGATATTTACCAGTTTCATTTGATGCTATTTCTTTACCTGTTCTATTTGCTTTAACATTCACCTGTTCTGTTCAGCATGACATTCATCTTATGCATTGCCATGACTTTCAGATAAACATGTTATATATTTGTGGGCGCATCCCTTATTACAACTAATAAGCCATAAACCAGTAATTAATTAGAAACAAATCTACCTTTTCATTTTAGCATTGAAATATGTTTGCTTGAAAATCACTTGATGATGATGCATGGTACATATTGGGTCAATTTAGTGTGATACTCAATGATTCATTTGCAAAATTAATAAACAATCCTAAACCATTTCTATTATATATCCATATAGCTTAAATATTACTTTTTTATCTAATTGATGCACTATCAATTGATTTTCTCTTGGCATTATCAAAAGACTTATATTTTATTTAAAGCCAGTTATATCATTACAGAAATAATTAATTTTTTTATGTACTATAACAAGACTATCTGTTACCTGCAATTATCAGGATTAAATGACTCCTTGTGTATTTTATATAAGTGATTTCAGTGTTATTAACTTAAATGCTGACTATTTTCTGTTCAATATTTTAGAAATAGATCATATTTTATAATTTTAGAAACTATATATCCATCATCAAATGGATGCATTTAATACAATTAGAAATATACTTTATTAGCCCAAAACAAATAATTTATAAAATCAATATAGTAAAATAACTTAGTCATGGGCAGTTCTATGATAGCAACAAATAATTTAATATTTGACTTGATAAATAACAATTAATCAATCAATTGCATAATATTTACAAATTTTGTTTAGCATGATATTGACCGGTTCTATTTAGCTTGATATTCACCTGTCCCATATTGCATGACATATGTCTGTTCTATGCAGTGTGATATTCACCTGTCCCATATTGCATGACACATGCCTGTTCTATTCATTATGATATTCACCTGTCCCATATTGCATGACATATGTCTGTTCTATTCAGTGTGGTATTCACCTGTCCCATATTGCATGACATATGTCTGTTCTATTCAGTGTGATATTCACCTGTCCCATATTGCATGACATATGTCTGTTCTATTCAGTGTGAAATTCACCTGTCCCATATTGTATGACATATGTCTGTTCTATTCAGTGTGATATTCACCTGTCCCATATTGCATGACATATGCCTGTTCTATTCAGTGTGAAATTCACCTGTCCCATATTGCATGACACATGTCTGTTCTATTCAGTGTGAAATTCACCTGTCCCATATTGCATGACATATGTCTGTTCTATTCAGTGTGATATTCGCCTGTCCCATATTGCATGACATATGTCTGTTCTATTCAGTTTGATATTCACCTGTCCCATATTGCATGACATATATCTGTTCTATTCAGTGTGATATTCACCTGTCCCATATTTCATGACATATGTCTGTTCTATTCAGTGTGATATTCGCCTGTCCCATATTGCATGACACATGTCTGTTCTATTCAGTGTGATAATCACCTGTCCCATATTGCATGACACATGTCTGTTCTATTCAGTGTGGTATTCACCTGTCCCATATTGCATGACACATGTCTGTTCTATTCAGTGTGATATTCACATGTCCCATATTGCATGACATATGTCTGTTCTATTCAGTGTGATATTCACCTGTCCCATATTGCATGACATATGTCTGTTCTATTCAGTGTGATATTCACCTGTCCCATATTGCATGACACATGTCTGTTCTATTCAGTGTGATATTCACCTGTCCCATATTGCGTGACACATGTCTGTTCTATTCAGTGTGATATTCACCTGTCCCATATTGCATGACATATGTCTGTTCTATTCAGTGTGATATTCACCTGTCCCATATTGCATGACATATGTCTGTTTTATTCAGTGTGATATTCGCCTGTCCCATATTGCATGACACATGTCTGTTCTATTCAGTGTGGTATTCACCTGTCCCATATTTCATGACATATGCCTGTTCTATTCAGTTTGATATTCACCTGTCCCATATTGCATGACATATATCTGTTCTATTCAGTGTGAAATTCACCTGTCCCATATTGCATGACACATGTCTGTTCTATTCAGTGTGAAATTCACCTGTCCCATATTGCATGACATATGTCTGTTCTATTCAGTGTGATATTCACCTGTCCCATATTGCATGACACATGTCTGTTCTATTCAGTGTGGTATTCACCTGTCCCATATTGCATGACACATGTCTGTTCTATTCAGTGTGAAATTCACCTGTCCCATATTGCATGACATATGTCTGTTCTATTCAGTGTGATATTCGCCTGTCCCATATTGCATGACATATGTCTGTTCTATTCAGTGTGATATTCACCTGTCCCATATTGCATGACATATGTCTGTTCTATTCAGTGTGATATTCACCTGTCCCATATTGCATGACAAATGCCTGTTCTATTCAGTGTGAAATTCACCTGTCCCATATTGCATGACATATGCCTGTTCTATTCAGTGTGATATTCGCCTGTCCCATATTGCATGACATATGTCTGTTCTATTCAGTTTGATATTCACCTGTCCCATATTGCATGACATATATCTGTTCTATTCAGTGTGATATTCACCTGTCCCATATTTCATGACATATGTCTGTTCTATTCAGTGTGATATTCGCCTGTCCCATATTGCATGACACATGTCTGTTCTATTCAGTGTGATAATCACCTGTCCCATATTGCATGACACATGTCTGTTCTATTCAGTGTGGTATTCACCTGTCCCATATTGCATGACACATGTCTGTTCTATTCAGTGTGATATTCACATGTCCCATATTGCATGACATATGTCTGTTCTATTCAGTGTGATATTCACCTGTCCCATATTGCATGACATATGTCTGTTCTATTCAGTGTGATATTCACCTGTCCCATATTGCATGACATATGTCTGTTCTATTCAGTGTGATATTCACCTGTCCCATATTGCATGACATATGTCTGTTCTATTCAGTGTGATATTCACCTGTCCCATATTGCATGACATATGTCTGTTCTATTCAGTGTGATATTCGCCTGTCCCATATTGCATGACACATGTCTGTTCTATTCAGTGTGGTATTCACCTGTCCCATATTGCATGACACATGTCTGTTCTATTCAGTGTGGTATTCACCTGTCCCATATTGCATGACACATGTCTGTTCTATTCAGTGTGGTATTCACCTGTCCCATATTGCATGACACATGTCTGTTCTATTCAGTGTGATATTCACCTGTCCCATATTGCGTGACACATGTCTGTTCTATTCAGTGTGATATTCACCTGTCCCATATTGCATGACATATGTCTGTTCTATTCAGTGTGATATTCACCTGTCCCATATTGCATGACATATGTCTGTTTTATTCAGTGTGATATTCGCCTGTCCCATATTGCATGACACATGTCTGTTCTATTCAGTGTGGTATTCACCTGTCCCATATTTCATGACATATGCCTGTTCTATTCAGTTTGATATTCACCTGTCCCATATTGCATGACATATATCTGTTCTATTCAGTGTGATATTCACCTGTCCCATATTGCATGACATATGTCTGTTCTATTCAGTGTGATATTCGCCTGTCCCATATTGCATGACACATGTCTGTTCTATTCAGTGTGGTATTCACCTGTCCCATATTGCATGACATATGCCTGTTCTATTCAGTGTGATAATCACCTGTCCCATATTGCATGACACATGTCTGTTCTATTCAGTGTGGTATTCACCTGTCCCATATTGCATGACATATGCCTGTTCTATTCAGTGTGATAATCACCTGTCCCATATTGCATGACACATGTCTGTTCTATTTAGTGTGATATTAACCTGTCCCATATTGCATGACACATGTCTGTTCTATTCAGTGTGATATTCACTTGTCCCATATTGCATGACAGTCACCTGTAGGCTGTACCATTTAGCATGAAATGTACCTGTTTATTTTTATTTCCCATTTATCTGGTTCATTTTATCATAAATTCACTGATCCCATTCTACATGATATAAATATAAATTTTACAAAATGGCCACATGTTCAAGGTGGAATTATATTCATCTATTTCATTTGCCATGATTTCACCTGTTCTTTTTTCAGGCATTCATCCACCTTTCCCATATTGGATGACATTAACCTATTCTATATGGTGATCGGTTTACCTGATTCTTTTTGTCTCATACTCACTTATCCCATTAAGCATAGCTGAGTATAATTTCAAATGCCAAGGTGAAGGCCACTAATATTGCAAATGCATCAAACATAATATCAAATGCATTGCTTCGTATACATTACAAGCAAAAAGATTGATCAAAATCAAAAGCAATGGGTCTGGTAAGAGAGGCAGCACTCTTGCTGCAATATTTACCTGCTCAGTGTGGGATGGTATGGGCTCATTATGATAACTTGCAGTCCTAATCCTGCCTCCTGTGCAGCTGATCCTGGCTTTATATAGGGGGCCATTTCTTGGACTGATCTGCAGGCCATTAAGAGAGGTAATTAGTGAAATTGCTTTATGGTGTTAGCCCTGTTGCACCCATATTGGTCCTATTATGACGGATCGTATTAATATGTGAGTGTGGTCTTTATTTCATTAGCTTTCTACTTTATTATACTCCTGAGATTAAACTTCATTGATATAGCGTTACCATGGTAATGACATTGTGGCCGACTTTGTGGTCTTGTACAATAAATCCTCCAGTGATCACCGCCTTTCATACAAAATTCTAATCTCGTGGGGGCATATGTGTGACCATACTTGCATCGATTTTGCCAAGAATAGCCCTACTACTGTCCTCATAATGGAAAGATTTGTAGCTGAGGACAGAGACAGTGTGGAGGCTAGAGGATCAGGAGCAGAAGCCACCATATCAGGGAGCATCCCCGCACTTTACTACTATCACGCTGGAAAGGAAACATATTAGAGACCCCTGTGTGTTAGCTGGATCACGACTGGCACAGAACTCGCGCGGGGCCAGCGGAATCAGGTGCTTGCTACTGCCACAGAAAGACAGCCAAGCGTCCACAAGCAATGCATTATTGACGCGAAACATTGGTGACAATGAAGAGACTGCCTATTTAGCTGCGGATTCTACGATGGCATGTCGTTTCTCAACGTGTCTGCCAGCCCAGGGTGGCTGTGACAACACTAGGACACTGCGGTGCTATTGTGGGGTAGGGGTGTGACCCCCGCTCCCTGTTACACTCCACAGTCTGACAAGAACGCCCGGATCGGCACTGGTGTGGGCGGTACCATACATCGAGGTAGAGCCAACAGGATCACTTTACTGAGCCCAGGGGCTCCCCGTCTTCTTAGCTTCAGCCAGGTATGTATATCAATGGTGGGCACTGAGCCCTGTTCTGTGTGTGTACCCCCTTCGTCTACTAACCCCCCACCCCTCACCTGACCAAGCAATGGGAAGCGGGAGCTGGCTGCCCCTGTCTATGTTTGTGTTTTGACAATAGCATCGCGGCAGCATGCTGCTGTGGCGGTGAGCTCCTCCTTGTCTCGCTGACGGTGATGGCTGAGCTGGGGGCAGCCCTAGCCTGCAGAGGATTCACACAAACATGACCTAACCTTGTCTCCCCGCCGTCATCCCTGCCGTCATCCCTACCCTCACTGCACCACACCACAGCATTCACAACAAATATCACACCTGCCTCAATGGACATACACAAGTTTGGGGTAATGAGCGCGTACATGACAATCGCTGGCAAGGAGGAGCACTGCACACGTATATACATGGCGTGGGTCTAGCCCGGGAGGTGCTATGTGATGTAAATGTTGCATGAGATCACCGTGCCCAGGTAATCCTCAAAGACAAATCTCCACCAATTGTCTCAGCCCTGAATCGTGATTGTATGTAATTGACTGATGGTATTGCTCCGTACACACAAAAACACCCAATTATTCTGCACACAGATAAATGACTTTGTTCATCAAATTATCCAAAAATAAAGCGGGCGATATGTTAAGCTGCCACCGCCTAGCCTGTCATTTGCAGGGGGGTAGGCAGGATGGTAATCTGCAGGGACGAGGACCGCCTGATATACGTTCTCTTCCTGTACGCCTCGTTTATCTCATATAACTGAGGTGTGCCATTATCATTTCCTGTTTGTTTGATGTTGATGGGGAACAAGATCGTATATTTCAGGCCTGACCAGTTAATGTGAATAGCATTTATTCCTGCTTTGATCAATGGATTTATGACTCATTGAGTTATATTTTCAAGGAATTTGTAAAATTGTTATCATCTAATAGTGTTGTATATGGGGTGATCATTTCCTTTTGTTAAATATAACCAGGAGATGCACTAATGCACTTCTGTCTGTTTAACAATACAAGGAATATGATTATCATTTCCTGGTTATCAAATAAAACTAGGGAAATTGCTACTCCTCATTGTCTCATTCTCATAGCAACTTGATCATCTTTCCACTTTTTCTGAGTTTCATTTCATATATCTGTGAAATCTGATATATTTTTCAGCTTATATCTTTGATTCAGAATGCATCCTAACTGCGTCACCTCTTATTGCATATCACTTTGGGAGATGTCATGATTTGATCCCACCAGGGGTGATGTCATGATTCATATTATCCCACCAGGGGTGATGTCATGATTCATATTATCCCACCAGGGGTGATGTCATGATTCATATTATCCCACCAGGGGTGATGTCATGATTTGATCCCACCAGGGGTGATGTCATGATTCATATTATCCCACCAGGGGTGATGTCATGATTCATATTATCCCACCAGGGGTGATGTCATGATTCATATTATCCCACCAGGAGTGATGTCATGATTCATATTATCCCACCAGGGGTGATGTCATGATTCATATTATCCCACCAGGGGTGACGTCATGATTTATATTATCTCACCAATGGTGATGTCATGGCATAGATTATTACAGTATTGGTGCTTCCATGACTCACATTATCTCATAATGGTGATGTCATGATTTATACTATCGCTCCATGCGTGATGTCGTGACTTAGATTAACCTATCATGCGTGATATCATGATTTATATTATTTCACCACGGGCAATGTCATATCTCAATGAATATATGATTAGGTTTAAAGGTTTCATCAAAGGTTTCAAATTTTCTGGATAATATGATTAAATCTCTTGTAGCACACCAGAGAATAAAGTTTATGGTAATCAGTAATAATGATTTGATATAAAAATATATTTTATAAAATCTTGTGAAGCATCATTTTCATAATTGGATGCAGAGTATACATGTTTATAGTAAATATTTATACCCTTCACTTGTCACATCTCAATTAGAGTTAATATTGTTACCTGACGTATTATATAAGTTTTGCAATGAAGTAATCAGTAATCTTATTTGTATGATCTGTGAATACTATGGGATTATCACCTGTCATTTTTCCTGACATGAAGCAGAAATCATTTATATCTCAAATGTAAAATAGGTCCAATTAATACACAGATGGTAATTTTATGAGGCTTGGCTATTTGTGTCTTTCATTTACTTGCTATGCACAGTGCAGATATACTTGTTAACCTAGAATTTTTCATCTGAAAATAATGAAAGAAGAACATCTTTTTTAAGTAGCAAAATAAAATTTCTATTTTTCCAGAAAATTTGTCCATGTAGAGTAAATAGTGGTATTGGCTTTGGTGAATAATGAGTTTGCTGATGAGATAGCAACAGATCGCTGATTATGCTTTCAGCTGCGTGACCGTGAATATTGATTTAAGAAATAGTTGCAATTGGCCTAAATACAGGCAGACTTGCAGATAAGGAGAGTATGAGAGGGGTGTGCGATGTCATTAGACCCGGAGGTGGCCGAGTGACTCGCGCCCCCCAGTCCTGCTGCTCATTATTATAACCTGTTATTTATGCCTGCCCCATTTCTACCATTGTAAAGTGAACAAACAAGACTGTCGTTATGAATGACTTTTCACATATTATGTCCTTGTGTGATTTACAAGATGACAGACAAAATTGAAAATAGAATCCAATTTGTTTTTAGAACAGAATTATTGAATTGCATTTTTTTCTTTGCCTGTGATGCCGACAATAGGAGTATCCGTCTCCGATGGCTGTCACACGATGAATGTTAAGTCCCACTCTGCTTCTATCTATGTGGGTGTAGCAGGTTTATCAAGGTTTTACTCGAGAGATAATAGCAGGAAAGCACTGAGTGTTTGCTATCTGCTGATGTAAATACTGCGCCGAGCAGCTGCTGTAAGAAGACAATATAATGTCACCTACCCTGCATAATTAAGTTCCTGCATTCAGCTTTTATTGTGCCTAGGTGTGATTAACACTAGTACTACCTGTGTGCCTTATGTAGGCTGCTCACACATAGCATATATTGTGTCTCAATATATAGGCTACTCACACATAGCATATATTGTGCCTTAGTATATAGGCTGCTCACACCTGGTATATATTGTGCTTTAATATATAGGCTATTCACACCTGGTATATATTGTGCTTTAATATATAGGCTATTCGCACCTGACATATATTGTGCCTTAATATATAGGCTATTCACACCTGAAGGCCGCTCACACCTGACATATATTGTGCCTTAATATATAGGCTGGTCACACTTGACATATATTGTGCCTTAATATATAGGCTACTCACACCTGACATATATTGTGCCTTAGTGTATAAGCTGTTCACATCTAGCATAACTGTGCCTTAACACATTGGTTGCTCACACCTAGTACATATACTGTATAGGTGTATAGGTTGTGCACACCTAGTGTATATTGTGTCTCAGCACATAGGCTGTTCACATCTAGCATATATTGTGCCTGGGTGTGAATAACATGTGTGGTTGCATCTGGTATTGTTACAACATCTGATTATGTAGATTTTCACTATGTGGAGTCAGAGCACAATATTGTTTGCGCTTACAGGCACTGCGTGATAGCGGAGAAGACACATATGCCTCACTATGGGAGCCTATATATAAACAGATTAGTTGGCCGAGCATTTCACATGTTAACATTGTATCGCTGCTCGCGTACCCAGCAGCTACTGCATATTAAGACGCATCGTTTGGCGGTGATGTGAATGAGTTAGATGTCCTCTGCATACGAGGGTATCCTTATATGCTGGGCTGATCTGGTTGGGCCAATGTGGACGAGTTAGATGTCCTTTGCATACTAGGGTATCCTTATATGCTGGGCTGATCTGGGTGGGCCAATGTGGACGAGTTAGATGTCCTCTGCATACGAGGGTGTCCTTATATGCTGGGCTGCTCTGGGGGGGCCAATGTGGATGAGTTAGATGTCCTCTGCATACGAGGGTGTCCTTATATGCTGGGCTGATCTGGGTGGGCCAATGTGGACGAGTTAGATGTCCTTTGCATACTAGGGTATCCTTATATGCTGGGCTGATCTGGGTGGGCCAATGAATATTGTACTGCAAAGTGATCTGCGATGGCAACTCACTTTGCATGCTTACTATCATTTAAAAGATGTATCTTATAATGTACACAACACCTTCATCTCTCAAACCAATCATATCTAACATCCATATTTATCAAACTAATACATCTGATGTCTATACCATCTGTATTATCAAAATATTTTAAATATTCATATCATCCATATATATCAAATTAATATATTCAATGTCCATAACATCCATATCTATCAAATATTTGAATTGAAAACAGATATTCAATTAGCGCTTTCACTTTCTCATCAAATAAAATCATTTTTTTATAAAAAGGCATTATTGAAATATGAATATGTTGTATAATCATGGCTATAAAGTCATATACAATTCTATAGATATGTAGACATGAACAAACAATCAGTCATAAATGCGTTTATCATGACCTCATGAGGACATGACCTCAAAATGACATCACAATTTGAGGATATCTTTTTCAGAGATTATTCTGTTTATCTGTTGCTCAGATATGTTTTTGGAGTCAGGTGAGTAACTTCCATGTATGAGGTACTAATTCTATTAGTTCAGAACTGCAGACCCATATTGATCCACATTAAAATCTAATTTTGGGAGATGGCTGAGCTGATAGATTGGTGATGATAGATTCTGTCTGAGCAGCTGAACATTATAACGGGAAGGTCAGCAGCCTCGTAGGCCGCCTTTGAGTGTAAAGACTGTCTAATAGATTCCTGCATCTGAGAGACACGACATACTGCATGACCTGCGTCCAACCTTCTCCAGGATCACCGACATTGTATGTGTGCTACTCTACATTTATAGAATGTGCACAACCCGTCAGATGAAGCACAGACAGACGAACAGTATGCTTCACAGGATATATACATAAAGAATATTCAGAGCATTATAAAGATAGTATCAAAGGGGGGAAAGATAAGTGTTCACTTGATTGCACCATCTTGGGTGATGTTAAATATTTCACTTTGCTAAATAATATGTAATGTGAAACATATACCAGGGACTGCAGTGTCATATAGATTATTCCTGGGACTGCAGTGATATGTAACCTATACCTAAAAATGCAGTGTCATAATGCTCACTTCTAGGATTGTAGTGACCTCAGACCTAGGACTACAGTGTTGTAGAGCATAAACCCAGCTTATACCTAGAATTACAATGCCACAAAGCTTATACCTAGGACTGCAGTGGCACATAGCTTATGCTAAGGGCTACAGTGTCATGTAACTTAGAACTCAAGTATCACTAAACTTATAGATGGGACTGCAGTGTCACAAATGCTCAAGCCTAGGACTACAGCGCCACATAAATTATACCTGGGATTGCAGTGTCAAATAACTTATATCTTGCACTGCATTGTCAGATAGAGTTATCTGAGACTGCAGTGCCACATAGCTTTTCCCTAGGCCTGCATTGTCACATAGCTCTTCCCTAGGACTGCACTGTCACATAGCTTTTCCCTATGACTACAGTGTCACATAGCTTTTCGCTAGGGCTGCAGTGTCACATAGCTTTTCCCTAGGACTACAGTGTCACATAGCTTTTCCCTAGGACTGCAGTGTCACATAGCTCTTCCCTAGGACTACAGTGTCACATAGCTTTTCCCTAGGACTACAGTGTCACATAGCTTTTCCCTAGGACTGCAGTGTCACATAGCTTTTCCCTAGGACTACAGTGTCACATAGCTTTTCCCTGGGACTACAGTGTCACATAGCTTTTCCCTAGGGCTGCAGTGTCACATAGCTTTTCCCTAGGACTGCACTGTCACATAGCTTTTCCCTAGGACTGCATTGACTCATAGCTTTTCCCTAGGACTACACTGTCACAGCTTTTCCCTAGACTACAGTGTCACATAGCTTTTCCCTAGGACTACAGTGTCACATAGCTTTTCCCTAGGACTGCAGTGTCACATAGCTTTTCCCTAGGACTGCATTGTCTCATAGCTTTTCCCTAGGACTGCAGTGTCACATAGCTTTTCCCTAGGACTGCAGTGTCACATAGCTTTTCCCTAGGACTACAGTGTCACATAGCTTTTCCCTAGGGCTGCAGTGTCACATAGCTCTTCCCTAGGACTGCAGTGTCACATAGCTTCTCCCTAGGACTGCAGTGTCACATAGCTCTTCCCTAGGACTGCAGTGTCACATAGCTTTTCCCTAGGACTGCAGTGTCACATAGCTTCTCCCTAGGACTGCAGTGTCACATAGCTTTTCCCTAGGACTGCAGTGTCACCCAGCCAACAAACACTTTGCCTCACATCAAGCCACCTTACACCATGGCAACCAATCAGCCCAAATCATAAAACCACATTCTTTTACCTTATAAAAGAGATTCTTCATTTTTTCTAATCTTTCTTCAGTTGGACTGAGTGGTGGATTCATGGCCAATGACATGCAGATATATGGCGTGGGCATGCAAATAGTTGGTGGACAGTGTGGAGGCAATCCCAAGACAGCCCAGTATTATTCATGTGTATTCATCCAGCCAGTCCCAAGGCAATCAGATAAAAAGAAATATCCAAAACGAGGTCTGCCAAATGATCGGCGAGAAAATAGTGCACACCATGCAAACCCCCCATAACATTACCTCTTGGCAAACAGCAATGTTAAAGCAGGCATTTCCTGAGCAGGGATAGCATTAAAAATAGCAAATATCATCACTGCCAACGGCTCAGCAGTGTGGTATGATCTCAACTGGTGATTGAACTCAGGACCTCTGTCTTGTACTTGACCGAAGAGTACACTAACCATGGGGGGGCTATTACTGGGACAAACTCACAATAATAAAATTTGGTCATGATGGATCTTGAGTGATGTAGAAGGGGGGGCCGCTGGCAATGTGTAGGAGTTTGGCGGTGGCATTAATGTTTGCAGTGGCCGAGGCGTGCTGGCATGGGGCCTGGTCGTCTTGATTTATGGATCCCTGGCAGTCAGGACAGGTATGCACAGTGACTATTTCTCAGTGATCTTTGTGGGTCTTTTGTGAGGAGCAATACTTGTCAAGTGGCAGCACCGCAGTTGGATGGTATCCAATAACACGATCAATAGGGGAGCAAAACGTGGTGTCATTCACCGAGACTTGAGCAGAAAACTCGGCGAGGGATATAGGTGACCTGCAGGAGCCCACGCACTCCAGGCCCCGCTACTTCCCACATATTGCGGGAACCATGAAAGGCCCTGCAGACAGGTTTGGCCCACGCTTCACTGCAGTCTTGAGAAGACAGGGCCCTGAAGTAAACACAAAAGACAGTTTTTCCTGCTGATATCCTCGGCTTTGTTGTGCATGGTCTGGAGAGCGTTGCCTCAACTCCATTGTCAAATGTGTAAGGAAATGAGCACTTCCTGATCAATACCTTCCATATATGCACATTGATTCCACATTGTGTCATTGCTCTGCTTTAAAGAATACTGAAAGAATTCATAAGGCCCCTCACATCAATTTGAAGAGCAAACTAGGCTGGGCAGCTCAGCGGGGCTGATTTGTATCTGGGCACACAATCATTAGACCCCACTTGTAGCTATAATGGGCCAGCTACAAAGGGCCTGGCAGCATGTCTAAAGATCTGCCTAGATCACACACTGGGCAACCCAATAGCTCCATTTACGAGGGTCTTGTGAGAAAGCCACCGCTACAATGTAGGTGCAGGCCATGCCCCGACTGCCAGCCTCCGTTAACGTTGTCTTGAACAGAATCGCCACATCCTGAACACTGACCAGAACATCCACACAAGGACATCCTTTGAGAGCCTTTGTTTTCCAATTTTTGGAATTGGGCCAAACAGACCTTTTACTGACAAGAGTGTAATCTTGAAGAAGGATGTTTTGAACTCAGTCCAAACATTTATATTTGGAGCAATCGAGATCAAGAAATCAGCATGGATGATTGTTTCCCCCCCAGGGGCTGTAGAGCAGAGCCACTGTGGATGCCTCAGTATTGCAATCACATGGCATGAGGATTTACCTTTCAGGCCAATTCAGATCAAGAAAGAAGCTTTGTTCTGCAAACCTGCCATTTGCCGCAGCTAATGTTTGTCCAACAAGGAATTAGTAGCCTTTCAGCTACTCTGTATGGCAAGCACATTCTTGCCAGGCTTTAGTCTTCCGGCCACTTCAGACCGAGAAATAACCCACACTCCCCCAGCACACCAGCAGGCCTCTTCGCTGATATTGGTCCTGTTCAATACTTTTGTATGATAGCACTTCTTTAATGGAAGTTGGTCTCAATTTTCATGTCAGTATTTTGTTCTTTTGAATATGAGTGGCAGTGCCTACTTCTGCTGTCACTCACGCCTCTCTGTTTGAGGCCCTGATACTGCTCAATATGAGACGTCAAAAATGAATCACAAGCAAATTGCCTTCACAAAACTCTATGTAGGAATCATATATATATATGCTTTTATTCCCCCAATATTAATATCTGAATCTAAAGCTGGAAGAAAATTGTCCACTGAAATATTCATGTTAAAGCAATACTAATATGAAATATATATTTTTTTCTTTCTTCGCTAGCGTGGGTATTTTTAGGTTTTTATGGCTGAAATTAGACAGATTGGGAAGAATTTAAATTATGTTAAAACGAGATGCTATAAAATTGATTTTTTTTTTCATCTCTTAAACCAATCAGATGAATCGTTCCAAAATTGTCATGACATAATTAAAGGCATGCAGCTCTTATTTTTCGACTTCACACTCTTAATATGTGCGCAGAATAAAGATGGAAAAATCAATGTATCGAGTGAAAGGAAATAATATGGTTCTAATCAGACTGTTAGAGGAGTTTTGATGTGACGTTGGATGTTTGTGTATGTGGATGGCAAGCCGCGTAGAACTGACACAGGGAATCCTCACACAGGCTCGAGCACAACAACTGTTTGACTTTAATTGTCATGTCAACAAGAAAAATCAATGTCGGACTCAATCTGACTGGAATAAATGGCCACATTTGCTGGTGTACAAGGGTTTTGTCAGTGTGGTAAAGGCATTCTCTGGTGTCAATGCCTGCGGAGCGGAGAGTGCACACAGGCACGCCAGATTAATTGTGCACATTTTTGAAGCTCTCGCAATTTGTTATATCATTCATTGTGAGCAGTTTAAACTAGCAGAATCCATATTGTAGGGACGGAGGGAGGAAAGCTCTATTTGTTCAGGGTCTGATTTACCACCATGTATTGAGAATGAGGTATAGGGTTGTGCAAAAACTGCCTCCAATGAGTGGCAGTTCAAATGCTTTGATCAAACATTCTCAACTTGAATACAAATTTTGGATCGCAGAGACAATGTAATGTGGAAGTGAATACATAAATTAGGAGGAGAGTTGTAGCAGTTGGATGTTGATAGATCAGCCAGAGACCAGAGGTTCAACATTTTATAAGATAATGGTATCCCTAAGTGCACTTTAAAAATGAAAGCCAAATAAATTTCAAACGGTCTTTTAAAATTTTGATAAATTTTATTAGAGTTGATTCTGGATAAAGAATAAAGCTGTGTTATTTGTGTAATTGCCTTGGATGTGAACTGATTTACTTCTTTCGGAATCATTATCAGGGTTCTTCAGTCTGGGAGCAAATTGACAAATCACGGTTAATGCATCTTCTGTTTGAAAAGGAGCGAATAAAAACAAAGACAAAAAGTCTAGCCATTTCCAGTTCAACATGAAGTCTTGGCGAAGTCGGTTGGAATGTCTGTGCTAACTCATGGAAGGAACTGGGGCACCGACAGTAATTTTCTCATTCTTCTGCCAAACATTACTCACTCCAACCTCCTTAACAACATTGCTCACTCCCATCCCAGGCAACTTTACTCACTCCCCCTGGCAACATTACTCACCCCCATCCCCCAGGCAACATTACTCACTCCCATCCCCCTGGCAACATTACTCACTCCAACCTCCTTAACAACATTGCTCACTCCCATCCCCCTGGCAACACTACTCACTCCAACCTCCTTAACAACATTACTCACTTCCATCCCAGGCAACTTTGCTCACTCCCCCTGGCAACATTACTCACTCCCATCCCCCTGGCAACATTACTCACTCCAACCTCCCTGACAACATTACTCACTCCAACCTCCTTAACAACATTGCTCACTTCTATCCCAGGCAACCTTGCTCACTCCCCCTGGCAACATTACTCATTCCCATCCCCCTGGCAACATTACTCACTTCCATCCCCCTGGCAACATTACTCTCTTCCATCCCCCTGGCAACATTACTCACTTCCATCCCCTGGCAACATTACTCACTTCCATCCCCCTGGCAACATTACTCACTTCCATCCCCCTGGCAACATTACTCACTCCAACCTCCCTGGCAACATAACTCACTTCCACCCCTGGCTGCTTTACTCACCCCATCCCCCTGGCAACATTACTCACTCCCATCTCCATGGCAACATTACTCCCTTCTATCTCTGTGGCAAGATTACTCACCCCCATCTCCATGGCAACATTACTCACTCCAATCCCCCTGGCAACACCCTACCTCCCTGACAACATTGCTCACTCCCATCCCAGGCAACTTTACTCACTCCCCCTGGCAACATTACTCACCCCCATCCCCCAGGCAACATTACTCACTCCCATCCCCCTGGAAACATTACTCACTCCAACCTCCTTAACAACATTGCTCACTCCCATCCCCCTGGCAACACTACTCACTCCAACCTCCTTAACAACATTACTCACTTCCATCCCAGGCAACTTTGCTCACTCCCCCTGGCAACATTACTCACTCCCATCCCCCTGGCAACATTACTCACTCCAACCTCCCTGACAACATTACTCACTCCAACCTCCTTAACAACATTGCTCACTTCTATCCCAGGCAACCTTGCTCACTCCCCCTGGCAACATTACTCATTCCCATCCCCCTGGCAACATTACTCACTTCCATCCCCCTGGCAACATTACTCTCTTTCATCCCCCTGGCAACATTACTCACTTCCATCCCCTGGCAACATTACTCACTTCCATCCCCCTGGCAACATTACTCACTTCCATCCCCCTGGCAACATTACTCACTCCAACCTCCCTGGCAACATAACTCACTTCCACCCCTGGCTGCTTTACTCACCCCATCCCCCTGGCAACATTACTCACTCCCATCTCCATGGCAACATTACTCCCTTCCATCTCTGGCAAGATTACTCACCCCCATCTCCATGGCAACATTACTCACTCCAATCCCCCTGGCAACACCCTACCTCCCTGACAACATTGCTTACTATCATCTCCCTGGCAACATTACTCACTCCATCCCCCTGGCAACATTACTCACCCCCACCCCCCTGGCAACATTACTCACTTCCATCCCCCTAGCAACATTACTCTCTCCCACCCCCTGGCAACATTACTCACTCCATCCCCCTGGCAACATTACTCACTCCAACCTCCCTGGCAACATAACTCACTTCCACCCCTGGCTGCTTTACTCACCCCATCCCCCTGGCAACATTACTCCCTCCCATCCCCCTGGCAACATTACTCCCTCCCATCCCCCTGGCTGCTTTACTCACTCCATTTCCCTGGCAACATTGCTCCATCTAATCATCTTACCATCAGTAGCTTACTCACTCTTTCACTAATTTCTAATGAGGAGCATTGAAATCATATTACCTGATGTTTCAGTTCTGTCATATTTGCACTTGAAAAAATTGAGAGAATCTGAATTCTGTCAATGCATTTATTATATTAAAATTACATGTTTAGATTATATCTAATAGTATAGTAAACATGATACAATTGTTTTGGGTTTCAGGAATAATTATATTTCAATCTGCAGAATATCCAGAACTTTGTGACCCTTACTTAAAATAAAGTTAGTCTATATGGTTTTAGCAATTACCATGGTAACATGTTAGTCAGTGGGTGGAATTAAATATAAGGGACTGATTGTCACAAATCTGTAAGCTCATTCCTGCAAAGACTTTATCTGACATCACTGGGGAGGAGCTAATTAAAATGTAGGACATCCACCGAGGCGAACCATTCACATGCATTTAAATTAAGATTTTAATAGATAATTGATAGCAGTGGAATAAGATATTCTATTTTACTTTAAAACAGGACAGAGTGTATAATCATATTAAATGTCTTATTGATATATTGAGCGAAATGTGCCTATTTCCAACTAATGGAATTATGACATGTGGCTGTGTACTCTTGTGATGATGATTTAATTTGAAATATCCTTACTTGGCAAGAAAGGACGGCACATTTCATTTGACAGTTTTGTCAATTGTACTCGGCTGGTAGAGGCATGTAACAGAAAATATCAAAACGCTTTTTTGTCATTCTTAATATTTGTGATAATATTAGCAGTTATACATAAAGTAGGTGTCTGATTTCCTGATATTTAGCAGAAGAATACTCTATTGATTAAATATTTGAGTGAATCGTGTAGAAATAGGAGCCAAAATTGATATTGGATCATCAAAGAATGACTAGTAACAGATCAAATGCCCCGGCAGTGGCCAATTAGTTCTAATGGTGTTGAACTTTATCTGGTCACATCATCAAAGTGACTCTTGTATAGGGATTTGATATTTGTTGTTTGACACCATATGTGGGACTGGTGGAAAGCAAAACTTTGCCTTCTACCGGGGCTCCTCTGGAGGAGCGTTCATGTTGTGCCTGTGGTATGTGACACCTTGCCTTGTACCAGGGCTCCTCTGGAGGAGTGTTCATATCATGCCTGGGGTACGTGACACCTTGCCTTGTACCAGGTCTCCTCTGGAGGAGTGTTCATGTTGTGCCTGTGGTATGTGACACCTTGCCTTGTACCAAGTCTCCTCTGGAGGAGTGTTCATGTAGTGCCTGTGGTATGTGACACCTTGCCTTGTACCAAGTCTCCTCTGGAGGAGTGTTCATGTAGTGCCTGTGGTATGTGACACCTTGCCTTGTACCAGGTCTCCTCTGGAGGAGTGTTCATATCATGCCTGGGGTATCTGACACCTTGCATTGTACGAGGGTCTCCTCTGGAGGAGTGTCATGTAGTGCCTGACACCTTACATTGTACGAGGGTCTCCTCTGGAGGAGTGTCATGTAGTGTCTGACACCTTGCATTGTATGAGGGTCTCCTCTGGAGGAGGGTGATTCTTATCACATCACAGATATTTGATGGATGCTGAGGAGGAGATGATAAATAACCCGGAATCAATACTCATACAGTAATACCCGATTTTTTCTTGGGGTGATGAGAAATCTCACCATTTTACCTGAGTGGAGCTACTCTATAAGGAAGGATATTGATTCGGTTGAGGCGGTTTACTGTTTAGTGAGATAATTATGGTTGTTAGACAGTGGGATAAGTGTGAAGTTGCCACCATATGATCTCTGGTCTCGCCCTCCTATAAAGCATGTACATTAAGTGGGATATGGCCACTTTTGTTCCTAATCCAATAATCCATCAGCTCAGAGGGATTAGCTAGTTAGTGGTCTCTGGTTTGACGATAGTGCAGGCATGCAAGCACCAGGGCTCTCGTCCGAACACTTCAGGTCAAGCCTTGTCAGCTCTGATGAATAAAAAATATATGCACTTGGCCAGAAGTGGGCACCTTTCCTGACTGGGTGGCATACATCGGGTGTGAGATGCAATACTGTCAGAGGCGTGAAAGGGGACCAGGGTCACACCGAGTGGGGACCCGTCAAATGTAACAATCATCCATCAGTCAGGCACCCACCACTACTGCATAGGGCAAATGTCCATTCACACACACCTAAAATAACTGCCAGGGTACCAGAATAACAGTATATGTGCCATCATACACTCACAATATATCACATTACGGCTCGCTCAACTATCAGCAACTTTTGATGTTGTGAAGCTATGTAGAGATTTTTTTTCAATATGTATCAGATTGAAATGCAGTGCAAGCACTATGCCCTTTTGATGTCTGGTACAACTTAGATTAACAACATACATTTTATTATCAGCTTTGCAGGTCCATGTATAAAATCTTATACAAAATATTCATCAAATTATTATTGTCCCTGTTTTGATACTTTGGTTAATAAACCATATATATGTACATCATGGTACAGGAAAGTTCCATTGGACATAAAGCAGGTTACATCAAGACACATAGAATAAACAGCTATAGTTACAAAACTGTTTTCTCTCTGCACAAGTTCTCTGTTTCATAAATGTAACGACATATCACATTAAACGAAATGTTTTCTGGTCATATTATCTCTATATTAAATATTCATGTGCTACCTGAATGCGATATACAGGGGAACCTTTTCCCATGGTGTTCAGTTGAACTTTTTTGTATGATACTAAATTAAATATTTTGTGGGAGATTTATCTGAAGTATCTGGAGCAACATATCAGTTATACCTTTGGTGTTTATATCCAAGACAGAATCGAGTCTCAGCAGCACTCAGATCTAATGAATAGTTTAGCAACACAAGCAACAGCTGATTATTCATTTTTTTATAAAGAAAAATAAAAACAACCATGAATTATTCATTGCATGTGTAATGTCCACGCAATGTTTTGATTGCTTTTGCCTGAATTTGGCCTGTGTGTCAGTACACGCTGTCAGCTGCGCATTGTAGGCATTGTGGTATAAGTAACTGGGTGCGGCCAGTATTATGCACTGTCGCATGATCCCCGTCACGTCACAATGAAGGAGAGACATGGCTAGCCTGCCCAGAGTGCATCTTAGATGATTTGTCTCTTACTTTAGACAGGTTAGTGGCATGTCAGTGCACGAGCCCCCGCATGCCACAGTCGGTAGCCATAGCACTCAGAGGCCTCCAGCCACTCTCTGTGTTTTCATTAATGAAAAATGCATGTCTATAAATAGTAAACATAGAAGTCTAAACGTATTGTGGCCATTTGCTTGATTGCTTGGCGTCTGTGGAATCGGGTCAAACTGGGCTCCGACATGCCACCCTTGCTGCAGCATAGCAGGTAGATAGCGGGGTACCCGTCTGCAGGACCAGATAGAGCCACTTCTGTGTGAGTATGTACATATGTTCACATCAAAGAGCTCTATGTTAATGTGTCATGTCACCCAGGTCGCACATCACAAACACGAATTATCTGCAATGTCACCTCAAATGTCACGCCTACTATGTTTTCTAAAAGGAGAAGCTTTTCAGAGGTCGTTGCAGTTTTTTTTATAGATTCTTCGTCTTTTCGTATTTTTGTTTCACAACAAATGCATTCAGCTATATATAGAATTTCTGTCAAATGGCTAAATCTGCAATATTTGAATGGCATCATATTCAAGAATGTTCTGTATTGAACAACTGCTTCTGTTTTTAGGTTTGCAGGAAGCGGTGTTTTCTATATTCAGCATTGCTTTGAAGGCACATTATTTGCACTGCTTGGTTTTGATATAGCAGTCTGTCTTCGTATCAGGTCCATATCACGCCAGGGTTTGAGGCTTATTGACAAATGTACAAATGCTCTATAATGTAGGGAGGCAATATCATGCATAAGAAGAATGTGCTATATTTGTATTTTGGGAATACTAGTTTCCTTTTAGCTATTTTTTGGTATAGACTTCAAGTTGTATGCCTCAAAATGCTGGGCATATGCCCAAGTCAGGGGTTCGGGTGGTGCTTGGAGTGGTATCAAATCCATATACATATATGTATATATTTATATATATATATATATATATATATATATATATATATATATATATATATATATATATATATATATATATATATGTATATGTGTGTGTGTATATATATATACACCCAGAGATGTGGGATGTATATGCCACTCAGTCCCTGATGGAGAGATAGGGGCCACAGGGGGCTGAGTGGAGGCCTGTCAGACCTCGCCACAGTAGTTTGCCAGAAAGTGGCCATTTTGCGGCAGCAAAGTCTCATACAAAATCACACATTTGCATGCGGAGCTGACAGGGTCCAAACTACCCTGAGTCAGGGGTAGACATTTCCCTATTTCTATTTGCCATCCCATTTGCCACGCTGATGTGTGGAAACATGCTCTTGAGATCTTAATCATGTTTTTGCAGATGAAACCAGTTTTATTGCCGAGAATCTATCAAATGGTTGCGCTGCTACGAGGGTTTGATTTGCAAATATTTCCCATCAGCCCTTCCCCGTGGTGGTTTACCATATATCAAGGCACAGAGGAAGCTGACAGAAATAAGGGCCTCACCCGGCTTAGATACTATGCACCAATATATGCAACAGTGTTTTGTATGCAACAGAATGAAAATCTATAAAGAATTGCCAAGGGCTGTTTTGTTAAGTGTAAAGTCTGGTGTTTATGTGGGAGAGGGGGAGCTACTAAATGTCGGAGGTGGAACAGGAAGTATTGCACTGAGGCAGTCTGGGAAACAAAATGGAGAAAGGTCAAAATAGGAATGGCATGTTTTAATTTTATATTATGGATATGAACTGTAGCCACAATAGGTGTGAGGTATTTATTTTCAGTTCTCTTAGGTGAATCAATTTATCAAATGTGAATGTGAAATAAAAGGACAAATACAACACTGCTATTTAGGCCCTTAGCTGACAATATTAATATGCTAGGCATAAAAAATGTGTCATTTTTACCAATGATTCCTTCTCGTACTCAGGGAGAAGCTGAGCGCAAGATAATACCAATTACCCTGCAGTAAATGTGTTGATATGGTCATGTTCATCTATGTGGGGATCTGGTGCTGTAGTTTGATAGGTCACGTGAGGATAATGTTGGCCGCTTTATGAGGACATAGCGCCCAAGTCCTGGCCCAGTGACCGTGGTATATGTCAGCTCTCAGGCAAATGTCCTCCCACTGCCACCATATTCCTATCTATCTCACAAAGATCACCATCATAATATGCCTGCTAAACATATAATATACCTGTCTGTCATAGTTATGATATGTCTGTGATTTTATGTCCTTTCTGGTGGTTTTATAGCCTTACTGTTCATCTTATATCCTTATGTTAGTCTTATATCCTGTCAAATGGTCTTCTTATAACCTTACTGTTGGTCTATTCTATTAGTCTTGTATCCTTTCTGCTGGTCTTATATCCTTTCTGCTGGTCTTATATCCTTTCTGCTGTTCTAATATCCTTTCTGCTTGTCTTATATCCTTTCTGCTGGTCTTATATCCTTTCTGTTGGTCTGATAACCTGGCTGTCACAGTGTTGCATTTGTGTGTAATGCCATTTCTGTTTATCTTTCATCCTGCCTGTCACAACATGCTGTCTTTGCATACACAAAAAATATGGTCCTGAGCAAATCTGCATATTGACTCAGCAAATTCATACATATCAGTGACTAGAAAGACCAACAATATTGACAAAGTTATTTTGCCGTGAAATATTTTGCACGGGGCACTATATATGTGTAAGTGTTGGGCATGTATACCAAGCAATCAGTGCCGGTAGCTGTTGACTTATACAGAAGCTTCGGGCTTGACAAGAGCGTTGTATAAAGATTAGTAGCCTCAGACAAGAAAGCTTTTAGGCTGAGCTGTGCGTTATAGCGAGTTGACAGGCCGTGCATCTATTACATGGAGGACATGATTTTGGCAGGAGATGTGGCACTGGCAAGAAGACAATAGTGCATTATGGATGACGGAGGTAGTTTGGGGCCTGGCTGTGTGAGACGCGCATGGTAGACAGGTCCCAAGCCTCAACATGCCCTAATCTGGCCTCGTATATCTTCATCTGCGTCACCCACGCCCCTGCCGCTGGTCAGACCACATTGTATCAATGACCCACTTCCGATAAGCAGATATCTGCCCCCGTCAAGGCTGCGTGTTCACGCTTAATTGCCGTTTTGTCGTGTTAAAGATTTTTCATTTTGTTGTGGCGCCTAGAAATATTTGTATATTCTCTTCTGCAGTAACCCCAGCATCCCGCATTTGATCAAGTCAATTGCCAGCTGACATGTCTTATTGTTTGACATATTGCGTCAAGAAATGAAGCTGCCGCGTGGTCTGTAGCAGACGTATGCTTTACTTCTCCAATGACCAAGCTGTTTTCTACACGAGGATGATACCATCGTCTCATTTTTTGCCAACACAAATTTCCATGTAAAGAAGCATCTGCGACTACTCTCTCGGCTTTAAACAGAGAAATAATAAAAGAGAAATAATAAAATAAGAGGACGATACCATCGTCTCTTATTTTGCTTATAGAGAAGCATCGGTGGCCATTCTCCCAGCTTAATACAGAGTAAGGTTCACCTCGGCTGTCTGCCATTGTCTCAGCTTGATACAGAGTAGGGTTCACCTCGGCTGTCTGCCATTGTCTCAGCTTAATACAGAGTAAGGTTCACCTCGGCTGTCTGCCATTGTCTCAGCTTGATGCAGAGTAAGGTTCACCTCGGCTGTCTGCCATTGCCTCAGCTTGATACAGAGTAAGGTTCACCTCGGCTATCTGCCATTGTCTCAGCTTGATGCAGAGTAAGGTTCACCTTGGCTGTCTGCCATTGTCTCAGCTTGATACAGAGTAAGGTTCACCTCGGCTGTCTGCCATTGTCTCAGCTTGATACAGAGTAAGGTTCACCTCGGCTGTGTGCCATTGTCTCAGCTTGATACAGAGTAAGGTTCACCTTGGCTGTCTGCCATTGTCTCAGCTTGATACAGAGTAAGGTCCACCTCGGCTGTCTGCCATTTTCTCAGCTTGATGCAGAGTAAGGTTCACCTCGGCTGTCTGCCATTGTCTCAGCTTGATACAGAGTAAGGTTCACCTCGGCTGTCTGCCATTGTCTCAGCTTGATACAGAGTAAGGTTCACCTCGGCTGTCTGCCATTGCCTCAGCTTGATGCAGAGTAAGGTTCACCTCGGCTATCTGCCATTGTCTCAGCTTGATACAGTGTAAGGTTCACCTCGGCTGTCTGCCATTTTCTCAGCTTGATACAGAGTAAGGTTCATCTTGGCTGTCTGCCATTATCTCAGCTTGATACAGAGTAAGGTTCACCTTGGCTGTCTGCCATTGTCTCAGCTTGATACAGAGTAAGGTTCACCTTGGCTGTGTGCCATTGTCTCAGCTTGATACAGAGTAAGGTTCACCTTGGCTGTCTGCCATTGTCTCAGCTTGATACAGAGTAAGGTCCACCTCGGCTGTCTGCCATTTTCTCAGCTTGATACAGAGTAAGGTTCACCTCGGCTGTCTGCCATTGTCTCAGCTTGATACAGAGTAAGGTTCACCTCGGCTGTCTGCCATTGTCTAAGCTTGATACAGAGTAAGGTACACCTCGGCTGTCTGCCATTGTCTCAGCTTATTACAGAGTAAGGTTCACCTCGGCTGTCTGCCATTGTCTCCTTTAGAGATACATATGAGAAGGAGAATTGATCTGCTTGCTCTGCTCACGGCTCACATATACAGGCTTACATATCTATTTTTGAAAACAATGTGTAAGCTGAGATGTTTGAATTGTTTTTGTTTGTTTTTTTCTGCCAACCTTAAGCTTTATTTTTATTATCCTTCTTAAAACTTGCACCAATGTTTTACCAAATTGACTCATTTTATGCGTCTTTGAGATAAAATATTGGAAAAGGATTTTGGCGAGAAAAAGTTACAAGACTGATTAAATCTGGTTGTTCAGTACAAGAACATATGAGGATTACTGTGGATATGGTTGCCATCATGCAACAGAGTGGTGTCCCAGGGTGCCTTGCCAACGCGGCTATAGAGCGCGCGGCACTGCCAGAGACCACAAGTAGGTCCCTCATGAGATGTGCCGTATTATATTGCAAATGTGTGTTATGCCCAGGGCAGTTAGCAGACCGCAGCATTGCTCTATGACATGTGTGGGGCTTACATAAGCCTCATACTCACAGACTTTGATTTGTGATTGAACTAATTGATGAGCTTTATGTGAACATGGTCCCTGAGAGAGCGACCCCAGTAGTTGAGGTCAGTGGCGTCGACGATAAACACACAAAAGAATTCTAGAATTTGAATTGTGCCTGTGGTCATAAAGGATAGATTTATATCACTTGATTTTAAACGAATAGTTTTCTGAAATACCAATTGATTTTAATTTACTCTCATATGACAGCTGATCAGCCGAATGTTGCATGTGATGTAGCAGTTTCAGAATATAAGCTCTGTGTATAAAGAGTGGCTTGATAAAAGGCCGGGTGTTTATAACATAAGGAGAGGAGAATACTTTATATGTCGTGATCGTCCACACCTGTACTTGCTGCTGTACACTTGATCAGTATTGCTCACTCATTTGGACAAGACACGATGCCTGGTGGATATTGTCATTACCGGATACGGAAGTGATAAGGAGAGAGACTGCTTGAGAATTCAAGCTTAATAAAAACAGCTGGTAGAAAAAACAGGCAGGAAAAGTATTCTTAAAACAAACAGCTGGTAGAAAAAAACAGGCAGGAAAAGTATTCTTAAAACAAACAGCTGGTAGAGATATCAAGACCAATAAAAACAGCTGCTAAAGAAAGCATGCTTAATGCAAATAACAGAGAGAAAATGTATTCTTGAAATACAGATGATGGAGAAAGAAAAATTATTGCAAATAGCTGGTGGAGAAAGCATTCTCAAAACAAACAACTGGCAGAGGAAGCATGCTGGATGCAAGGAGCTGGTAGAGAAAGCATTCTTAAAACAAACAGCTTGCAGCAAGAGATGAGGCATTTACAGGTTGTTTGCCCAGTAAAGAGAAATCTTTCCATTCTTTAAGCCGACTTGACAGTTGACATTTGCAAGCAGAAGAAATAGATTTATAGAGGAACTGGCGGCCTCATGCAGGCTCTCAGGTACACAATTATCAAATATCATTGTAAGGTTGTTATTGGATGAGGAAATGCCATCTTGCCTGGCATATAGGGGTAAATCAAGATAGATCTGCCCGGGCAGCATCCTAGGCTTGTGCTTATCCTGCTCAACATAATTTTTATCAGAATATACTGCATCATGCATCCATTTATGGCCTGGGACCATGTAAATTTTATCAAATATCTAATAGCTAATGGAATTACATCCCCTTAGGCTTTTTGAAAACAAACAAAAAATGCCATTAATAAGCATTTTGGGATTTACATGTTTGATTGGGACTGGCTGCTGGTGCTGAGTTCAGAGAGGGAAGTGTGGGGTTAGGCTTGCGGATGTTTAGTGAAGGCTGGGAAGTGAGATCTACTGGGCCACCAGGGAGAAAGGAGAAGTCCAGGGGCAGAGGGCACTCATATCTGGGGATACAGGTGGGAAACGGGAAATCTGAAGACAAGCAGATATGAGGGAAGGGAAGAGAAGGGTGGTAGTCAGATAAATGAGGTCACAGCAAGGGTGATTGGGTGAGGGTTAAGGGTCATAGAGGTCAGAGGAAGGTGATAGGAAGGGTGATTGTGTGAGGGTTAAGGGTCAGAGGGGTGAAGGTCACAGGAAGGGTGACTGGGTGAGGTTTAAGGGTCAGAGGAGTGGAGGCAGAGGAAGAAGGTCACAGGAAGGGTGACTAGGTGAGGGTTAAGGGTCAGAGGGGTGGAGGTCAGAGGAAGAAGGTCACAGGAAGGGTGACTGGGTGAGGTTTAAGGGTCAGAGGAGTAGAGGTCAGAGGAAGTAGGTCACAGGAAGGGTCACTGGGTGAGGGTTGAAGGTGATATCTGACAAGCATAGGACAAGGTGATATCTGACAAGCATGAGACAAGGTGATATCTGACAAGCATGAGACAAGGTGATATCTGACAAGCATGAGACAAGGTGATATCTGACAAGCAAGGGACACAGTGATATCTGACAAGCATGGGACAAGGTGATATCTGACGAGCATGGGACAAGGTGATATCTGACGAGCATGGGACAAGGTGATATCTGACAAGCAAGGGACAAGGTGATATCTGACAAGCATGAGACAAGGTGATATCTGACAAGCATGAGACAAGGTGATATCTGACAAGCATGAGACAAGGTGATATCTGACAAGCATGAGACATGGTGATATCTGACAAGCAAGGGACAAGGTGATATCTGACAAGCATGGGACAAGGTGATATCTGACAAGCAAAGGACACAGTGATATCTGACAAGCAAGGGACAAGGTGATATCTGACAAGCATGAGACAAGGTGATATCTGACAAGCATGAGACAAGGTGATATCTGACAAGCATGGGACTCAGTGATATCTGACAAGCATGGGACAAGGTGATATCTGACATGCAAGGGACAAGGTGATATCTGACAAGCAAGGGACAAGGTGATATCTGACAAGCAAGGGACACAGTGATATCTGACACGCAAGGGACAAGGTGATATCTGAAATAGCTTTTCTTTAAATGAGTGTTGAGGGAGGCAAAGCTCTCCCATATTGTAGCAGAGCAGGAATTTTAACATAAGGTGGAACAGAAAAAACGTGTGTTTGGAGGCCAAGAACTCCCTAAAGCAGCAATCTTCATCCAAAAAAACCACAGTGGCTGGCGGCTCTCCCGATGACATCTTTGTGAATGCGAAGGAAGTGGGTTGAATATTCACGGAGGAAGCCGTGTGCACCTAGATGGAGCCATTTTGTTGCATGTATTCTGCCACACGGCTTTATACACAATAAAAGGTCAAGCATACCACGTCATCAAGCAGTCAGAATCGGAACTGGTTGTCATGGAAACTGACATCAACAAAAAGAGGGGAGTCATGTGAGCATGGTGTGATGGAGGTGGACGAGCTGCTAGGTACTGAGATCTATCATTCCTGTATAACTGGATGTTGAGATCTATCATTCCATAGTAACTGCATACCAAGGTCTGATCATTCCTATATGGTCGCTAGCAAGATCTATCATTCCTATATGGTCGGTAGCGAGATCTATCATTCCTATATGGTCGGTAGCGAGATTTTAAGCTGACATGTAGGTTTTAAAGCAATCATTTCAGGTTTATTCATGTTGTCATGTTATTGTACATTGTATATTCAAATCCCACAAACTGATCACTCGACCACGCAAGCTGCCATTCATAAAATATGGCTAAAATGATATTAAATTTTCAACCAAAATCATTTGGATGAAGCAGTCCATGTTTACTTCACTTTTACGTTACCATGCAAATATTCCTAGCAGAAGCGCATAGTGACCAATATTAACTAGGAATTGGCCCAATCAATTTAGAGTGAGTCCTTCACAGGAAGCCAGCCTCAGTAGGCTTGTGCAATGTCTAAGTATTGCTGAAGGTGACAACAATAGCTCCGTCCTCTGCGACAGGTAGAGACAACACTACTTGAGATACAACCAAGCTACAACTGCTGCTTCTCCTAACCAGTGATATCAGTAATATTATTATCATTATTATTATTGTTATATCGAATTACCTGGTGCTTCTGTATTCTGATGATATTAAGCTTTCGAATTTGCACTGCTTGTTTGTTTGTTTCAGTATTAATTCAGTCATATCATGACGATACCTACATGTTGTAAATATATTTCTGCCACAATGAATACTCATTTCCAGGTTTCTTGACATGGCAACCCACCTCATTAGATTTATATTAACACTAGAGGCATGGGCCTCAGCTCATTATATGAGATATTGAAACGTGAGTGCAATCTCAGCACGGATGAGAATCAAATGTTGATATCACTGTCATGGGGCCATTTGAGGTGATTCATCGTGAAGTTGCAAAAATTATATCCTGTTCAGAACACTTTTCAACATGTGACTGGATAAAGTGGTGAGTCAGACGTCATTTTCATGGCAAGTTACCGATCAAGTTCAAAATAAAAACAAACAAAACACAAAACAAACAAAAAGTAAGCCATTGTCTGTGCGTAGGCCAGATGTGAGCTCGACATGACAAATCATTGAGATATAAAGCGGTATTTATTGCTGCTCTTCTTGTGTTTTGATTCAGTTCCAGCTGATGATATCAACACCGCTCGTTTGGCAACCCGTGATATCATAATGGTACATGTTGTGTCGCATAAAGGACGTTTTTATTAGGAGTTCATAATCACTGAGATTATTTGGCATTGACTTGATACATCAGTTGGCTTTCATCCACTGCAAGCAAGAAATGCTCTCTAGTTACATATGAAATATTGAATGAATAATTCAGCGGCAATAATTCCTTTGTATCTTCGTAGGATGTTGTTGTGATAATGGAATAAATGTTTGCAGTTGATCATTTAAAAGCTTAAAATGTCAGATGTGAATACAGCTCAAAATTATCAAATGGAAATGGATGGAATTTTGATGAAAGAGGCCATTTGATTGCTAAGTTAGTATTGTTGGTGGATATGTATAGATTAATCATTCTCTCTCTGTGAAGGCACTGTCAACTAATTTGTGGGTTGGAACAATGGACATTGACAAATGAGTGCAGACAAATACAGCTGAGGATATATAGGCGGCAGAATGGGAGCTGTTGCTTGTTTAGTTTGGCTTGTTTAGGACAATTATGCTTTAGCACCGTGGTGCAGGGCGATACTATGAAGCTGCAAAGTCCCACAAGCCCAGCCGTCGCATTGTCATTCCTCATCGGCAGAGCTACGCGGCCACTACACTATATGGAAACCTATTTCCTGTGAAGGTGGTCCAGCTGAATTTTGGATTAGATGGTATTATTTGTTGATGTCAGCCAGGTCAGAAGTCATATGCAGTAACAATGGCCGCATGCTTTCTATGGGCGGCTGGCTTGATCTAGTATTAGTTTCAGGCCTCAGATATGCAGCCTTACAACCAGACTGCCAGGTCATATTTACCACTTACACTCGAGATATATGTAGCACACTATTTATTAAGGTCTTATTTTCTGTTCTCACATCAATGTTGCAAGACGGCACTGAATTCATTAGAAAGTTTTTAACTCCAAAATTAAAAAGAATAGTACACATTTCTCCTGAATTGCATAATGGGTGAAGCGCTCAGTTATTTGCAGTTGTCAAAGGCATATATTAAGACCAATGCAAGTGAAACTAATTGTCTAAACAATTTCCTGAAGAAGATGACTTTTTGTTTTATAAAACTTATTAATTGCAGGATAATAAATCAAGTTGAAATTACATGCAATTTGCACTAAATGTGTAATTTGCTTCTGATTGGGTGAGACAGAAGCACATTTTGAAAAAAAGCAAATAGAATTATGAAACACAGAAAAATTATTCAAACAATTTCCTAATGTACTTTCATATGTTTTGTATTTGTTCATATTAATTAATTTTGAAAAAAAAATGGAGAGGTACTTTACATGCAAATTGTATTAACTTTATAATTTGCTTCTGATTGGCTGAAAGCTATCAAATTATGGCAAAGCAAATAAAATAATAAAGCTCAGACAAATGATTAAAATTTTATCCAAATGTACTTTATATTTTGTTATTTGTTTATATTTATTTATTTTTTGAAAATGGATGCAGTAATAATTTCCTGTCTTTTCAATCAAGTCATTGGCCGATATATGTCATAATTATCATTAAAGGATTACGGTTGTTTGGATGAATTACATGAATTTATTTGAGGATTGGCTATAAATATGAATGTTGCATTTAAATTAAATGGATTTTTCTATTGTGAAAGATAATTTGATTTTTTTCTTTGTTTTATTTAAATAAAGAAAAGATTAATTAAATCCAATATAAATCACAATATGTGGAGCAGTTTATTCTATCTTGATCATTAAAGGTCTTTGAGTGAATCATAAATAACCATTTCTTCTTTCTGCTGAGTTATGAGAAATATCCTTTTTGGCTGCATTTTGAATGGGGTTTATGTGTAATATTTTAGCTTGAGATAATCCAATCTACCGGAGGTTGGATTTGATCAGATCAATAGTACGTTATGAGACTGTCAGGGCAAAGGCGATGATGATATAAAAAAAAATTTCAAGAGCACAGTTAAGTGAAACATGACGATTGGGTCAAGGCCCTTCATATTGTGGCAGCTGTCCAGCACTAAGAGACACAGTATGCTTGGCGGCGGTGCTTAGCTGTGAATCCCACTGACTTACCACATAGCTGGGTAATGCTCAATAATTTGACATGAGGACTGAGCCGTTACACGGGTGACTGTCTTACACCCTGCCCAAGCTGTTCTATCTACCAGCTAGATTTATGATCGTCTTTGTCTGTGTCTGGTCAATCTGCGTCGCCGATAATCACGTGTCAGATTTGTCTTGTCGGTGCTATTTAGTGATTGCGTACTGCAGTCAACATGCAGCCAATTTGGAGCTCAAATAAAGGCAGAATGCTGCTTTATCTATTATTGATCTTTGCCGCTTGTATTACACTATATTACTGGCTCTTTTGACATTTCCCTGCGAGGTCACAGAGAAGAGTTGCTCACAGTAGAGACACAGAAATTGTTATTTCACTAAAGAAAAGACGCAGTATCCACAATGGGCAACCTAATCGGCGTCCCTTTGTGGCGCTGTCGCATCAGTTTGAAGAGAATCCATCACAATTTGTCGCTTGTATTAAGATCTGTGGAATTGCGAAGCAAAGTCAAGACACACCAGGTTAGCTCTACGCGTACACGTTCCTACACTACAAGGACCTGCTCACGGTACCATGCCAAATAGCAGGGCTAAAATTAGAACATTCTCTGGAAATAGACAAGGCGCCTAGGCGGAGAGGTCTCCGGGAATGCAGAGCAGTGCACAGTCCGTGAGTGCCAGCGACGCGAGACTTTGACTGTAACAGGTTCATAATGCACCAAGGTATATTACATTTCTGGAGGAGCCTGTTGGGAATAAAATAGGCATTTAATGACATCTGGCTGTGTGGCAGTGCTGAGATCAGATCTCCCTGCAGACACTCTGGTCAGTGGCCACATTATTGACTATCGACAATCCCGTGTAGCAGGTTGGAGACTACGCTCGCCACGGGTGACCAGATTACCCCATTTTTTGTTGACTGTGGGGGCTCAGAGTAGGATATGGGGGTGTGACGAGGGAGAGCAGTCCAGAACCAAACAAAGCCCTCGGCAAGGTGGTGTTTAAACCCAGCCATAACACCTTCCCTGCGCATTAAGTAGGCCCCATAGACTGTGTGCGATCCATGCAGTTATCGATGCATTATGCCCCCTGAGAGCTGAGGCGGCAATATCATACGCTACTTCGCAGCATGGTCAGCAGGGCGAAGCTATTCCGTATGAGGCCAGCCGTTGGGGGTCGGACCTAGCATCGTAATACCCCACCAAGTTCCCGCACCTCACCACAACGTTCTCACCATGACTGCCACAGCTTTTTATGTGTGACGGCTTTGGCTTGCAAGTGGCAGTTGTAGGGGGTCACATTGAGTTGAGGACGTAATCTGAGGGGACTAGGAGGAGCACCAGCTCATAGCTGGGGTAATTAGCCTTTTTAGGGCCTGCTATGATCTCTAGGAACCGTGGGGGCCGCTGGGAACACTATACCACACAGCCCACGGTCCATAGTCTGACACTCCTGTCTGCTAACACAACACGCCAGCCGTACAGGCAGTCCCACCATAGGAGAAATAATAACGCATGCCTATATACTAAGTCTATTAGGATATTCATAACGTAACATTGAGTGATATGACATGTCGCTCAGCTTCTGGTAAAATAAGTGGCAGAAAATAACAATAGAAATGAATATTTATATGCATTTTGTATATATACACAGTTCCTATTATTATATTCTGAATTCAAATATCAAACTATATGTTAAAAATCATTCAAACTATATGTAGACAAACTAGATATCTTGCAAAAGTAACAAAAGTAACAACAAAAAACATACAGAAACCAAAAGATAGAGATCAATAATAATAAAAATTGAGCAAGAAAGCAATAGAAGCTGTGGGCCGAGTTATATTGTTTGTGGGTAGGTGAGCAGATCTTATATGCACATGTCAGCATCTCCTCTGGAGGTCCGGAGCCAGATAACGGGAGGTGGAGGGGAGAACAATAGAGAAATCACAGGGGTGGTATTAAGGTGATGGATGACCACAGCGTTTACACCAGCTTCAAGTGTACAGTCTAGGTAAAATAAACAATTGCTCATCCGCCAAAGCTGGGATGCTAGGTTGCTGTGCTAAAATATTTGCCTTTGCTGTAAGTTACAAAAACTCGTTCCCGGCCAAAGTTAGTTGAGACAGTGCTTTGTAGTTTTATGATTGTTTTTGTTTGGCCTGTGGAGAAGATAAAGAAAGCAAGGAGAGGAAAAAAAGATAAAACCTGAGGCGGCAAGGAAGACCTTGATCGTCGAGGAGATGAATATAGCCAAATATGAATGGCAAGAAAAATGAGGTGGTCGCTGGTAGCACTGTGAGATTAGGAGGGTCCTAATGAGAGCTGTGGGCTGCTAGATTGCTGTAGCAGCCAATGACTGCCCGCCATGATTAATCAGACCACACTGGCCAGGCTGCACACTTTGCTGGAATAAATACCGGTCAGAATATGTGTCAGGAGGGTTTACCGCACGATATGTAATGTGCCCCTCTTGGTGAAGGAATAAAAGATTCATTCCCATTCTGACCAATGAACAGCCTGATAAATCATCCCATAATGCAGTGCCCATCTCACGTGGGGTCATAAATTAATAGCCCTATCTTGTCCCACTTGTAAATAAATAATCTTATCCCAAAGCTCATCCATATAAAGTAGGGTATTCGGGTTAATATTTAAGTTGGCTGCAGGAGATCAGAGTGGACTGGGAGAGCAAGGAGGTGGGGCATATGTAAGTAAGAAAACAAAATGGATATTTATGAAAGTCTCTGCATGGTCATATATGAGATAGAGCCACTTATGTTCTTCTATCATCTATCTTCCCATCCTTTTCCCCTCCACTGCTGTGTCCTTGTCATTCTGCAATCTTCCCATCCTGCCTTCTTCCCACGCTGCCTTCTTCCCATCCTGCCATCTTCCCACACTGCCTTCTTCCCATACTGCTCTCTTCCCATACTGCTCTCTTCCCATCCTGCCATCTTCCCATCCTGCCATCTTCCCATCCTGCCATCTTCCCATCCTGCCTTCTTCCCATCTCGCCTTCTTCCCATCCTGCTATCTTCCCACACTGCCTTCTTCCCATCCTGCCTTCTTCCCATCCTGCTATCTTCCCACGCTGCCTTCTTCCCATCCTGCTATCTTCCCACACTGCCTTCTTCCCATCCTGCTATCTTCCCATCCTGCTATCTTCCCACGTTGCCTTCTTCCCATCCTGCCTTCTTCCCATCCTGCCTTCTTCCCATCCTGCTATCTTCCCACGCTGCCTTCTTCCCATCCTGCTATCTTCCCATCCTGCTCTCTTCCCATCCTGCCATCTTCCCATCCTGCCTTCTTCCCATCCTGCCTTCTTCTCACACTGCCTTCTTCCCATCCTGCTATCTTCCCACACTGCCTTCTTCCCATCCTGCTATCTTCCTACACTGCCTTCTTCCCATCCTGCTATCTTCCCATCCTGCTATCTTCCCACGTTGCCTTCTTCTCACACTGTCTTCTTCCCATCCTGCTATTTTCCCGCACTGCCTTCTTCCCATCCTGCTATCTTCCCGCACTGCCTTCTTCCCGCACTGCCTTCTTCCCATCCTGCCTTCTTCCCATCCTGCCTTCTTCCCATCCTGCCATCTTCCCATCCTGCCTTCTTCCCATCCTGCCATCTTCCCATCCTGCCATCTTCCCATCCTGCCATCTTCCCACGCTGCCTTCTTCCCATCCTGCCTTCTTCCCATCCTGCCTTCTTCTCACACTGCCATCTTCCCATCCTGCCATCTTCCCACACTGCCTTCTTCCCATCCCATCGTTGGCTGAGGGTGAAAACCCTACAAATATCCAACTAGATGGTTATCATTATATACCTCAAGGGAAATCATGTAGCTCTAAAGGAGGATTGATTATATATCTAAATGATAAGTTTCAATATAAATCTAAAATGACTTTAAATACATACAGTGACTGGGAGGGCCAAGTTATTGAAGTCATTAAAAATGACTGCCTCTCAAAACCTATAACTATAGCAAATATATATCGGCCACCCAAGGACGTAATTGAGAAATATCATGAATTTATAGAAGAATTTGCCCCAATACTGTCAAAGTTAGAGAGAATGACAGGTGAAACACTTATTACCGGCGATTTTAACATCAACCTATTAAAAATAAATGAGAAAGCAGTATTTGCAGATTATTTTGATATGTTCTCCAGTCACAGCTTTTACCCTAAAATTACTCTTCCGACCCGTTTCTCTAATAAACATGCCACTCTAATAGATAATATATTTTGTAAATTGTCAGGAACGACTCTAGATACTACATCTGGTATACCCATTAAAAAGTTTTCAGACCATCAACCATATTTTATGATACTGAATGACATACAACATAGGGAACCACCAGTTAAATTTATTACAGTGTTCAAAAATGATCATAATTCTATTCAAAACCTAGAACATGATATAAGCATGTCCCAAACATTGTTATCTATTAGTGATAATCCTACAGCTAATCCAAATATCAATTACAATATACTCCATGATGTCTTTCAAAATGCCCGAAAAAAACATATGCCACAAAAAACAGTAAAATTTGACAGATATAAACATAAGAAATCAAAATGGATCACATACGGAATTATTAAATCGATAAAATTCAGAGATAACTTATACAGAAAACTTAAAACTACAAACCCTGGTTCTGTTGAATATAACACTATTAAGATTAATCTAAATACATATAATAGCATTTTAAAGAAATGTATAAGAATGGCCCAAAAATATTATTACAATAAATTATTTCATAAATATAAAGATGATATGAAGAATACTTGGAAAACAATCAACAATATACTTGGTAAAACGAAAAAGAAAAAGTCATTTCCTAAATATTTTAATGATAATGACAGTACCATTTCAGATAAATTAGAAATTGCAAATAAATTTAACCACTTTTTTGCAGAAATAGGATCAAAACTAGCGCAAGAAATTATAATACCCAACAATAAGAGTTATAAAAATTATTTAAAAAACAAACCAAATGTTACTTTTCATTTTGAAAATATAAATGAAGAACACATAGAAGACATTATAAATAATCTGAAACCAAAGACCAGCTTTGGCTTTGATGGAATTTCATCCCAACTTGTTAAAACTGTCAAGAAACCCTTAATCCAACCACTGACCATAATTGTGAATCAAATGTTATACACAGGAGTTTTTCCAGATAAATTAAAATTGGCTAAAATCAACCCAGCATATAAGAAAGACGATGAAATGCAATTCACAAATTATAGGCCTATATCATTATTACCTGCTCTCTCTAAGATATTTGAGAAAGTTATATTTATTCAACTATACAGTTTTTTTCATAGAAATAAGTTATTTTATACAAGTCAATTCGGATTTCGTAAAGAACACTCTACTGATTTAGCTGCTCTAGAGGTTATTGACAGAATTTTAGTTGAAATGGATAAAAATGACATTCCAATTAATATGGTTTTAGATTTATCAAAGGCATTTGATACCATTAATCATGATATATTGCTTCATAAATTATCTCATTATGGCATAAATGGAAGAGCACTTAAATTAATGGAAAGCTATTTATATAATCGTCAGCAGTATGTAGAAATTGATGATGTAAAATCTACAACTTTGACTATACAAACTGGTGTCCCACAAGGTTCCATATTAGGACCTTTATTGTTTATAATATATATCAATGATATTGCCAGCGCTAGTAATTTGTTCCACCTAATAGTATATGCTGATGATACTACTCTTTCGGGAGCCCTTAGAATTATATCTCAACAAGCAGGTTGTGAGGACTTAAATATAGTGATAAATGAAGAATTAGAGAGAATTAATGATTGGTTAAAGGTTAATAAATTATCATTAAATATTACTAAAACCAAATTCATGATATTTCATACTCCCCAGAGGAAAATCATCCCTGACTTAGATTTGAGAATAAATAATACATCTATTGAACAAGTGAAACATTTTGACTTTCTGGGACTCATTTTAAATGAAAATCTGAGTTGGCATAACCACATAGACAAAATCTCTTATAAAATCTCAAGAAACATTGGCATCATAAATAAACTTAAACATTTTTTACCAATGAGTACAAGACTGACACTCTATAATACAATGATTTTATCATATTTAAACTATGGAATTCTAGCATGGGGTTATTCATGCAAGAGAATATTTAGATTACAGAAAAAAGCAGTACGAATTGTAAATCTGAGTGGTTATAATTCTCATACTGAGCCAATTTTTAAAGTATTGAAATTGTTAAAAGTAGAGGATATACTTAAGATCCAGCTCCTGAAATTTTATTACAAATATAGGCATCAGTCTTTACCTTATTACCTACAACATCTCCCACTCTATCAAGTAATGGATATTCATAACTATCCAACACGAAGTTATGAAAGCATACGTTATCCAAAGATACAACATACATATATGAAAAAGTTCATAAGATACACTGTGTCGCAAACTGTGAATGATACACCACCTTGTATTTTAGACAAAATTGGGACTCATAGCTTTCAAGGTTACTCAAAGTATATAAAAATGCATATCATAGACAGTTATAGAACCGAGTGTGATAGGCTACAGTGTTATGTGTGTGAGAGAAATTCTTAAAAGGAGATAGTTTATGATTTATGTACTAGTTTCCAGAAAATGAGTCCGATTGAGATGCTGGTGAATAACATGAAGTCCCTTTGCTGCACCAAAATCTTCAAAATTTAAAATTTCTTTTTTTGTGAAGTTCATAAATTGAGAATTATCTTAATTACATTTTCCTATTCTGGTAATATTGAGTTTTTTAAGATATGCTTTCTATATCCCTTCTAAAGTTTAAGTTTGAGGAGACATGGGTATTAGACTTATACTTTTTTTGGTTGTATTAATATGACATCATGTTTACACACGAAATATTGTTATAATTTCTACCAGGGTGGCCCCTGTGATAGCGGCAATAACCATTAGCCTTAACAGGAGTCTCCCTGGCCATAATATTACATTAATGTATGCTTTAATCGTATAGAGTACATTATTTTTATGTAAAAAATATGGCCAAATAAAATGAATTTGAGTTTGAGTTTGAGTTTGAGTTTGCTATCTCTCCACTCTCCATTTATGTCTACCTTAAGGCATAGATATCGCTCGTCAGACTATGGTAAGCGATCACATGAACCTGTCGTCATTAAGAGGATTGGGACGTCTGCTTTCTAATAAATCTGACATCCTGATCAGCGTGACTGACTCAGGTAGGTCCCTCACTTGCATACCAAGTCTGCCGGCACCCTCATCACAGGCCCAGCCTCTCTCTGGTGTGGGCTAGAATTGTGACATTCATACAGATTATCTTTTCAGATCATTTATCATACAAATATATACAAGGTCTTGTTTTCAGTCACCTGATGATACCTGAGCTATTGGCACAGATTCCAAGTACTCCTATTTCATAAAGAGTGCTTTGAAACAACAAAGTCATTGAAGGAATATTCAGAGCAAGATTAAGCAGGGAATTATGATTGGTAACATTCTAGGCAGAGAGTATAGAAATCAAGATAAACGAGACGAGTTATGGACGCCAATGAAATGAGGATAGATATAACAGGGTACATGTGGCTCACATTAATCATGTATATAGTTTTAGATATTCATGGATTTTTTTGGCCGAGTCTAAAAACAAAGCTCTATTAGTATTGGATGGGTGAGAATAGAAATAAATCTTACATTGAAATCGGCAGTGTCAAGGAATCCATATTAATCTTAAATCATTGTCAGAGCCCGGATAATTGGCATTTTGGATCCTGTTACAGAATAAAAAGCTGAGTAATAAATCGTATTCTGTTGGGAGTTCACATTGAAGACTGTGCCAGAGTTTTAAGCTGATGCTAGGTGTGTCATCTGCTCGTAATATTAATATTGACCTGATGTTTCTGAGAGGAGTCATTTAGAATGCCTTATATTGCCTTATAATGCCTTATAATGACCTTGGTAGAACTGTGGCTATACTGGCAATATTTAGGAAAGGTTACTAGTCTTATCTCCAATGCTAACTTGTCCTCTCAGAATTGTACAAAAAAAAGAAATAAGTGTAGAAAATATATCTTATAAAATTCTATGTATACAACAAAGCCGTCTCTTCATTGTCAAGCCAAACTGAGTGATAATCAAAATTATTGCAAGATGTTTATGCAATCTCCAATCATCTTTGAGCCATCCTGGTACACTTGCTTTCACAGCTTGGCTACAGGTGTCAACAATGATTTTAACACTAATAGATTAGGTGCTAATGTATTGACGCTCTCCCCTATTCAACTTTTTAATCACCCACGATTATTTCTTACTCTTGTGTTTCATCTCTAAAATTAGGTATATTCTCATGCAGAAAAACACACATCATGATTTGATTATATCAGAAATATAGGGACGAAGTGGTTGAAGGTGGCATATGGCTTTATAGGGATTACACAGTTGTTTGAGAGTTATATTAGGAAATTAATCAAGGAATTCTACCATTAAATATAGCATACAATTATATCAGAAATTATGTGTAAATGATATGGTTGAAGATGGCAAATAGTTATATCAAAAGTGTCCGCATGATAGGGTTAAAGATGACATGTAGATATATCAGAAATATGTGGAAATAGGGTTAAAGATAGCATATGGTTATATCAGAATTATAGGATGATTCAGTTGTATGAGAAATATGTGAAAATTATCAGACTTATGAACATAAAATCAAAACAGTTTACAAAAATATAAAAATATACATAAAATAGGATTACAGAAAATGTTGGTAATTAAGGACATGATTAATTGGCATAAAATGCTGGAAGATTTCTCCTGAATATTGTGACAATCATTCCATCTAGTTTTTCATACACTTTACACCAATCAAATATATAATTCTTCTTGCATTCTGTCAGTGATAAAACAGTTAAAATAAAATGGAATAAAATGAAACAAAGTGCCAATATTAATGATATGAAAAAATACAAGTTGTGTTACAATGTGATTGTGGTGAAGTATATTAGCAATATGCAGCGATTCTTGGTGTGCTTTGTATGGTATACAGCCAAGAGAGGATATCTCCATGAATCTAAAGTCAAAACACAAATAATAAAAACAAAGCAATATTAACCTTGGATGACAAATACAAGTAAAACCAATATGGGTACAGAGCTCAAAGCATTTGTTGATAAATGATGGACTAAATAATTTATAACATGGAATAAATCAGGGAATGTGAACATAACTGCCCCAGTTATATTAATTACATGCAGTAGATCTGGTTTATGACTGGGTGGAGCTGCACTGTATGATGATTAATATTTCTAAACATCTTCAGGGAGCTACAATAGCTGAGAACATGCCATAAAACTGCCATCAAAGGTCATGCTGAGTAAGTTAATCTACCAGACGCAACGCTGACACAAGACACACACATAAATAAAGTACATTTACTGAGACAAAACAAATGTGTGCAATCATGATTTTGGTCATTTTCTATTTTTCTTTAAACTTTTTGAATTTTTTAGGTTTATCTTCTATTGCCAATAGAACTGATCATAATGATTTTGAAAATAATAATAGACCTCTCATTGTCTTTAACCTTAAAAACTGACAGAATTTAAGCTGACAGAAGACACACATGTAACACATGTAAATAAACTACATTCACTGAGAAAGAAGAAATGCGTGGAATAATATATTTGGGCATTTCCTATTTTTCTTTAAATTTGTAGTTTTTTTCGCCAAATTTGTAGGTTTAGAATATCTGTACTGTAGTTTTCTTTTGCGAGTAGAAATGATAATCATTTATTTTAAGAATGATAATAGACCTCTCATTGTCTATAACCCTAAAAACTGACATTTATATTTTTGACTGTAATACGCAGCAGATTTAAAGCATTATACATTCATTCTCAAAGAGCAATATTGAAAAAATAATTTGCGAATATAAGCTACTCCAAGAAAAATAACAAAGAAACAAATTGACAATGTATATTTATATATGGTAAAGAGAGCTGCCTAGAACAATGGGAAGCCCTAGAGATTGATCAGCCGTCCACTGTGCTATGTATCTCTGCTTCAGCTGTGTGTGCATCTGTGCCATGTTTACTGATAAGTCCCATATATGCTATGTGGAGGCAAGGGGCTGATGAGGCTGTATTGTTTGTGTTAAGCTTGGCATTCACATCACACTAACTAAAATTGTCTCTCTGATATTTAATGTTGAGGCATGTGGTTGATGATGCTATACTGCTGAAGTTGGGCTCAGCATTCACATCACTCTAGGAAATGTAGTCTCTCTGATATTTAATGTTGAGGCAAGTAGTTGATGATGCTATACTGCTGAAGTTGGGCTCAGCATTCACATCACTCTAGGAAATGTAGTCTCTCTGATATTTAATGTTGAGGCAAGTAGTTGATGATATTTTATACTGTTGAAGTTGGGCTTTGCATTCATGTCACTCTAGGAATAGTAGTCTCTCTGATATTTAATGTTGAGGCAAGTAGTTGATGATGTTATAACATTGAAGTTGGGCTCAGCATTCACATCACTCTGGGAAAGGTAGTCTCTCTGATATTTAATGTTGAGGCAAATAGTTGATGATGTTATAACATTGAAGTTGGGCTCAGCATTCACATCACTCTAGGAAAGGTAGTCTCTCTGATATTTAATGTTGAGGCAAATAGTTGATGATGTTATAACATAGATGTTGGGTTCAGCATTCACATCACTCTAGGAAAGGTAGTCTCTCTGATATTTAATGTTGAGGCAAGGAGTTGATGATGTTATACTGTTGAAGTTGGGCTTGGCATTCACGTCACTGTTGGAAAGGTAGTCTCTCTGATATTTAATGTTGAGGCAAGTAGTTGATGATGTTATAACATAGATGTTGGGTTCAGCATTCACATCACTCTAGGAAAGGTAGTCTCTCTGATATTTAATGTTGAGGCAAATAGTTGATGATGTTATAACATTGAAGTTGGGCTCAGCATTCACATCACTCTTGGAAAGGTAGTCTCTCTGATATTTAATGTTGAAGCAAGTAGTTGATGATGTTATAACATTGAAGTTGGGCTCAGCATTCACGTCACTCTAGGAAAGGTAGTCTCTCTGATATTTAATGTTGAGGCAAGTAGTTGATGATGTTATAACATTGAAGTTGGGCTCAGCATTCACGTCACTGTTGGAAAGGTAGTCTCTCTGATATTTAATGTTGAGGCAAATAGTTGATGATGTTATACTGTTGAAGTTGGGCTTGGCATTCACGTCACTGTTGGAAAGGTAGTCTCTCTGATATTTAATGTTGAGGCAAATAGTTGATGATGCTATAACATTGAAGTTGGGCTCAGCATTCACGTCACTCTAGGAAAGGTAGTCTCTCTGATATTTAATGTTGAGGCAAGTAGTTGATGATGTTATAACGTAGATGTTGGGTTCAGCATTCACATCACTATAGGAAAGGTAGTCTCTCTGATATTTAATGTTGAAGCAAGTAGTTGATGATGTTATACTGTTTAAGTTGGGCTCAGCATTCACGTCACTCTAGGAAAGGTAGTCTCTCTGATATTTAATGTTGAAGCAAGTAGTTGATGATGTTATACTGTTGAAGTTGGGCTGGGCAGGCACATCAGTCTTCTCTGTCAGCACTCGTGGGCTTGATGGCATTGTTCATCATCACGTCCGCCTCACTGTCAACTCCCGCTGAAGCCTCATTTGGTACATTGAGTTATCTGGGTGACATCACGGCATCCCAGCAACTTCTAACATAGACATCCAGCGATGCTTGGCAAAGATTCCTTCTTGATTTATGACAAAATATGTTACCTTTTTACATCTTACTGATTAATTGTTAATGTTATACTTCCATATATTTACTAAGTTCTTAAACAGGACTTCTTGGATTGTTGTATTTTCTCTTTTTTGAGTTCTGTTCCAATATTTGAGTGTTTTAGTTTTTTGCATTGTCATGTTGCTTCACCATTTGTCTCAGCTAGGATCTTGTTACCATATTTATACAGCCCATTGCTTGTCAGCCTTTGTTCAGGTTTTATGCTGTTTTTATCAAAGACACCAGTAATTTCCAGCCTCTGGTATAGTCTTTGCAATTTGTTTGTGCCGTACACAAATCTTTGTTTGTTTGTTTGTTTTTTTTCAAAGTATATAAACCCAGTCATCTCAGCTCAGTTGTTTGCTTTATTTTGCAATATTAGCAACTTCTTTATTCCCACCCATTTATAATCCTTAATGTGTATTTCTACCATTGTGAGTCACTTATGCATAGTTACCCCTTTGTTTGTTAACACTGTATTTCATTGTTCTATTGTCACTGTCAATGGGACACCCATTTTTACAATGAAACTGTCTCTGACCAACTGACCCATTGTCAATCTCTCTGACCCATTGTTCCATTGTCACTGTTTCTGTCCCATTGTCAATCTCTCTGACCCATTGTTCCATTGTCACTGTTTCTGTCCCATTGTCAATCTCTCTGACCCATTGTTCCATTGTCACTGTTTCTGTCCCATTGTCAATCTCTCTGACCCATTGTTCCATTGTCACTGTTTCTGTCCTATTGTCAATTTCTCTGACCCATTGTTCCATTGTCACTGTTTCTGTCCCATTGTCAATCTCTCTGACCTATTGTTCCATTGTCACTTTTTCTGTCCCATTGTCAATCTCTCTGACCCATTGTTCCATTGTCTCTCTGACCCAGTTTTCCATTCTTGTCTCAGTTGCACAATATATTACAGACTTATATGTGTAAATTATCCTCAAGGTTGTCACATGACATTTATGATCAATTCTGCAAAGAAATAACCTTTGATTCTGCCACAGAGCTTTTTAAATATTGATAATGTAAATACATCATAACTAATAGTTCTAATGCTGATATTTAATTTTTTTGTTATGTAGATATATATATTTGTAAGCCTGTGGCGCAATAATAGTATTTGACAGCTTAAAGTAATGTTTGATTTTGAAGTATATGTTAATTATGTATATGATAGACATATATGGTTCTAAAAGTTTTATCTGTAAATGTTTGTAGCTTTTATCAATTGTTGTGAATCCTTGGAGTGCTGTGGTCAGTATGTTCTACCTGTAGCTCAGACAGGCAGATTGCACCCGTGACTTGCCCACATGGAAGCCTACACTCCCTCAATTAAGAATCACACTACTAAATTACACTTCCAGTTAAGTCTAATTTGTGGGTGCAGATACCTTGCATATACTCATTGCTTTGGGAGGTGTTAACATTAACTGTGAAATGTGGTGTATGGCAGGGTCTTATGGAGGGTGAGGGTGTAATCCAAGCACTCCAGGGGTTCATGATGAATGGCTAGCTAGGTCATGGCTATCAAAATTGCATCAAAATGATCCAATCTTGCTTAAGACTGCGAACGTTGAGAGATATTCAATCAGAAAAGGTGCCATACTTTGGAAAGGTGGTTGGATGTAATTTTGTGCAATGGCGTGAGCCCGTGCAGGGGGCGCTGGGGTGGTGGTGTGGTAGTTAGATAATGTGTGCTGGGTGTATCTCTATTGCAGGCAGGTCCCCGTGGCCTCACACTAACGCGCTGACATCATGACTACCATGGAAGAAGGTTGGCCATCTTCTCTTTATCAAAACCCATGTCTCTTTAGCAAACACTCGCGGGGGCTTATATACACTGTATATAGATTGTGGATCAAGCGATTCTATAAAAAATAACCACCAGAGAGCCTTTATCTTACATAATATTATGGACACAAGGTAGACATGGTAATGGTACTGTATAAAGAATATGCTCAAAAGGTAAAGGTCCCAATAGATAAGGCAAAACTTGCAATATGAGACGGTAAATCAACGAGAGTGTGTACAGCTGAAGAGACCAGGGTGGCATTTAGTCTATACTCACTGCATGGTTTAAACTAATTTGATGACATTTACCTCACATATATAGTCTATATGTCGATGTACACTGCTAGATACTTATCAGTCAACCAAGATAAATTGCAAGATCAAAGCAGTTCTCGACCTATACTCAATATATGTGGTAATCACTGACCTATACTCCATATGCATTTATTTGACTTTATGACCTGTATTCTTATATATATAAATATATTTATTTAATCCAAGAATCAGACAGTCTGACCCCTGTATATATTCAGAATTTTGACACTATTCTCTGCAAATAAGACTATAGACTTAACTCCAGTATCTGTACTCTGGACATAAATGACTATTTCTATTTGACCTATACTCAATATCGTGGATGATCTTGACTAAAAAAGACTACATGTGTTTGACCTATACTCAATATCTGTGATGATCTTGACCTAAATGACTCTTTTTATTGACCTATAATGAGGATATGTTTTATTTTCCAAAGTATTGGAATGCGAGTATGATTTACTCATCGGGGAAGGTTGGTGAGATTTTCTGCTAAGTCACATATGTGGTGTGGCATGTAGGAGTATGATGCCTTGCTCACAAATAACCCTCAGCGCTGGTACGTACTCATGTCGGCCATGACACCACCAAGCTGGCTGTTTACTGCCATCTTCTCACAATGCTAGTCTCCCCACAGTATCTTATTTTAGACTCATTAAGTAATGACACTAGGATGGATGAACCGAGGCCATGGCTATGTGGTATGGTGGACACGAGTACCTGCCAGAGACTATAGGTGTGAATGTACCTGCCAGAGACTATAGGTGTGAATGTACCTGCCAGAGACTATTGGTGTGAATGTGGAAGGGGACTGTTCCTGGCCCTGCATGGCTATAGACCTGTGGGTACAATGTGTGCGGTGGGGGACAGCCTTCCAGTACTTGTGTGGTCAACATATGGACCTAATACTGTCTTATATACCTCCTCACTGTGTATAAACTTGGATATTGTCAATATATATATATTTATATATATACCCCTCAATATATGCATGACAATGTGCTCCACATTATATACCTTTACTCTCTACATTTTGCTGATAAATAATTTCCATACATTATCAAAATGAAACGTCAGTGCTAAATTTCACAAGATTTATAAAGACTTTGGATATTAAGTTGATTTATAATGGTGTCTCCTTTGGATGACTGGCATTTAGTAGAGAGTATGGCTTGCTATATTGAGCGCTGTAAGATGTGACTCTATGACGCTGTACATAATGCTGCAAGTTCTAGTTGTATAGTCACTGCCAAAACATACTTCACAATTTTATGTGAAATTCAACATGGACTTTCATGCTGATGACCACAACATGGTGCCACAATACATGTGTGTACAAATGGACAGACATCAATCACTTCATTAGTCTAAATCTCTTAGATGTGACTTTGAAAAAAATTGCACAAAATTGTGAAGAGCATTTTGGGAGATACTGTACATCTGTTAAGAATGAAGATAAAAATGTAACATATCTAGTAAGTTAATTGGTGTGATGTGAGCAAGGATTCTATTATCCTCCAAATGATAGAATTTTGTTGTGAATTTAGATGTAAGTGTCTATGATAAAATATAAAGTGTATGGCTGTTTAGTACATAAAAGCAATAACAGCTTATTTTTTTATAAACAATGTGTCAAGTTGTCTATAAGGTAGCATTATATAGCAGGTCACTGTAATGACTTCATTAAAGTTATCAATAATCTAAACTTAGTTTCATTTATGATTATATGATTTCATTAAATATATAGTTATGATTTTTTTTTTATAAAATAAAGTCGTATTTTTTATGTTAAATGATAAAATCAATCTTATCAATTTTGTCTGCTTTATTTTATCTGGAAAATTTCAGATATAATATGTGACCTGTGATTAAGATGAAATATAAGGCGGAATTCTAATGCATAATTTAAATAAATTAATTGATGAGTAGCCATCCAGCCTGATTGAAATGATTATTTTAATATATATATATAATTTGTCAAATGTTTGAAAAAACATTTCTTAAGGAGAAAAAATAAATCATATTCATAAATGCATAAGTTAACTAGAGCTCCTTTCAGTTTTAAATAATCCGCAGAAATGTTAAAATATAATTCTAAACAAACATCAATACAAAGAATGCCGGGTAAAACTAAATAAATTGAATAATGTAAATCGTGAAGGGACAATACAAATTGCCTCCACTGTGCGGATTCATTAAGAAAAATAGAGTTTTTATAAGAAAGTCATTGAGTGATGATCTGCTTGCTTTGCTCAGTGTGATGAGATGCTTACTGCATTCTTGATGAGAGGACTAACAGTGCTTTTGTTTTTTTAAAGAAACAAAATGTTTGCTGGGTAAATATGATATGTTGACCTACTAATAACTGCACACTGATCACTAAGCTGTACTTTAGTAGCCATCACAAACATTAGTTGCCAGTATTCCTGCTCCAAGCTTGTATTCGGATCTGTTTGTTGGACATCCTGTTCCGACACATGATGCATCTAACTGTATATGAACATGAAACACTGCACGACAAGAATATATCATCGTCACTGCTATTTCTGCAGAACGTAGACCAGAAGCATGCTAATTATTACATAGTCTCAGGCCATTCTGAGAACATATCTTCTTTAGAAAAAGTCTATAATGTACAGATTATATTCTTTCATTAAAATAATTCAGAATTGGTGAGTCACAGAGAAACACAAGAGATGAAAATCATATAATATTGGTGATGTGGGGAATAATAAATTCATCAAAACAATTATACATGAAATGAAAACATAAATAAACATGATCCTTAATAACGTTATCACTATAATCAGAATATTTAGCCAAGTAGGTAATATTGAAAAAGTTTGACTTGTTTTTGTTCTTGTTGATATGTTTATATTAAATATTCACTATATAAATGTTTCTGCTCAGTATTTTCCTCTGATAGTTACATAGCAGTTTCTCATAGTAGACGTTTATTTCTATTCCACCATACCTAGATGCTAACTGACCTACTTACATGGCTGATAGTATATCATACAGCTACATCTTCTACTCACTTCTCTCAATACTACATTGTCAATTTCTCCCGATAAAAGCCATCCTAAATCACGGACAAGAACATGTCTGAGTCTGTCAGAACGATAACAGTTAATTCCAGGTTTGCCCTGGATATAGGAGAGTAGGACACACAAGCCACAACCTTGAGACAGCCTCACATACAGTACTACATGGTTCACACACTGTATAAGCGTATAAGAACAGTGCTCTGTTTGCCGCATGTAGTGAGTCCTCTCTTGTCCACATACATCACGTCTTGATCCAATATGTTGCCGAGTGTAATTTGCATTGTATGGCCTTGGGCAGCTTTCATCTAGTCAGCATCAGCTTTGCATTCAAGCCTGCATCACAACGCATCCATTTACTGCCTCAACCAACACCTGTAGCCCTCCTCAAATATTTAAAGCATCTTCTCATATTTTATAACCAAATTTGGGAGATTCCTAATATCCTTGATGTGCCAATGAATTTAAGCCTGCCAACATTATTTTAATTAAAAGACAATTACGTTTCACTCTGGCACTTAATTATTTTAATTGCGATGGTGTCTAAAATGAGAATCTATGGATGGGAATTGAGCACTAAGACCAGACTTCGTTTTAAGTCTGGAAAGTTTTAGTTGCTCCAAAGCTTCATCCGATCTGATTGGCCAGTTATACAATAGCTCGCTTGACCTATCCGCTACAGCTTGCTAATATTGTCTGCAGTTGGGTGGACAATGCCAAGCAAGTATTGATAATTAGTGAAGATTACAAGGATTTATGGTATGTGCTGGATCCGGGTGGTTGGTAAGGCCTGTCATTACTGGCAGCAGACTTCCTATCTTCTCATTATGCACATAGCACACTTCTCGTCGACCCCAGCTCTGCTCCCCGCTCCACTCACCGCTCCTAATTGACTGATGGTAATGGAGAAAACATCTAATTGCCACTGACATGTCGAGAATTTATCTGGCCCCAAGTGTGCTAAATGATGCCAGTTAGATAATTACAAATCACACATTAGTTATCTCAGAGAACAAATCCAATTAATATTTAAAAGCATTTGAAATTTCAGCTGTTTTGTCTTTGTTGGACTGTGTAAAGTGATGTGATGTCGGAGTTTGAAGTGTTCAGACTACAGGTCTGTCACATATATAATGCATGCCATATCTCATACACGTTTGTTTGGTGATATATATTATAGATTTTCAATGACACTCATGTATATTTAAATCATTGCTTGTAAGCGAGCGCAATGTAACTATATATTATTCTGTGCTGCTGCCTTATTATAGATACAACAGAGAAGAAGAAAAGTAAGTCCATATCATATTCTTAGTCGTTGGAGCACTTTCATATTTCACTTACTCAAATCTATACTTGTGCATAGTTATTTAGTATCCCAATTATTAATATTTATTTTTATTACAGAACTGATTGTTTTGCATTTCAAGATTTGTCATATTGCATAAAAAAATGTCTATCAGTGGAAAGTAATTTTTACGATTTTATCAATTTGAAACTGCAACAAATTACAAGACAAGTTGAAAATAGGCAAAATTTTACTAATTAGATAGATATGTGTTTTGTAGCATATCGAATGAGGTGCTACAAAAGACTATTTCATCACAGAATGTGTTGATGTAACAAAGTATTCTGCGTCTGAGTGTAAAATATTTTCACACTAAAATAAAAAAGAAGAGAAAGATTAAGAGAAATGTATATTATATGAGAGGTAGCCAGGGAAGGTGTGATGAAGTACTGGGCGAGGCAGTACTCCCTGTCCTTGGTTTTTTTCTACCTGTTCATAGAATATACCACAATATGCAGACCGATACACATGCACAAGTGCAAAATATTGTTTAGTCACCATTGTTTGTATTGGTGCACTGTCAGTAAATAGCACACCATGGAATGTTATGTTACATTTCATTTGTGGGTTTATAAATATGAATTATCAGGCTCCTTGAAATCTCTGAATTTCATCGAGTAATGTTTTTGTAATGGTGCGAGTTTGGCCTTGTTATTTTTTTTTCTCTTGCTTGATTTATGTATGAGAAAGTGAGATATTAAACGTTTTTCTTCTATCAAATTATTTGTTTTATATTTGATGGTAATGGTAACTTTGTTGTATTTTTCTGATAAGTAGTATTTTTTTCAAAAACTCATCTCTAGTTTTAGATAAGATATTGGTAATTTCAGCAATGATAGATGAACAGAAAATGAAAGGGTAATCTTATATAGGATTTACATGTCTGCATGATTCAAACATTGTCTTGCATTTTTGATAAAACTTCCTTGCAATTCAGTAGTCATTTTTCAACTTTTGTAGATCTTAGCTATGCACAGCATAGCTTCTGCAATGAGGGGAGAAATTTTCTCTCATTCTGTCTGTCCGAAATGACTGGTTGGAGTTCTTATCTATTAGTAGGTAAGATATATTTTCAGGGGACCAATTCTATCTATTTTCCATTAGCTGCAGAATATTTTTCATTTTTGATAGGTTTAAAAAAATCTTATTAGCTGTCACAAAAGTTGTCAAGGAGGCTGCCATTTTGAATAACACTACAGATATCAGCCAATGAGAATCAAAATAACAAATGCAATATCTAACATGCCCTAGTCTGCTCTTATCCTTTATGAAGCAATTTGCAGGCATTTCCAGAAAATGTTCACAAACATTACAAAAACCCATTGATCAGCATAGCTCTTAGGCCATTCATTGGCCTATATCTATTTTTATAAACTAACCTGTTTCTAAGTCAATGAAGCCAATGAAAAGAAATAGAAAGAGACAGGTGTGACTGGCTTCCCTTGATAAAAAATCAGCAAAGACTATTTACATTTGTGACGCTTACTTCTTTTTGTCAGTATGCGACAAGAGAAAGGTGCAAAGAATCATTAAGACAATGTCAGTTGGAATAATTGATGTGAAGCAAGCAATGCCTTAAAGCAAGTATGCCCCATGCAGCCGAAAAACAGTATGCTGATTATATATAGCAAGATTCTGACTGTCCTGACTGGAGTCAAATCTAATCTGCTAATGTGGATTTACTTATTAATGAAAAGGCTTTTGCTGTCTGGGTTGGGTGTTGCATGCAAGCTGTGGTGAAGTGTTCATTTAAAGTTGGCCCTAACGCTCTGTTTCACAGTTGCATGTCCACGGGGAATTCTCGTCATCTGAAACCTCCACAATCCAAAAGTATTTTACATTAATGAAGAGATGGTAGCTTTTGTTGGCGATGATGCATTTAAAGTCACCCGAGGGAGCTGAGTGTCTTCTCAAACGGAAGCTGGGACATGCCACGTGGGGTGATGGGAACGGGGTCTATTATATGGCCGGTTCATGACACTGAAGTCACTGGATGGAATGAGTATGCCGCCAGGCAATCTCCCACTGCCACTGCCTTCTTATGTGTAAAGGATCGGAAGAGTCCGCTGAGTGATTATCAGACAAACGTGCTGTCAAGCTAGTGAGTCTATGATAAGAGCACACCAGAAACCACTGTCAACACAAGAGATCAGCTCCGCACAAACTAAACCCGCACAAAGTAGAAGAGTTCGGACTTCAGCCTCCTCACCAAACAGATAGAACACAGATATGCGCCAAATCTTCCTCAGGCTTTATTTATGGGAGAAAAAAGCTTTTCTTGGGATCACCCGAGCAGTATGTGAAGCAGTGTCGCAATCACAAAAATGCTAATGTAGCATTCTACAAGCAAGTCTCACAAAAGCCTCGATGTAATGCCTCAAAGATACGGAGACACAGCCCATTGGGAAATTTACATAAGGAGGGAGGCTTCCCGGACTAATGAGTACAGCAACCGGACCGGTGGCTAGAAGGGCCTGAACTTCTCATGTGGTTTGCTTTCTGTTGAAGCTGGACCAGTGAGTTCTGTATCAGTCGTCCAATATACGCTGGGCCCTTTGTTATGTTCTCTATGGATAGTCACCTCAACTAAACTCACATAATAGGCACCCCTTATTTGCTAAAGTTTAGCAAACTGAATTGATGGTTTATGTCATGTAAAACACTAATCCATTGATTCATACCATCCATTTATATAATAAGAGAATGTGTAAATTAGCTCAATTGTTACACATGGCATTTGTGACACAGTGTTACGTTGGCATTAGGCATTTGTGGTGAGGGAGGTTTTCTGCTGCTGTAATCAGGAGGGGATTTACGCTTGCCTGGCTTGCCTTAGCGCCATGTGTCCCCATATTCAAGGCTGGGATTTCCGGCCCCAAACTATCAGCGTCAAATCACCAATATTGGCTTGATTTGGGATGTAGGCGATAGAAAGCCACCAATATTGTAGCCATCTACAGTGTCAGATCAAACAAAATCTGCCAATTGTTTGACTGCGGGGAGGATGGAATTAGATCCCGTCCTGTCTAAGTATAAAGAGAAATGATATAAAAATTGGAAGGATGGCTCGGAGATGGCCAGCTTGTCTTGAGCTTTCCTGGTGTCAGTCGTTAACAGCAGAGGAGGGGTGTGACAAACAGGAAATCAGTGTGAAGGTCAACTCCTTATGCCACTCCGGTATCTATCCAATAGACGGTTACAAATGCAGCAAGATTAATCAAATTACACTTGAGCTAAATGCCATATATGTAGCCTTGCCCCCCTCATGGGGCTCATGACCGCCAGGATCTGAGATGAAAGGGGGTGCATTTAGTAATTACACAACACCAGCATGATGATTTAGAAATGCATTCATGCACCATTCCTGAGAGGCATTGTGTGAAACAACACAGATTAAAATGATGGTATTCATTGCCAATGAATTTTTGCTTCATTTGTAATGAGATATTGGCCATCAGCTTGAATTACATAAAACCACTAACAAACATTAGAGGATTCAGTCTGTTCATTGAATGAAGCTTACCGTTGGCACTGCCAATTGTCAATATTTTGTGGGCCCTTTCACATATGCTGTATATTGGATTTTCAATGTTTTCTGGTTTTAGTCCAAAGAAATTGGTCAATAAGACATTTGTTACTTGTCTCTTGGCATGAATATTTGGAGTTAGGATGTCAGTCATGATTTTTGCTGCTATAAATAGACTTTTAATGTGTACTATTGTCAGAGGAAATACTTAAAATGAGGCATGTTATGGGAAAACCCAGTTTGCTCCAGGGGGATTTGCTTCAAAATGCATCACCCCTTGATATATTTATTGGATGTTCTTTAAATCTCCAGAATTATCTACTTTGAAAATAAAAGTAGAGGAATAAAACAGAGGTGTTTGATTTCTGAGTTAGGATGACAATGGAGGGGATAATGTAGGCTGGCGTGGCTAATCTGGGTGTGTGTCCGGTTACTGCCGGTATAAGCTGATCCTCTCCGTGTCCCCATTGTGCCACGTTATGATCTTGCTCCCGTTCTCTTTATACTCTGCCTTCATTCCGTTTGTAACATGCAAGTCCACACTTCAAACACACAGTAATAAAATAAAATTCATGCAACCAGTTTGAGATCGATAGATGATGTTGGACCTCAAACATACTCGGCTGGCTTTACATCGACCCTTCAAACTAACATCCAAGTTGTGACTGGGATGTAAATGTAATGAGATTCCAATGTTTCCTAGTCAGTCTGGCAGTGGGACTTTGTTTGAAATAAAGCTGACAGACAGGTGGTATAATTTGTAGTCAGCAACTGGGTGGAATTGCGTAGTATTGGGGCTTAGGGCAGAGAGATTGGATGGAGGAAGTAGATCAGGTCCTCAATCTGGTGCTTCTGTTTCTGCATGCTTATACACAGCAGACAGAGAGTGACAAAGAGTCGCAAGGTGTGTGGGATTAGCTCAAGGAGAGAAGTGTATGCTGGGATTGATTTGGTGAGAGTGACCCTTGAGAGTAGACTGTTGTGAGAAGGTGATAGCTGAGCACTGAAGCAGGACCAAGCGGAGACAGCATGGCAAGCAGCAAACACTACTGCTAACCTGTAAAACTGCAGGTCACAGGCAGCGGCCATCTTGCTGGCCCCTCCCGTCACTGCTCAACCACAGAGGGCCCCACCTGTCATACCTCAAACCACTGGTCTGACAAGCAGGCAGTCTTTCCTATCTCTGTTTTATAACTGCACAGCACATATTGACTGCAGCTAGATCAAGATCTCTCATGTACAAAATTGCCTTTTAGAGTTGATTCTGTGAACACTGCCTTTTATAGAAAGTGAGCCTAGATGTGGTAAGCTTTACTTGCTCTGACTTTATAACATGAAACTGTGTGTCGTTTTAAGTCTGATGACTTGTGCTTGTCAATGACATGCGAGAAATGAGTTTTAAAATAGGCGTCACAAACATCCAGGTATAATCTTGAACACAATTTTAGCACACATTTCTAACAATAGAACTGCGAGGGTCTAGTTGCTGCCTTGACTGTTATATAGGGCACCGTGCATTGGCTAGTGTCTTGTCATTTGATTTCCTGTCTTGCACTTCCTGCAAAACTGAACAGCACTTTCCCATCATGTATGTGTTTAATCTCCTCCCATTAGCCAGAAAACAAGATCCAAATCTCCACTTACCATTTCACTTGTGAAACAATATTGATGCTGTTCTCTGTCTGTGCAGAGAATCCATCAGCTATAATATGTGAATATAACACAATAGATCATGAATATTTGGTAGAAAATCAGAACATAGCTTTTCATTCTAGACCACATATTGCTTAAAACTAAGAATAGATCTTTGATTCTTTTCCTGGCTACACATTTTGCCTTTATCTCACTTGAAAATATAGAGAATTATAAATAGGAGTAAACCTATTCCTCCTATAAATCTATATATCCAACATCTATTTTAATGTTTCTATTCAGTTGTAGAAACTCGGCCTATATCTTTCTACTAGAGACTTCTATTTATAGCTCATGCTAGATGATGATTAATATTATACTGCATCATATATGACACAACAGGAAATACAATAATATCTTGAGTTGACAAGAAAGTTGATGTATCACCAAAACTTGTTAAAGTTGAGTTTTTTTCCTTCAGCTGAGGGCAGGGATATTCTATTAGATTTGACTGTAGTATGTTGGGTAATACTGTGACATCCATTATGAACGGTTCCTGTGTGTCATTTATCATCCTGACTCACAAACTAATAAGAAAATGAATAAATCATCAGCAAAACACAAATGCTCCATAACCCCCTACTCTAATGTCATCAAAGTCATGCTCAATAATTCACAAATTAAAGTTCTACTCGCACTCGGTAATTGCGGAAAGAAATTATCATAACAGCAAGCAAAATGTAATTAGCGTTGTGGGATAAACATGTGGAATTGTGACAGAAATGAATTAAGGTGGGAGTATGACAAGTGAGAAGGATTGGTGATGGATGGCCGTACTTACTGCACTACCAGAAACAGGTCCACGATGGATTACGAGTATACTAAGCCATAGACATGCCTGCTCTCTACAAACAGATGCCTCACTGCCATATTAGGAGGCGCACACCCTCCAGTTAAGAGGAGAGTTTCGTATGTAAGTAATGCATATTTTAGATGTCTTGGAAAAGGTCAAGTTTTTTGCCACTTGCAGCTGTCAGTTTAATATCATTTACTTTTATGATATAAATGCAAAGGTTTAACCGGAGGTTGCACTTTAGTGTCATAAAAAATTATTTGTACATGTATTTTTAACCAGGATTATCTGAATATCACTTAAAAGGGTAAAGTTGAATGTCACAGGAAATGGTCAAGTTGAAAATCATGCAAAATTGGTAACTTGAATATCATTCAAAAAGGTGAATTTTAATATCACTCAAAACAGTTAAGATAAAAATCATGCAAAAAAAGCAAGTAATCACAAAAAGTGCAGACCAAAAAAGCTTTAAATTATGCAAATAAAGTCTTATATAGGCAAATGAATATGTTTATTTTCTTTGATTGTGAGATCTGTAAGACTGATAATTGGTGATAAAGCGAAGGGCATTGTCAACAGAAATATCCAGATGTTTTCAAACAAATGAAAGCACAAAGAATCATTCACTCTCTATTCTACATATAGTTATCAGCTGCACCGAGATAATTGTCAAGAAAGATGTCAGCACGTCACTTCAAACAGCAGTCAGTTAACATTGTTACCTAGACTACCACGGAGAATGTGGGATGAGCTGGATCCCTGATGGTGACATTAAGCGAGTAGGCAAAGCTCTTTGCTATGATATTCACAAGATTTGGCAAACATGTATTCCTAACCATAAGGGCATTCACAGCATTGCTTGCAATAAACGGGGTGAATTATTATGTGTGATGGTCTTGTGGTGAATATAGAATAAGGAAGGAGATATCTATTGTAAATACAGGCCAGGAGGAACATAGAATAAAGGGACAACCCCTGTGAATACAGACCATGGGGTGTTCAGAATACAAAGGAGCGTGTACTGTAAATAAGGAGGGGGTATCCGCTGTGAATAAGGAGGGGGCATCTGCTGTGAATAAGGAGGGGGCATCTGCTGTGAATAAGGAGTGGGCATCTGCTGTGAATAAGGAGGGGGCATCTGCTGTGAATAAGGAGCGGGCATCTGCTGTGAATAAGGAGGGGCATTCACTGTGAATAAGGAGGGGGCATCTGCTGTGAATAAGGAGGGGGTATTTGCTGTGAATAAGGAGGGGGCATCTGCTGTGAATAAGGAGGGGGCATCTGCTGTGAATAAGGAGCGGGCATCTGCTGTGAATAAGGAGGGGGCATCTGCTGTGAATAAGGAGCAGGAATCTGCTGTGAATAAGGAGTGGGCATCTGCTGTGAATAAGGAGGGGCATTCACTGTGAATAAGGAGGGGGCATCTGCTGTGAATAAGGAGGGGACATCTGCTGTGAATAAGAAGGGGGCATCTGCTGTGAATAAGGAGGGGGCATTTGCTGTGAATAAGGAGGGGACATCTGCTGTGAATAAGAAGGGGGCATGTTCTGTGAATAAGGAGCAGGAATCTGCTGTGAATAAGGAGTGGGCATCTTCTGTGAATAAGGAGGGGGCATCTTCTGTGAATAAGGAGGGGGCATTTGCTGTGAATATTGGCTGTAAGGAATATAGGATAAGGAAGGGCTATCTACTGTGAACATCGGCCATGGGGTATATATCATAAAGAGGGTATCCATCTTGCATACAGACCATTAATAGTATGTGTGGCCACATCTCATGTTGGAACCTTGTGTATTCATTGAGGGGTGGGGACGGCCATGATGGGTGGACGCAGAGGTCTAGTTTGGTCTGCTCTATGCTTCAGGATCGATGGCATGTCCTGCTGGGCAGATACACACCAGGTTTATGGTAATGATACATCACGGTGTTGTTTGTCTTTATCATGCATCGGTCAAGTCTGCTTGATTTTAGGAGTGCCCCCTGCCCACAGATCTCAGATAATGTTTCTAGCCATCCTCACCTCCATGACAGACACCTCTCTACTTCCTCTATTATCGCTTACTGCTGATATCACACAGCATAAATATACAGTAAAATATGACACCATCATCAATATTATGCTGATGTCAGTGCTATTATTACATCCTCACAAAAACAATAGAGGAAAAATAAAGCTAAAGCCAGAGTTAAGCATAGAATTTAATCCTGCATATTTTTATTTAAGAGTGTGGAAATTTGTTATCGTTCTCTTGGCATTTTTCTCAATATGTTATTCAGTCCGACATTGAAGGCTGATGTTAATTTGCATCTAAGGATGATGTGAAGAGATCTCTGATTAAAGAGAGGGACATACATCACCCTGCCGGATAGGCCATTTAAACATAATAGGCAGTATAATAATAAAGCTATACTCAGATTCCAATACCACCAATATGTCGGGAGAGGAGCACAAGTATTTTTTCATGTGAACCTTAAATTGAGACAAAATGAAATAGCTTATTAAAAAGGACAAAATATAACACTTTTCTGAAAGATTCAATAAAATGGCATTGGGTTGATAGGAAATCAGAAACAAAAAATTACATCTTTAGCCTCTTGTCACCTCAGTTCAGCAAACGCTTCCTTGACAATAACCAGCTCAGACTGTTCCTGCATTCAGAAAATTAGTGTGCATAAAAAATACATTGCTGACTCCGAGAGGAGCATATTGCATACATATACATTGGCTTGATACATAGACGCAGGAAAATATTCACAGAATATGTAGGACTTTGTTTGGGACTGTTGACTAAAAGCGACGGTAGACCAAACACAAACAAATCTTTGAAAAAGATGGGAATATTTGGGGAGTATGGCAGGTCCCAGCAGATATTAGTGGGTGCATTATATTACCTGCTGTCGGCCAGGAGACTTGCAGACTTGCGTCATATGTTGGGTTACGCTAGCCTCAGCGATAATGACCCACTGTGGCAAAATACGTCTCATTCATATCTTGCTTAATTCATCAAAATGGCATTCCCTCGTCATTTGGGAGTTCTGTCGCGGGAATCATTGTCTTGTATTCAGCTGTGTGTGGTGAATATGTAGCCGAGCAATGGAGGCAGTACCGCAGACACAGACCCACATGATAAAATGATGCTGCGGTAGATCGCTTTTGTCAAGAGGGACCGGTGTTTAATAAAGATATTGTTTACATACATTGTGTGCTCAGGCAAAAGTGGATGACAGATACCCACATGACAAAGCTATTAATTAAATATTCTCTTTGTTTTCAAGGGCCTCACAGAGGATGTTTCCCTTCATTTTTCTTTGTTTTTAATCCACAAAGAATTTTAGAGATTGGTTACTTAACGTTGTGTTGTTGGTGCAACATGAGACGGAGTGACAGGTTCATTATGGGGCCACATGAACTGCAGTGTAGGCAACCTGTGGAGGGCAGACACGGTGAAGACGCACTCCACACGCTCCAAACAGAGGCTTTTGTTTGAGCACTTCAGAAACAGGACATTTAATGGAATAAAACATCCTGTAATGATTGCCCATTAAAGGTAACCTTACCCACCGTTGAGATAAGACCTTAGATACGATACTACCTTACCGAGAATATACCACCTGGTATGATACTTAATGGGAGAACATACCACCTGGTATGATATCAACCAGGACAATATACCACCTGGTATGATATCAAATAGGAGAATATACCATCTGGTATGATATCAAATAGGAGAATATACCACCTGGTATGATATCAGATAGGAGAATATACCACCTGGTATGATATCAACCAGGAGAATATACCACCTGGTATGATATCAACCAGGACAATATACCACCTGGTATGATATCAAATAGGAGAATATATCACCTGGTATGATATCAAATAGGAGAATATACCACCTGGTATGATATCAACCAGGACAATATACCACCTGGTATGATATCAGATAGGAGAATATACCACCTGGTATGATATCAGATAGGAGAATATACCACCTGGTATGATATCAAATAGGAGAATATACCACCTGGTATGATATCAACCAGGACAATATACCACCTGGTATGATATCAAATAGGAGAATATACCACCTGGTATGACATCAAATCAGAGAATATACCACCTGGTATGATATCAAATAGGAGAATATACCACCTGGTATGATATCAAATAGGAGAATATACCACCTGGTATGATATCAAGTAGGAGAACATTCCCTTAGTTAGGTGATCAGCTACCAAACATTCCCTTAGCTAGGTTATCAGCTACCAAACATTCCCTTAGCTAGGTGATCAGCTACCAAATGTTCCCTTAGCTATGATATCAGCTACCAAATATTCCCTTAGCTAGGTTATCAGCTACCAAATATTCCCTTAGCTAGGTTATCAACTACCAAACATTCCCTTAGCTAGGTTATCAGCTACCAAACATGCCCTTAGCTAGGTGATCAGCTACCAAACATTCCCTTAGCTAGGTTATCAGCTACCAAAGATTCCCTTAGCTAGGTTATCAGCTACCAAATATTCGCTTATCAAGGTTATCAGCTACCAAACATTCCCTTAGCTAGGTGATCAGCTACCAAACATTCCCTTAGCTAGGTGATCAGCTACCAAAGATTCCCTTAGCTAGGTTATCAGCTACCAAAGATTCCCTTAGCTAGGTGATCAGCTACCAAACATTCCCTTAGCTAGGTGATCAACTACCAAACATTCCCTTAGCTAGGTGATCAGCTACCAAACATTTCCTTAGCTAGGTTATCAGCTACCAAAGATTCCCTTAGCTAGGTTATCAGCTACCAAAGATTCCCTTAGCTAGGTGATTAGCTACCAAACATACCCTTAGCTAGGTGATCAGCTACCAAACATTCCCTTAGCTAGGTGATCAGCTACCAAACATTCCCTTAGCTAGGTTATCAACTACCAAACATTCCCTTAGCTAGGTTATCAGCTACCAAACATGCCCTTAGCTAGGTGATCAGCTACCAAACATTCCCTTAGCTAGGTTATCAGCTACCAAAGATTCCCTTAGCTAGGTTATCAGCTACCAAATATTCGCTTATCAAGGTTATCAGCTACCAAACATTCCCTTAGCTAGGTGATCAGCTACCAAACATTCCCTTAGCTAGGTGATCAGCTACCAAAGATTCCCTTAGCTAGGTTATCAGCTACCAAAGATTCCCTTAGCTAGGTGATCAGCTACCAAACATTCCCTTAGCTAGGTGATCAACTACCAAACATTCCCTTAGCTAGGTGATCAGCTACCAAACATTCCCTTAGCTAGGTTATCAACTACCAAACATTCCCTTAGCTAGGTTATCAGCTACCAAACATTCCCTTAGTTAGGTTATCAGCTACCAAACATTCCCTTAGCTAGGTTATCAGCTACCAAACATTCCCTTAGCTAGGTTATCAGCTACAAAACTGTCACTTAGCAATGATATAAGCTGAAATAAAAAGTGTCCCTTAGCTATATTAGAAGGACCAATCTGTCCCTGGTTGGATGTCCACAAGTTTGCCTGAGTTCCATTTCTCCATGTGTGCAATGTTATATCTGTGTTTGTATTATACAGACACAATGTCAATACCTGTTACAAATACAAAAGTTCCCTCTTTTGTCACATTTACAATGAATGCATCTAATGGTTGAACATGCAGACTATAATCCTTGTATTTTGATACATAAAGGACAGTCTGAAAGATCGTTGTGAATTTCGATTGAAGTGTTGCTTTGTTTGACTGCCAGTTTGAAAGCAAACATAATCTGTTTGATATCATCTCCATTTCAAACCACAGTGTGAATTCTGAGCATATGTGACAGCCTGTTTTGATATTAATACAAATTTCATTATTTGTAAATATTGTTATGTTTACAATGAGATAGAAGTTGATAGAATTTCAAATTCATCATTTTCAAGAATATCCTTAATGTGGAAACTGTCTTTTTTTCTTTTGGAAAGTAAACAACTGGTGGAAAGTTATCAGTTTGTTGCCATTTCAAGTTTATATTGTGCTCTGTGCTGGCAACAAAAGGCTGGAGGGCAATGCCACATTCCCTCACACAGGGTCGGAATTAGGGTTTAAATGCTGGTTGTAATCTTTCTATTTTGTTCAGTCTATGTATAGAGAACAGTAGAAAAAGACTTCCAAAGTAGTTGACCCTGGGCAAAGTTTACTTGCTTCAGGGAAAAGGGCAAGCTGACATTTTGAATGCAGCCCACACATAATACTACTCTACTTAAAGTCATCTATGGACACAGGTCTTTAAAAGATGCATGGATGGGCTGTTATTCTTAAAAAAGATCCCTGTTTGTTTGGGGGTTTTTGGTTTGTTTTTCTCAGGTTTTGCATCATTTTCAACATTATTTTAGTCATTTCATGATGAGACCTACCTGTCATGTCAGGTTAACAGGTTAACCTTCAGGCACAAGCCTCAGTTCATATGAGAAATTGTATAATGAATTTAATGCTGACATGGCAAGGAATCAAACTCACGACCTTTGAACCACCACAGAGGAAATTGTGCTGATAAGCTTACACTCTAGCCAATTGTATTGATGGGCCATTAAACTCGGATTGATTAATGGATGGGCTATCAAACCTGCATTATTGTGTTATTCATCTGGAAAATCTACATGAATTGGTCACCAATCCTGCAACTATATATTGATTGGTCGAAAATCCTGCAGAGATGGTAGCAATCCATCCTCAGGAAGATACATCCCCAGACAATAATACCAGCTATTATGTAATAATAGGTCATTTATTCTGCAAATAATGCTTTCTTGACCATTAATCCTAAAAGAAAGATTCAATTTGGGGTAATTAATCTAAGGTATTCATATTTCTGGGAAATTAAGCTTAGCCGTGGAAATGATACATTTCTGAGCAATTAGTCCCAGAAAGATACATTTCTGAGCCATTTGTCATGTAGTTGATATATTTCTGAGCCATTTATCATGTAGTTGATACATTTCTGAGCCATTTATCATGTAGTTGATACATTTCGGAGCCATTTCTGACAAATAATCTTTGTAATGACACATTTCTTGGACATTATTCGGGACAAATAATCCTTGTCATGACCCATTTCTTGGCCAAGATTGGTATTGTTAATGATAATCATGTGAGCAAATATTTTGTCACTTCATGGGGAGTAAACTTCTTCATTCTACTCATTTGAAAACAGCAAGTATTGATTAACTTCCAAACCATGTGTGGGATTCAAAATTTAAAATTTAAATTTGAGGAATTAATCTTATTTTTATCAGTAAAAAAGCAAATATTAAATTTTAAGAATCTCCTGAAATGCCTGTGAGAAATAATGACGATCTTGAATTGTAAAGAATACCGCCCCAGGGAAACCTATCTTAAAAACCTCCATCATATAAAGTTGCAAATGTTTGTTGGCAGATGTTTGAATGTTATTTAATTGTGCTGAACATGAGCAAAATGTAAGACAGCCTGAATTGAAATCATGTTCTCAGCATGTAATTTAAAACTGACAACTTACAAATTGTTTATGCAGAGAGCATGGCTTATATTAATATTGCAGTAATGTTAATTGGTAGTAACTGATTGTGAGAGAGATATCAGGAAGCCGAGGCTCATTATAATATGATGTGATGTCAGGAGGCAACCATGCAATATAATCTGACTTGTTTCCTTTTTTAACATCAGCAAGCCATTTATGACTTTCTCTCTTGGTGATATCAGTTAGCCATTGTTGTATTCCATTGTGACTGTAGGAAGCCATTATAATGTGATCTGCCTTCTTCCCTTGTGGAAACCAGGAGGTCACTATAAGGTCACTTATTTCAATTGTAACTCTAGGAGTCATTATTTCTGTTCTGAGTGTAGGAGGCTATTATAAGTGACTAATGTCCCTTGTGAGTGTAGGAGTCCATTATAATGTGACATATTTATTTTGTGACTGTAGGAGGCCATTATAATGTGACATATTTCTTTTGTGATTGTAGGAGTCCATTATAATGTGACATATTTCTTTTGTGACTGTAGGAGGCCATTATAATGTGACATTTCCTTTGTGACTGTAGGAGGTCATTATAATATGACATATTTCTTTGTGACTGTAGGGGGCCATTATAATGTGACATATTTCTTTGTGACTGTAGGAGGCCATTATAATGTGACATATTTATTTTGTGACTAGGAGTCCATTATAATGTGACATATTTCTTGGTGACTGTAGGAGGCCATTATAATGTGACATATTTATTTTGTGACTGTAGGAGTCCATTATAATGTGACATATTTATTTTGTGACTGTAGGAGTCCATTGTAATGTGACATATTTCTTTTGTGACAGTAGGAGGCCATTGTAATGTGACATATTTCCTTTGTGACTGTAGGAGGCCATTATAATGTGACATATTTCTTTTGTGACAGTAGGAGGCCATTGTAATGTGACATATTTCTTTTGTGGCTGTAGGAGGCCATTATAATGTGACATATTTCCTTTGTGACTGTAGGTGAAATATTTCTTTGTGACTGTAAGGGGCCATTATAATGTGACATATTTCTTTTGTGACTGTAGGAGTCCATTATAATGTGACATATTTCCTTTGTGTCTGTAGGAGGCCATTATAATGTGACATATTTCTTTTGTGACAGTAGGAGGTCATTATAATGTGACATATTTCCTTTGTGACTGTAGGAGGCCATTATAATGTGACATATTTCTTTTGTGGCTGTAGGAGGCCATTATAATGTGACATATTTCCTTTGTGACTGTAGGACGTCATTATAATGTGACATATTTCTTTGTGACTGTAGGAGTCCATTATGATGTGACATATTTCTTTTGTGACCTACTTTCATTGTGATATCAGGAGGCCATTATAATCTGATGTGACCTGCTTTCATTGTGATATCAGGAGGTCATTATGATGTGACTTGTTTCCATTTGGAAGTTTAGGAGGACATAATAATTTGAATTATTTCCAATGTGATATAAGTAGGTCAAATAATATATGATTAATTGTCTTTGTGCATCTGGTGAAGTAACAATATTCATACTTTGAAGACACAGGTCTGAGGAGCTAGTTATTGATGATAACAACTCAGAGAACATTTATGAATCTTATCTGTGTAAAGGCATTCTTTGTCATTAATGCCCAGGTTTAATTAACTCTGTTTTCATAAGACATAATTAGACACTAAGCTCAAAAATCTTAAAAACAACTAATCTTAACAAATATTTCACCATGATAAATGTCAGATCTCTGATAAAGGATCAGTGTCAGCGGTGAGCGTGCAGCCTTCCAGGTACTTCCAGCAACATGCTGTGCTACAATAAGATAGATGGCAGTAGTGTGCTGAGAGAAAATCTCAATGTTATATACACAGAAGTACGCCCTCTTAAATGTATACATCTAAGAAACAGATGTGATTGACATATTGGAATGTCTTACACATACTTCACATCAATGGGCCCATAAAAAAACAAGAGAAATTTGAATCAATGTAACTATTCGACACAGAAATGTTGAATCAATTGGCTTATGATAACAAAGATTTTGAATACATGAGCCTAAATAAATTCGACATTGAATTGTTCTAATATGTAGAACAGATATTGAGAAAATTGTTCATCCTACACAGGCATTGCTTTGGTGCGCCCATCCAGACAGAGATTGAATCAATGTTCTTTTTCAATGCAGAGATGTTTAATCAATGCTTATCTTACGCAGATGTTTAGACAATGGTCTTTTCTCTAGCAGAGAAATCATAGAAAAGCTGTGATGCATATTAATATGTTTATATTGCCCCAGACAGACTAGTGTGTGCATTGCTGAGGGACCTCTCATACGGAACAAATCAAACTCTGGATGATCCGAGTCTGGAGAGACCTCCATGTGCAGACTGACAATAAATGCTCAGCCCTGTGACCAGACAGCTTTACATTGACCCTATGCTGTCTACCAAATATAGCTTTTACAAGTGAGAATATGATGTAGCATTCATATTCCCAGCAAAACATTAGCTGCGACCAGTGTGAGATAGAAGCATCTTGCAGGGGTCCTGCCTAGCTTTAATCCTCTGTTGTCTCATAGGGGTCATGCCCAACATTAATACTCTGGTGTCTGATTCTGTCATCACACTAGTCCCGCTATAAAAATTTGATGGGGACATTTTGTAATGGATGTGAGATTCCCCGACGTACCACCAGATGTCGCTGTTGTATTGTGCAGTGAGAATGGTTAGATGCTACAGTATTGATTTGTCTAGGATGCGGAGGCTGGACTTGCCATTCCCTCAGCGTCATCAGCAGCCAGTAGTGACAGACACGCCAGTCTGGGTGCTACAGATGGCAGCACTGGTCACAGCGTATCAAGATGGTAGGGAGCGACACTAAGAGTAGAGCATAAGTTGACGCAGAAGATGCAAGGCAGAGAACGACGTCACTGTGACAGTCAGACCAATATCATTCACTCACTCGACCACCAATCAAGCTACCTAGCCAAAATTTAGGGCAGTTTTCTTGGCTATTTCACTTCCTGAAGGAAAATGGATGAAATGCTTTGACCCAGACGTTTCACCCACAAACAAGGTTAAGGCCTGCCCCCTGCTGGCCGATGGTTGCTATTGGCAGCCATTTGGACTGGTCAATACCACAATGGCAGCAATCAGGGGGAGGGGTGGCGGACCATGTCAGTGGACTGAGGCAATGCCACAAGATCTGTGCACTGCTCTAACAATGGTCTGAATGAAGGCTTCCCTCCTAGACGTCACCCAATAAGCCACTTCACATACCAACCACCGCCTCTAATATATGGCCTGACAAGTCCAAGGCTCTGTCAACCAAACCACGCCATCATTCCAACACTATAATATATCGCGGCAAGCACCATAGCACAGTGCCTCAGTGATCGGTAACCGTGGTGATGTAAGGGCATCAGGGCCATAGGTCATCAGCATCTAGACAGGGCCCTGGTCCTTCAGGTCATCTCTTATGTATGGTACCTGATGGTAGGGGACCAGATGATCCTTCCAAGACAAACACACAGCGGACAAACACTCATTATTCAACTGGTCTCCGACCTGTAATCACTCTTGCCAATCATGATTTATAGCATTCCTGCTCTACCTATATCTGTGTGCACTCACATAGACCAGTGGAGCATATTATGTAGCGTGTTATCATGGCCTAAGTAACTCACAGGACCATTTAGACGTTTCATATAAAATAATCCCTGCAGATTGTTATGCAATTTGGACATGTCTGTATCAATACAAAGAATATTATCTTGTGCTTTTTGCATGGAATATTTATCATTCCAAATGCACTTAGCTCAAAAGTTTAGAACAGCACATATTTTCATAATTTTAAAGTTTCATCTCAGATGAAAGGGTTGAGCTGTACTCTTTGCATGCTCTTATGTCTGTTACTGTTCAGGTAGAAATTTTATAAAACAAAGTGGCACGGAACACTAATAGGCATAGTTTAGACCACAGGCTCATGAAATGATATATTTGTCTATTTATATAATTTATCATTTTGTTGATGTATTTATATATGTGTGACAGGGTGGGTCTATTAATGGCTCAGTGACACTTGTTGGTGCAGATCAGGATATGGGGGGGACTTAAGAGCCTCTGTGACAGTGTTCCCTCTTTGAAGCGACCTCAGGGGGGTCAGACAGGTAGAGGAAGCTCAGAGACAGGCAGGCATTCATCCAAAGGCTTTCCTAGCCATCATCTCACTTTTACTATGCCTACTTCAAAGAGAATTTCATAGGAGAAGCTGTGCAGGATTTGGGCTCAGTGGTATGAAGTTTCCTATCAAACAGATCAGAGAATATCTCAATTTTTTTGTTTTTGTCAGGTATGTTCTATTAATCTCTCTCTGTCACGTCTCACATCTTTATTCTAGGACATAATAGGTCCTAGATATATGTAGTGTCATCACGGAGGTCTAACTTATGATATGCAGATGTCCCTTTTTATATGTGTCTAAGGGTGTTGACAAATCATTGGATGAATGGTTATCTTGTAATGTCACTTGAGAGGCCACTGGTTGATATGATCATATTGTTACTATAGATACCAAGCCTCATTTTCAGAATGAGGCTATCTTTTATGTTACTCATGGCTGGTTCCCAATCTGTAAAATGTGGACCTCACCATTGATTGGAAAAAAATGGGTACCAGACTGCTCCTGACTCTTCAGATATCAAGATTGTGTTGGGATTTTATAGAGTACATTTGGCCCTGTCAAGAACCAAAAGCAAATTTTACTGACTTTTATGTAAGTTGGGGGCATTCTGGGTTGACACAAAACAATATTTAGGCCTCCGCCCTTTAATCAGGACTTGTCACCACATTAAGGTCTTTCAAATTGCACATTTTATAGTGGCACAGAGCAATGATTGCATTTTTTTGTGGAATAAAACACAATGTAACAGACGAGCAATCTCTAATCAGAGTTGGCGGTTCGTTCTCAAAAAGTGTTAGCAGAAATCGGCGGGCTCGGAAGTTAATGGATCAGGCGTGTTCTTTTGAGCTTGTATCATTTCCTGAAGTAGAATTATTGCAGGATCACCTTGTGCTTGCCAGGCTTTGTCACTGATGCAATTTTATAATTTCTTTGATAAAAATGGAAAATATTGTGGGGCCTTTCATTAATCATTGACGTTGTCACATGCGCAGCCACACGGGAGCGCATCCAATGGGAAGCCATCACTCTGGCTTGATAGACCTGCACTCATTGATTTTAACATTTATTACTTGAATATCTCAATTCACAACTATCACAGTAATGCATTCACACACAATGAATTTCTCTAATGCAGGAAATGGGACATTAATTGCCAACAGGATTTGGCTTGTTTGCCAAATATCTGCCAATCTGACCAACAAAAATATTGCATATTTTGCTGCTTTTAGGCATCCATCCCATAGAATTTGCCTGTGGATTATATGCCTGCATTATGTATTTATTACTTAAACACAGGCTTAAACGTATTCATAAATAAATGATTTAATGTTGATTAATTTCAACTTTTTGTACAGCCTACAAAAGGATTACGTTTTTGCTAGGATAAAATAATGAAATACTCTCATTTATTTGAACTTTACCTCAAAACAATAATTCTTGATTTATATCCTAAAATTCAAGTGGTGTATTTGTGTTTGATCTGATATGCAGAGGCAAGTGCAATACAGTTTGATAATATAAATCAATATATTGATCAGAATTCCAAATCAATAATCCTGAAGGTTTAATTGTGTCTCTAGAAAATAATAAAATATTCAAAACAGCCAATACATTTTAACAAGCAGTGGTACTTGCTGACACGTTGGCAGGTTTTTTTTTTCATTTTGCTTACGTATTTTGTATTGATCAAAAAGGCTGTGTACAGAGATAAGCTAAATAGTTTCCAGTTTTAACTCTTTTGTCTCATGTGACTTTGACTGATCAATATATATATATATATATATATATATATATATATATATATATATATATATATATAAATAAACTACAGGTGATCTAATAACTGATCATCAATCAAATGTACCGTGTTCATGAGATCTCATTATCTGGAGAGAAAAACTAAAACTCTGCCACCAGATTTCTGCAACCAGAAGGGATCAAGGCAGTTATCAAGCCACTGAAAACTCATTGTAGACTTACTCTATGTAAACGTATGCCATATAATTTCTATTTGGTATATGCCTATTTAACAAAAACATTCTCTGATTTTCATAGGAGAAATTGCCCTATAACACTTGTGATGAGGGTCTGAAGTTATCAATGTCCTTTATATCTTGAGGACCATTCCTCTGAGCTGTGATACAGCGCCGTTGTGTCAAGTGCATGTTGAGTGTCTGCCCACTGCAGTAGTCAAGTACTCAGCCAGTGTCAGCTCCGTCCTCTCATGTCAAGTATTAACTTTGTTTGTCCAAGTTACCATCATCAGCGTGACAAGGTGGCTAGCCATATAAACCATTGTCCCTGCCACTCAGAAGCTCACAGCAACCAAGTATAAACCATTGTCCCTGCCACTCAGAAGCTCACAGCAACCAAGTATAAACCATTGTCCCTGCCACTCAGAAGCTCACAGCAACCAAGTATAAACCATTGTCCCTGCCACTCAGAAGCTCACAGCAACCAAGTATAAACCATTGTCCCTGCCACTCAGAAGCTCACATCAACCAAGTATAAACCATTGTCCCTGCCACTCAGAAGCTCTCAGCAACCAAGTATAAACCATTGTCCCTGCCACTCAGAAGCTCACAGCAACCAAGTATAAACCATTGTCCCTGCCACTCAGAAGCTCACAGCAACCAAGTATAAACCATTGTCCCTGCCACTCACCAAGTATAAACCATTGTCCCTGCTACTCAGAAGCTCAAAGCAACCAAGTCGACTACTGTCACTGCTACTTAATTTTTATCATGAAATCTAATGATACTTTATCACTTCTTTATTAAATCAACAAGATACTCTGGATAAAAACGTGCATTATTTATCTAAACAGAGTTAATTGATGTGTTTTTTAAGTACTGCGGCTTGGGATTAGGGTTACATTAACTCCTATTATGTCATGCTTTCCTCATGCTTTCCTCATACACATGCACCTCATTATCACACACATGTTTCTGTGATATAATGATGCACCAGAATAACGGAGGAAGAAGCATTAATGTCGTGATCATTATAGAAACTTTGCATTGTCTGAAACAAAGTTTTCAAAGTTTTCTCAATCAGTGCCACTTTGATTTTAAAATTGTCAAGAGCATCTGGTAAAAGTTACCTTTCCATTGCCTGAATGGAATGATTTATTGATATCATTGACGTTATTCGCATGAGAGTTATTGAGCTTTGTGGATATTTTAGCCATGGAGACTGAACTGGATCCTTAATTGGTGTGCTGTATAATTTCTTTTTATGAAGAGTTGAGCTGATAAGTAATACATGTTGCCCTAGATTCAAGATATGTCATTCTGAATAGAATTGATGATAGATAAGAAATAAACACTTCTAAGTACCTTCATGTGTGTTATTCAAGGCACGGCATTTTCTTTGGTTGTAAGACATCACTAGAAATGGCAGACATAGGGATATAACTTTTTTACTACTCAGAATACATCTACAAATGATATGTGATCGAATGTCAACCTTCTTAGGCTATTTTGATAAAATATTGCCAATGACCTTGAAGTGACCTTTCAATGACCTTGAAAATAGAAAGCCTATTTCCACGAAATTATCTATATGTTTTATTATCCTATCATCTACATCTGTCAAATACGAGCTCATAGAGTCATTATTCATCAAAATCTGTTCATAATTAACAATTTGAGAGCAGTTTATAGTTTTGTGGTCAATCTTACAGGGAAAACAGAGGAAAATACTATGATACTAAGTTTTTTTTAAATAATATAAAAATGCCAGCTTATTGGGGGTTAGTTTATGAAAATATATAGAATACTGCACAGAAAAACACAGTAATACTAAAAAGATATTGAAAAAAAAGTCCGTCAATTTCAAGATTTATTATGAAGCTAAAATGATTAAAAATAGCTTAAATCGGTAGGGTTACAAAAGTGACAAATTGACGGACTTTAATTTGACCTCACATTTATTTTTGAGGTATTAGATAAATTAAATATTAATCTAATTTCAGAAAATAATCAGCAATAAGTTGCTCTTATTATAATAATACCTAAAAAAGAAGAAATATTCACTGAAAAATATGAGAAAATTAGTCATGAATAGAAATGGTTTAAAAAAAATATAATAAAAAATATATTGAATGTAGAGTCAATTGGTTATAACATTTAGTAGCTGATGTATTTATAAAAAAATCATGTATTTGATTTTTCTGAACAATCTGAGAAAGTTAGTGAAATCCTTTTATGAATATGTCTATGAAACGCATCACTAAAAGTGGCCAATCATTAAAATGCCCTATGACCCCTTTTGCTATTTGGATAATTCTATTAGTAATACATGACAGAAATAAAATATAAAATATAAAACTATGAAAATCATTTGTGATACATGCAGCTAAACTGAAAACACAGAAAGATTTGGTGAATGGAAGTCTAACACTGTGCTCTGCAGGGTGCTTTCTGGACGTCCGATCCTCCCACTGCTACAAACCCGTTACATGTGCTATGTCACTCATTCTCGCTGATGATTGACATTTGCTTCTCGTTAAGTTGGCCGGTGGAGCCAACTCAACTCATGAAGTGAATTTTGTGAGAGCGGAAGTTTTAGCCAAAGAGTCAATAGTTGTGAAAGTGGACCAGGTTTCTGTTGGCACCGATTGATCTTAGATCTTGCCATCCAGTAACAATCCAATCACAGACTGGCTCCTTTCTGCGAGACTGACCCACACGGGGAATAACCTGGCTAATCACAACGCGTCTCTTTTCTTTCTGCGAGGCTGCCCCGCTGAGGGAATAAACCCAGCCACTTGACAATCCTCAACTCACTTGCATTTACCAACACTTCCACATCAATGAAAATTAATTTCTTTTAAACCTAGTTTAGGATTGATGCATGAGTGCAGTGGTTCAGGTGTTAACTGTTTCTGCGATAGTTTGAATATTAAATCTTGATTTTCTTCTCTCAGTAGTCACGGTGTAAATGGTCCAGCTGACATCCATGGTGGCATTTTTGGACCAGAATGACAGCTTATCACATAATGGTATATTGATGGGTGGAAAATAGTTTATAGTCGCACGCTTGTATTAGGCATTTGGTGTTTGGCATTCTGTGTGGGGTACGAACAGCTGCATCAATCATCCTTGTTTTCTGTCAGGAAGAAAAAGGTACTATAAAGGAAATCTACAGCGTATGATTAAGCATTGTATTTGAGTCGTCTTTATTTTTGTCGAGGCACATCCATTTTTGTATTTCTTATGTAATTGCATTACTGATGATACTCTCTGAAATAGGCTGAAAACAGATGATAGGATTTTATTTGAGACGATGTTCCTTTGAGCGTAGCATTATATGTTGTTGAGCATATTAAAGGGTAGGGGGTAGAGTTTACAGTTTGGGGGATATAAAGTTGAGTAGGAACAGTTTGGGGGATATAAAGTTGAATAGGAACAGTTTGGGGGATATAAAGTTGAATAGGAACAGTTTGGGGGATATAAAGTTGAATAGGAACAGTTTGGGGCATATAAAGTTGAATAGGGCAAAACGTAATTCACATCTTTGTGCAAGCAGCAAAATCATTTGTGATACCTGGAGCCAAGCTTTGAAAGCACCAAACCAAGATGGCTGAAAGTTGGTTGAAGATCACATCAAAATCTCTTAGGGTCTGACACAAAATGATTTATTTCAGATGTTTGAGTCAAAATCATAAATTTTCTTTTTTTGCCTCAGAGTTTTTAGAATTTCACTGCATAATTTTGGCATTGGAAGAAAACAACAATTAAACAGTCTTGTTAGAAAAACATTGAGAGCACATCTTTTATGGAGACATGCATTTTCCCTATTTTCACAGATTCTTGGTGAGTGAACAAATTTACACACTTTCTCCCAGTCTGCTTGATGTGCCAATAAAGAAGTGGATATAACACTTATCTGCCGTTAATCTTCTGAGTCAATTTAGTTTACAACTGAAAACAGTTTACTGCTTGAGTTCACATTCAGTAATTTTATAAATTATAGTGCTTACAACTCCATAATTTAAGGCTGAGCTTAAAAATAAGTTTCTAATCAATTGGAAAGAACACATTTAATTGTGTGCTTTATTTAATTTCTTATCTAACGAGCCAGATCCTCCATTTACCTGATTACCATGTTGATGTGTATATTTCACAAAGAACACTGGAGGAACAGTGGCAGTCTGATAAGAAAATAACCAAATTAAAAAGCAAGAAGATATATTAATATGTAATTTAAATGGGCAGATGATTACCAACATGCATTGCACTATTTTCAATAGTTTGATATATTTTGTTATCTCAGAAGGATCTCTTTCTTGGTATATATATAATAATAATTTAATGTGATGGAAAGCTGGTTGTATTACATGGACGATGTTTATATTACAGAATGCTTTACCATCAGTTAAATTATGTTATTTTTTAAAATAATTTTGCACTAGTGAAGTCAGTTTAGTTCCTGAGTAGAGTTTTACCCTACTTTCAGCTTGCCGGTTGATAACATTTTGAAGTGCTAACACATTAAATAAACTTTGGATTCGCTCCAGGCTGCATAACTTATGTGGGCAAATCTACATATGGGACGGAACTTACATGCTTTGAAGCCAAATTGTTTCCTTTTTGTGCCATAAATTTATGAATTATGGTAGGTGATAACCTTGGCTAGAAGTTGTGGTGTTTGCGCTTTAGTGACAAGTCATTTCACATTCACACTACGCTACGGTGAGTTCCGCTCGTGTAGACATATTTGCCTCCATGTGCTAAATTATTGGGTACAAGTGAGCACATGATCTGAGAGAATTTCTAAAATACATATAAGGAGAAAATAATGCAAGAGGAATATAATATGGATCATGATCTGAAGGAGTGACTGCATACTAAAGTCAGAAAGGCAGTGTATAAGCAACCGACAGACAACAAGCATAGGTCAGGTAGACTGCAGGCATAGGTCGGATAGACTGAAGGCATAGGTCAGGTAGACTGAAGGTATAGGTCGGGTAGACTGAAGGCATAGGTCAGGTAGACTGAAGGCACAGGTCAGGTAGACTGAAGGCATAGTTCAGGTAGATTGCAGGTATAATTTAGGTAGTCTTCAGATATAGGTCAGATAGAGTGTAGATATAGGTCAGATAGATTATAGACATAGGTCAGATAGACAGGAACTGTAGGTTAGATAAACTCAGAGGTCAAATATACTCCATGTTATGTGCAGCAAGATAAGCATATATTATAGATAAGGAGTACAGGAGATGGTGAGATAGGACTGAATACATCACCTAGTGGCTGCTGGAAGGTCAGACGTACATGTGGCTACGTCTCAAAAGAAAATGGTGGGAGTATGTGTATGGAAAGGCAAAATTATAAGATATGGTGGTGTGATTCATCATATGGTCCACTAGATAAACTAGAAGGTCATGTTATATAAAAGAAATGGTGGGAGGGTATCATATATATGTATGTGTGTAGTATGATCACAAGATATGCTGCACATTTTGATTTATTCGATGGTCTAGGGGGCGGCACTGAGGCATCGTGGGACATAATGGAACATTGAGATCATTGTCTTAACTGACACTACACGCTGTCCATGTGGTCAGGATTCAAGCAGAGGCAGCATATTGACCACTGTATGGAGTGCGCTTGTACCAGGCTCAAGTTATCAATCACCATTGAGTTGACTGTTAATTCAGCTCTGACACGTTCACCTAGCGGGCTCAACAACTTAATAATGCATGCCAGTCCATCCATGATGAATCAATAGCAATAGATAGCTTCAAAAGTCTGGGCTAGTGGCCCAAGGCCAGCAGATAAATCCACCCCCCTCCTGACACCCAGCTGCCAAATGGGAGAGATTATACTTTGATATGTGATGCACCCCCAGTTGTATGGTGATATTAGGCATAATCACATTCATGTTATATTAGACAGATTAATATTTACCTATTATCACCTGGCCTTTGTGATGGGGATGAAGCTCTTCACATTAAGAGGTGGGTGTGTTGGTTCAGATTTCACCTTTCTCGCAGAACTATATACATATATATGTACATATATACACAGACCTTAATGATGTGGAAATTAGGGATATTAAGTGTGGTGTCTCGCAGGGAGCTCTGATGTGTCTGCAGCCCAGGATATAAATACTGTTTCGACACTGCAGCATCACATTGCAAATAGCACAAAGCCTTTCTTCCCTGGCATTGTGATAAGAACAAACTCTGGTATTGGTTTACATGTACATCTTGAACCACCACATTGTTACACAGTGTATATTAATCATCATAAGCCCACAGGTACAAGGTATGCTTTAATGTTGCATTTAATGCTATATCAGAATGTCTTCCTGATAATTCTTATATACAAATGTCATATTCCCGAGAGACAATAATATCAAATCAGATTAGAATAATTTTCACATGTTGATGATGGCTATAAGATTTACGGACTGAGAGCTCTTCTTTCATGGAGGGAACAATATGCAAGATGGGATGTGTGGCATGCTGAGAAGGACTGAGATTTCCTCATTGTCTTCTGAACACAGCTTGGCAACTCACATGGCATATTAACAAAACATGTAAACAACCAAGACATGCACAATCTCCTCCTCTTAATGTGGTGTTCTAAGGGAAAGGATAATGTCAACATGAAAAACAAAGATTACTCATGATGAATGGACATTAATGTACGGCAAGGTTGTACTGCTGCTTTATTACAGGTACAACATGGCACCGGAATTAGAACAGGTCATTTGTGATCAATAGCGAAAATGACATCTTCCCGATAATCATGTTATTTTATTCATACTGAATTGTTTTAAAAGAATTAAATAGAACCAGATTATAGTGCCGTAGTTACCTATCAGTTAAGTGACTAAAAAATCCTGTGAGTTCTGGGATTTCAAGTTACATTTTCTGGCTGAACATTGAGTCCTGAGATTTCTAAATCTATTTCCACACTCTGGCTGAATATTGAGTCCTGAGATTTCTAAAGCTAGTACCACTGTCTGGCTGAATATTGAGTCCTGAGATTTCTAAAGCTAGTACCACTGTCTGGTTGAATATTGAGTCCTGAGATTTCTAAAGCTAGTACCACACTCTGGCTGAATATTGAGTCCTGAGATTTCTAAAGCTAGTACCACTGTCTGGCTGAATATTGAGTCCTGAGATTTCTAAAGCTAGTACCACTGTCTGGTTGAATATTGAGTCCTGAGATTTCTAAAGCTAGTACCACTGTCTGGCTGAACATTGAGTCCTGAGATTTCTAAAGCTAGTACCACTGTCTGGCTGAACATTGAGTCCTGAGATTTCTAAATCTATTTCCACTGTCTGGCTGAATATTGAGTCCTGAGATTTCTAAAGCTAGTACCACTGTCTGGCTGAACATTGAGTCCTGAGATTTCTAAAGCTAGTACCACTGTCTGGCTGAACATTGAGTCCTGAGATTTCTAATTACACCCACCGGTGGAATGTTAAATCTGGTAATCTTATTGATTTCAATGGCTTAACATTTGATTCCTGTGATTTATGATTATATCAATACGAAGACATTAAGTCCTGTGATCTCTAGTTACATGTTCTGGCTGAATATCAAGTTGTGTGATTTATAGAGCTAGTTTCACTCTCTGGCTGAATATTGAATCTTGTGATTTCTAATTATATATTCTGGCTGTGCTATGACTTCTATTTAAACTCACTAGGTAAACACGGGGTCCTACGTTCCCTTCTCAAAGTCACTGCTACTTGAGTATTTTGTAGAGTCAGATAATTTATCATATTAATTTGAGCTGATGTTTGCGAGTGACCTGAGCATTAAGTCAATGTGGTTTGATGCTCTGAGCAGACATCACCACAGTTGACCGAGCATGGCCACTGACTCTGTTTTGATGGTGAATGACTGCTAAAAGCATATCAGATGTCAAGGCAAGCTCACAATGACACAGAGCTAGGCTACCACAACACGCACTCATCAGGCAAAGAAAGAACATTTCATGCAAATGTCGGGTTATTAGTTGATGTAAACAGCGTCAGTCCCATTTGTATTGATTATTATACCAGGCCAAGTCTTTCATCTAGTTTACTTATGCTTTATTCATTACGACATATGAGCCCTCCACGCATACTATTGACTGCCGTGCACACTAAATCAGATATATATTTATATATATACACACAGCCGCAAGTAGGCCAAGGCACATCGTTAAGTGGCACAAAAATCAATTTGGCTAACAAACTGAGGGGTACTGTGTCCCGTGCAGATATAGGAAAAACTGGTGATGTAGACTTTGGTGGCTTTTGTTAGCTTCATTTGGGGCCTGAGTTCGGTCCAGTTGTGTTGTCGACTTGCCGCTCTATGTGAAGACTTATTGATTAAATGAGCGGGAAATCAAATCTGAGAGCCCCTTGATATACGAGAATCCATACTTTCTGTTCGAACATCAAATTTGGTTAGAATAGTAATTTGGGGCTGGCAACTGAAGCAGGAATAAGGGACCGCTAAGTGTTACAAAAAGCCAAGTGGTTGGCAAGCTACGGAGCAGGAAGTGGCAAGTTTGACCCGCCGCACGCTCGCATACGGAGGATACGCAAAGTGCCCCGCCTTGTGGCACCCCCAATTACAGGCACATCACAGAGAGACACAGACAGGGGGAAATATCAACACTACTTGTCATGCCGGAGTCAGAGAAGCACAAGGATTGTGTCGTGTTTCCCCTCGCTTCCCTGCTCTCATTGTGCTAGCATAAGGGACAGCAATTTAGACTTGTGTTTGCCAGATTTTTATCAAGCGGCCGCTCGCAGAGGAAGGGGGGGACAAACATACCTGATTGTGTACCAGGACGCTGGAGAAGTTTATATGTGAAATGTGCCCGGTCGCAGGAGTGAGATGACTACGGCTGGAGCTCGGCATCAGTGGCGGAGAGCAGCGGTGGGCACGTTCACATGCCTCTACCACCAAAGGTCTGTGCTCACTCTCATGGCTCCCGGTTTGGCAGCTGGCAGCTGGGGCTGCGAAGCACACGGCAAGATTAGCTTGGCAATGCCAGTGTAGGGGATGCCACCTCCCGAGGCACACGTGCCCGATATGGGCTCTCATCATAACACGGATACCTTAACTCCATAGGACTTATATAGCAGTCAGTATCTCTTGTGGGCTTCCATATCAAAGCAAGATGAGTATCGCCAGGTCTAAGTACCGCTTTATTAAGCCGCTCATCCCGGCAGGTGAGACAGATTCTAGTAACTTTATTAATTTTATAACACAGAGGTGTGAGTAACAAAACTAGAGATGGGTGTAAGCACTCTGAGACTAAAAAGTAATTATGGCGTGTAGTCTCTTCCTTGTCATTCAGTGAGAATCCCACTCAGGCTGTGTCTATTGATCCGTGCAGATGAGATCAAGCCAGCTTTCATTTATCACCAATTACACTGCTAACTCTCTCACTGGACCATATCAAATGAGTGTGTGAAGATTGTAGCAAGTGTGCCTGATTGCTGGCATTTCTATAGAGATGAGGCAGTGACTGTGAGATACACAGGGTCAGCATGGTGTCAGCATGGTGTCAGCATGTTGTCAGCGTGTTCTCAGCCTGCCTGGTATCATCAGCCAGAGTAACACACCTGTTACAGGAGAGAGGCAGTTGTCTCTGCCAAGTTTCACATGCACATATCGACTGATTAATACCACAACAGAAAGCTTTGTTCTGTTGGGGTTATAAATAATAATTGGTTACCGGATATAGAAGAGCTATACACTCTTTGCCTCATGCCCTATTAATACATTCCCATTAAAAATTGACCATATGATTATAACTTACAATGCACAGTATCATCTTGTGCCAGGAGTGACAGGTGCTATATGCTGGGGTAGATATGAGCTTGCCTCTCTGCCCTAATAGATTGGTATCCTACAAGGTGGAGTGTTTACCCTCCTTATTTAGCATTAAATGCAGCAGTACAAGTAAGTACGGGTGATATTTGACAACTAGAGGTGCAAACATAGTGGTGTATAGGTGTAACAATGGTTGCTACGGCATTGCCCAGGTCACTGGTACTCACCACATTCATATATTCTGCTTGGCACTGCACTCAAGTTAACTTTCATCATGGCCACAGCCATACGCTGCACTCCACAAGTGCTCTAAAGCTATTGGGCAATGCCTATCTAATAATGTTTCAATTTTGTAGGCCTTTCTTGCAACAGGCTAAAAGTGAACAAGAGCCTGAAAGAGGAGAATAGGAGAATTGTTCAATAGTACCTATAATCTAATTGTGTTGAGATTGAAGTCTATTGAGGCCTTTCAGGGCTGGACTGAATACATGAAGACGTATTGAAGAAAGGAAGAATGGTGTGTTGACATTTTCATGTTAGGAGGAAATCTTGTTCTGGTGGCGTTGCCATACCTCTAAGCTAGCTGGGTGAGCAAATGTGTAATAATCCTGAAAGTCCTGCATCTTTGGTAATGACTGGTCCCCGGGGATAGATCAAAACCTTGGCAGTGGATGGAATTAAAACCTTGCCCTCTGGCGAGCAGACTTGTCTTGCTCATTCTTCATCTTTCCTTACATTTGCCTTTTTACCAGTCACAAGTTATGCACTTCACTTGAAGCCATTCTCGTAGCCTTTTGAAATTATTGCTTCTACAGGCTTCCCTCATGCTTCATTGGATGTGGGCAGGGACGGCCGCGGGACGCATGTTTTCACACATTAGGAAAACGTGGATTGTAATTACTTTAGCTTTCATTTAGAGCAAGCACACCAGTTTGGTGGTCCATGTATGAGATATAAATGTTCATGTGGAGAATGGGCTGACTTGAGCTTTTCATATTTGATTTTGCCTGCATCTTTCCACAGCTCTCCGGTTGCATTATGTCCACAATCTCATCACTCGGAGGCACGTCTTTTCCACAATTAGCACATTGTGAAATGTGCAGATGGTGGGCGACAGATTGTATGGTCTTCTTTGTAAGTCGCTAATCTGGCGTGAGCCACAGATAAGCCATCTAGAATCGGCCTCAGTGCTTGCTTAATTGCTGGTTAGCAGTGAGGCATATATATACACACATACACAGGTCAGCTGTGAAAAGACTTTGACAGTGTAAGGCGGCTTGGCCAACATTCTAAGACCACTTAGGTAAATATTTGAACGATGAGAGAAATGTCGGTTGTCATATTCATGGAGAGGTAACCTGACGGGGGAGAATAAGGTAGCTGTGACGGGCCGTGACATTCGTGACTCGCACTGTCAGATAAAGACAAAACACCAACCATGTGGTGGATCTATCATCGTGCAACTGTCACTAAACATACACACACTGACGGAAACAAAGTGCGGCTGTCTTGCGGTAAGCTTGGCGTGGATGACCAGGGATCAGTGCTCGCTTTCACACTGTGTCTTCCTGCTGAGCTCCTGTCAACAGTTATATATTGCACAGACCACAGGTTTTCACCTTTGTAAATGTGGATTCTGAAAATGCCATCCCATAGGTTAGTCGTAATGGAAAAGGTCTGCATGTGGCGGACTCCAGATATTTTATTAGTTCCTAAATGTGGCAGATATGAATATATATATTGGTGTCCATACAAGATATTCCCTTTCATATCAAAGTTTTAAGTGGTATTTTATATCCCAAAGCACAGAGCAAACATGGTTTCATATGTTGTTTTAAACGAAATAAAAAAAAAACTGACAATTTTGAGTATAGACATTTTTTACCGCCGAACATCACTCAGATGAATGAGAACATATGTGTCAAGAATAGGCAGTTTGTATGGTGGATGTTGGCATGGAGAGTTTGGCAGCAGCGGCCATGATATTTGGCGTTGGGATTGGTCAAGATGCCAGGTGCCTGTAAGAACCTTTATAAGGCACTCCTTGCCTGAGTGAGGGTGCGGAGGCACGCGTCTGGATGTATGTTGGGTGCGGAGGCACGCGTCTGGATGTATGTTGGGTGAGGAGGCACTCGTCTGAGTGTATGTTGGGTGTTGGGCCATTTGTCTGAGTGAATCATGGATGCAGAGGCACTCGTCTGAGTGTATGTTGGGTGCGGAGGCACTCGTCTGAGTGTATGTTGGGTGCGGAGGCACTCGTCTGAGGGTATGTTGGGTGGGGAGGCACCCGTCTGAGTGTATGTTGGGTGCGGAGGCACTCGTCTGAGTGTATGTTGGGTGCGTAGCCTTTCCAATCCACATCGAGGTGGCACGTGTACTCGGGACCGGGACAACAAAACACTGCTTCCATATCAACAGCCATAGCCATACGCCAGCATGCAAAGTATCTGTTTTCACTTAGGATCATAAGTGGACTTGCTGAACTCATGTCCCCTGTGGACTGTCTCGATCAATGTCCACGAAGCAGAATTACACCAGAGTATTTCATCCACTGCCAATTTTACTGTTAGCTGATTGAAAAGAGACTTTGAATGTTTGTAGACACCTTTATTGCTTTTTAAGACAGTGGGGATAAGAGCACTTGTTGTGGGAGATAAAGCAGCTTAGCCACATGGCGGAGGGTGTGGTCATGATTAGGTAACACCCGCTTTCTTCTGCCCCCATCTAACATACATCCTTTCCTTTGTTCTTTCTCGGTAGAAAACACTCACCCAGAGTCAAGTCTGTGACAGACAATAGGCAACAGCCAGTCATTTTTCTAGATGTCAGGATGCACAATGTATAAGGATTTGTCAGTAGAACAATTCCCATCACTGGTCTATTTATAGCGGTGTTGTTGACATATTGCAAAACGTGAATGATGGTGGTTGATGGTATCAGACTACACATTGGCTGACAATAAATGCAGGAAGCTGAGAGGAAATGAGTAGAATCTGAGGTAGAAATCTGGGTGTGTCCTCTATGTTTGTTGCCCGTAACACTGCTAATTATACTGACGGAGAGGAGCTCTATTTAATGAAGATGCATTGTGACTTCCATGTTCAATTTGGGCATCCTTCTGCTTCCGTCACTCTGACATCGTTGAGCACCCGGTTTGTGCCAATTTGTGATAAGTTGCTGCCAATATTGCTCATGTATCAAATCAAATTACCACGGAAGCATCATGCAGAACAGCCTGGCAGAGCATGCAGGACCCGCCAAGGCCTTTGCAGCGCAATCCCTCTCTCTAAATGTAGAAATGTGTTCTGCCATGGCATTACGTTATGGCATCATGGGATATCCTTATATGACTGTTTATTATAAAGCAGCAATTGAGTCACAAGACAACCACTGCAAGCCTTGTAGGGCCATTTCTCATGCTATTATGCTTGAGTCAAAAGATAAGCCTTTCTTGGCAATTGCTCATTGCATTATAGTTGCACCACAGAACAAGATTGACATGACCATTGCTAAAAATATCATTGGTGACTTTCAAGACAAGACTTACATGGACATTGCTAGTGATAACATGTGTGAGTCACAAGACAAGCCTTACATGACCATTGCTTATGGTATCATGGGTGGCCCACACGACAAGCCTTACATGACCATTGCTTATGGCATCATGGATGACCCACAAGACAATCCTTACATGACCATTGCTTATGGCATCATGGGTGGCCCACACGACAATCCTTACATGACCATTGCTTATGGCATCATGGATGACCCACAAGACAAGCCTTACATGACCATTACTTATGGCATCATGGGTGACCCACAAGACAAGCCTTACATGACCATTGCTTATGGCATCATGGGTGGCCCACACGACAATCCTTACATTGCTTCAGGGAATGTGGCTCACTTACACAGCACACTCCCTCTGTCATCTATGCCCCACCAGTTGTCTACTTGAAGAAGGAAAGTGGCCCTGTGTCCAGCCCCAAAGTAAAATGGCTTGTCTGTGTTGTTGTCCCAGAGACAAGTAGGCAGATTGTGACCCGCATAAAAGCCACACAATGTCCTTTGTGCATATCTTTTTTCTTGTGAGATACGATAACTTTGTGAGACTGATGTGATGGGAGATGGGACGTCAGTGGTCTGTTTGGAGCGCCCCCTGTGGGTCAGTCAGGCAGAGCAATCCTGTAGAGACATCATTCCCCGGGGACTCGACCTCTTGACCCCTCCACCCTCTTCATCAGGCAATCTAAACTCTATCACCTATTAAACCCATCTTTTGAAATAATAGATTCGGCCAAAACATGAATTATAATTCAGTCTTTGGCTCTGTTCATATATAATAGAATTCTTGAAAAATAATCATTCAGACTGTATGAAATGCCTGAGATATGTAAAGCAACCATATTCTTGAGGAGAATGTCACAAAGTGTTTATATTAAACTTAAAGAAAGGCGTCAGCATTATGTTCAGAAGGAGACTGAGGATTTGGATGAGATGGGCAACCTGACAGTTGTGAGGAAAGGCTACAAAGGTAGGCAACATATTTACATGCGGAGATAATCAGCCAACCCTGCCATATATCTGTAACGATTATTGGCATAAAAAAGTCATTGCCAGTTTTATGTTACTTGGAAAGAAGCAGCAAAGGAGAATGATTATCGGGTGACAATAGAACTCAGATAAGGGCATTTGATGTGTCGTGATAGGCCCAAGCAAGCGACAAGAAAAGTTGGATAATTGACAAATGATAATTTATTCTTATTGTCCTCATAAGAAGACATGACCCTGTGCAGTTCTCTGCTGTCAATAACAAATACTTCAGAACTGTGCAGACAAGGATACCAAAATGCCTCGTCGAAAGATTGTCCGATGTCACAAACCGAGACTGGCCAATCTCATGAAGAGAGAGGAACGTATCCTGAAGCAGAAAGACGCCAAGCCGGAAGAAGAGCCTGTTATGATTGGCGAGGAAATCAGTCATGTTCGTATCATTTATAAAGGTAGGCATAAAATGGACGAGAAGAAACAAGACCAATTCTTGGCTCCACTAACAATCATTACAAAGAGCTCTTCGGCAATGGAGATAAGTATGCTGTAGTGACATGCAAGCTGTAGGATAATATACATAGGTGGACTGGCTTCCTGTGTATAAACAGGGCTTTAGACAGGTGCAAAGTGCCATGCTGTTATAATGGCATACAAATATGCTCTGTTTTGGTGTAAGTTTGAGGGTCATTATTTGTGAGACTCTACTTGATGTATTAATGCTGTAAGCATTGAATTTGACACTAAAAGCACATGTAATAGAATGCCGGACAGACTATCTACTGTGACTGAACTGCACAGAATGAGCCCATTCACTATCACACAAAGTGGTCAACTTCAATGTTATGCCAAAATGGATACTTCAATGCCACGCAAAACAGTCAAGATAAATGTCATGCGATAAGGATAATTTCATTATCACACAAAATAGAGATTAAATCAAATAAATTTGTTGCCCTTCAAATGAAAGGCCTATGTAAGCTATATAAGAAAGATAATTCCATGCAAGTTCAATTGTCTAAAAGCAGTAGATTACTTTTGATAATGAGAAAGGACCTAATGACAATCTTCATTGCTCAGAGACATTAAAGATAATTAAAAAACATTGATGGTGAAGTGAAGTGGCGTATGCAGCTGCCCGGGGCGGTAGGAGACAATGATGGATCAGTTGTCATGCTGAGGTGTGCTGGCTGTGCCATGCTCTATGCCTGTCTGAGCACTGCTACCATAAGAGTCTGTATGAAGGGGAGGGGGGGGGCTCTCTCCAGGTGTATCCATGCTCAGGCTGACATGCAAAGGGGGATACTCCAGCTATATTGATTTATGAGAGGGGTCACCCCAGGTATTACCATGCTGAGTAGGGGGGGGGGGCACTCCGTGTATGTTGAGGATTTTAGTTCCAGAGGACAGAGAATCTCCCTGGGTTATTCCATCCTCAGCATTTCCTAAATTTAAAGGGTTTATATTTATTGAAAACAGGATTCAAGCTTTTCTTAGAGGGAGATCTTCAAGGTTTATTTATACCATATAATAAAACAGGCTGCCCTGAGTGCATACAGGTACAGGTCTTGGATACATTTTATGCCTGTGTCTCCAGTCTGTGTCTCCTGCTATTTAATTTCACAGAGTTTACAAGAGAACAGTCCCCATATGGGCGGCTGCAGCCATATTAACATGCTTCACACGGCCAATTGTATGAGGAATTAAATGAGTTTTTTCTGGTGAGAAATCTCTGATGATATTTGTAGACGCATAGGTAGGCTAGCGCGAGTTGGGGGATGATAGGATTGGATTTAAATGCTGCGTTGAGCTGTCTATTAGGTCTCTGGCACGTGTCTCCACATCTATTGCAGTGACAGTGGATGCAGCGTGACCAAGCATAATTGTAAAGCCTTGTTATTAAAACAATGTTAAGGCCTGGTGCCGGCTATAGAGGTTGGTGGTTGTAATAGTGAGGGTGAGAGGCCGGGTTGTTTGGTGCCGTGACCAGCCCTCTTATCCAGGTGAACACACAATGTGTGGGGCTACCGAGGCCGTACTCTACACAAACACTCGCTGATGGCTTCCCATTATTACTCTCACATAACTGCTAGTTTGTCCATTAGATTCAAGTGCAATTTATTTTAGGAATCTATAAATGCAGCATGGGTTGGTACACAGATTGTGGGGGACTTGATCAATGCAGGAAGGTCAGATGGGGGTGACCTTGTGTGTTATCAACACCCAGACACCCTACCCTCACGACCGTGTCTAATTTTACCGATTCGTGATTGGGTTTCTGGAGTTTTATATGAAATTGTATTGATCACTTATAGTGCAGTTTGGAGAGGCTGTAAGTGTTCTAGCCAAGGGTGTAGTAGGAAGGCATTGTTATAACATGATTGCTGATCCATGGATAAATCAAGCAGCTAACACGGGGGTCTGGACAGTGTCATTGTGTGAAGGCGCACAATAATAGCCACACAAGTGACAAAGATACCTACATCTAATACAGAACATCCAGCCACGGCTTTGAAGCAAGTGTCATTCCACACTTCATAACGATGCATTCTCTCCATAAGTTGTCATCACCATGTCTCAGCATCCATTATCTGTGTGTCAAACTTGCGCTATTGAGGAATGGCGCGACACAATAAGATATAGACGAATGCCCTAAACATTGTGGCCGCACTCCATTAGATAGGACAGACACGTCGTATAGACCTCAATGCTCCAGAAAAGACATATTGTACAAGACAGATACAACACAATCATCTTTGAAGGTGATATATTTATATAGGTCAGAACAATTTCAGCGGGAGTGACATCGGCCGAGCGTGTTGATTGGTGCGTGGTGTATATTTTGGGAGATAGATGAGTGAGGGGGTGAGACAGGGGATTGCACTCAGCTTCCGAGGCGAGTCAGACCTGGCTTCCTGCCACGTGTATACCTCCAGACGCCCAGCTCAGACCCCTTTTTGTGAAAGCAAGCCATTCGTGTCATGTTGTGGCAAGGCGTGGATAAGTGCATTGATCTGGGGTGGCTGGCCCCGCGCTGGTGTCCGTTGGCATGACCCGTTCTCGCCCTCACAACTTCTGCCACGTTGCCGCTGATTACGACCACCTTTCATCCGTAATCAGACTTGGGTGCAGCTCACTCGCCAACAATACACACTTTCACCTGACAACTTGACAACACCCCAAGCTTGGTGCAGAATTTTAAAAAAGCCTGCTTGACACCAACAGGACATTTAGCTGTATTGATCAGGTTACGGCACGAAATCATAATTTCCTTATATTTACCCTCATGATCAGACATATTTCCCATATTTTGGTGCGTGTTTGTGAACATGACCATTATAAAACAGAGGAAAGAAATAAAATAAAGCGACATAGAGGTTGAGAAGCTGAATAATGGGATTGTTAAAGTTGTCACGCAGAGAAGAAGGTTCATGTAGAGTGTGAAGCACCTGTAAGGGACAGGGAACCTTTAATGAAGCAGAGACTTCAATGGAGAGATACGGTTAGTGATTGTACCTGATGAGGTGAAGAAGGGACTTCAATGGAAAGATAGAGTTAGTGTCTGCACCTGATGAGGTGAATGTCTCATTAACAATGGGAACAGTCAAGCCATACATGTCTCGCAGGGATTGTACCCTTTGCTCTGTCCACTGTAGCAACTCTTGGCAAATCACAGTGGCTGCTATTATGGCACAGTTAGAGGGCTTCCTTCACATTCAGTTATTCAGGTCACATCTGTTGACTAAAATCCGATTTAATGTGTCATTATCACAACTGTGTCGTGTATATATTTAAAACAAGGTCGTCCTTTCCATCAGTACGCATTTCATTAAATATGATCTTTTCGGCCCACAAAGCTCTCCTCATGGCTTGGAACTTCTGAAGATGCCAAATTAGAATAAATAGAGATTTTCTTGCCCTTGCATGAGTTAACAATGGCTAACAAATGCAGGTATTGATATTGGGGACTGCAACTGAGAGGTTTTGTGCTTTCTGTTATTGGCAGAAGCAATTTTTGTTTGCCTTTGTGATCATTTATCATCTGGCTTGTCAAAAGATTTTAAGCTCAGTGTTGTCAGTGATAATACCTCACCCTCCCCTTTTCATGCCTAACTCCATTTTTCACACAACTCTTTGTTGACCTTGACCAAACTTGTTCAGGTCAGAACGTACATTTCTCAATTTCAAGTTTCAAAGCTGACATCAAAGTGAAGAACAAATTTGTTTTTCAATCAAGGATGGAGCAACAAATGTTAAGGAATATCAATTATCCTTTGTTTTTTTGACTGCCAACGAACCAATTCCCTCCCAGATTAAAGTTAGAATCCAATGTGCTCTTTGAAAGATATAAAAGAGTGGAGGTTGAATAAAAGCAATGAATATTTGTTAAAAGTTATGGATGGGCTTGATCGTTGAGGGATATGTATAGCTCGGTCAGAAAGATCGGTGGTTACTGCAAGTTTGTATCTGAAACATTAATCTATTACTCTGTCACCCACTCCTTCTAATCACTGACCACATCTACTCTCTTCCACTTTGTGCTTGTCAAGCTCACCTCTCTGTCAGCCCGATGTGTAGCAATACATCTCTACTTCTATCCCTCCATTCAAACTGTCCACGACATCTAACCTTAATACCCCTAAACTCCAGTCCTAAGATATCAATATCCCTGAACCTCAATCCCTCCATAGCAATATGCATGAACCTTCATCTTAATATATAATATGAATGCTCAAAATTCTCTCCAAATATCCTGTCTCCCTGTCTCTCCTTCCTTCCTTTTTTATGGACATCACTTCCACTTCTCTATCCCTGTCTCTCCTCACTTCCACTTCTCTAACCCTGTCTCTCCTCACTTCCACTTCTCTATCCCTGTCACTTCCACTTCTCTATCCCTGTCATTTCCACTTCTCTATCCCTGTCACTTCAACTTCTCTATCCCTGTCACTTCCACTTCTCTATCCCTGTCTCTCCTCACTTCCACTTCTCTATCCCTGTCACTTCCACTTCTCTATCCCTGTCACTTCAACTTCTCTATCCCTGTCACTTCCACTTCTCTATCCCTGTCTCTCCTCACTTCCACTTCTCTATCCCTGTCACTTCCACTTCTCTATCCCTGTCACTTCCACTTCTCTATCCCTGTCACTTCAACTTCTCTATCCCTGTCACTTCCACTTCTCTATCCCTGTCTCTCCTCACTTCCACTTCTCTATCCCTGTCACTTCCACTTCTCTATCCCTGTCTCTCCTCACTTCAACTTCTCTATCCCTGTCTCTCCTTACTTCCACTTCTGTATCCCTGTCACTCCCACTTCTCTATCCCTGTCACTTCTACTTCTCTATCCCTGTCACTTCCACTTTTCTATCCCTGTCACTTCCACTTCTCTATCCTTGCCTCTCCTCACTTCCAATTCTCTATCCCTGTCTCTCCTCACTTCCACTTCTGTATCCCTGCCTCTCCTCACTTCCAATTCTCTATCCCTGTCTCTCCTCACTTCTTTATCCCTGTCACTTCCACTTCTCTATCCCTGTCTCTCCTCACTTCCACTTCTCTATCCCTGTCACTCCCACTTCTCTATCCCTGTCACTTCTACTTCTCTATCCCTGTCACTTCCACTTTTCTATCCCTGTCACTTCCACTTCTCTATCCTTGCCTCTCCTCACTTCCAATTCTCTATCCCTGTCTCTCCTCACTTCCAATTCTCTATCCCTGCCTCTCCTCACTTCTCTATCCCTGTCACTCCCACTTCTCTATCCCTGTCAATTCTACTTCTCTATCCCTGTCACTTCCACTTCTCTATCCCTCTCACTTTCACTTCTCTATCCCTGCCTCTCCTCACTTCCAATTCTCTATCCCTGCCTCTCCTCACTTCCACTTCTCTATCCCTGTCTCTCCTCACTTCCACTTCTCTATCCCTGTCTCTCCTCACTTCTCTATCCCTGTCACTTCCACTTCTCTATCCCTGCCTCTCCTCACTTCCACTTCTCTATCCCTGTCACTTCCACTTCTCTATCCCTGTCACTTCCACATCTCTATCCCTGTCTCTCCTCACTTCAACTTCTCTATCCCTGTCTCTCCTTACTTCCACTTCTGTATCCCTGCCTCTCCTCACTTCCAATTCTCTATCCCTGTCTCTCCTCACTTCTCCTTCTCTATCCCTGTCTCTCCCACTTCTCTATCCCTGTCACTTCTACTTCTCTATCCCTGTCACTTCCACTTCTCTATCCCTGTCACTTCCACTTCTCTATCCCTGCCTCTCCTCACTTCCAATTCTCTATCCCTGTCTCTCCTCACTTCCAATTCTCTATCCCTGCCTCTCCTCACTTCTCTATCCCTGTCACTCCCACTTCTCTATCCCTGTCAATTCTACTTCTCTATCCCTGTCACTTCCACTTCTCTATCCCTCTCACTTTCACTTCTCTATCCCTCTCACTTTCACTTCTCTATCCCTGCCTCTCGTCACTTCCACTTCTCTATCCCTGTCTCTCCTCACTTCCACTTCTCTATCCCTGTCTCTCTTCACTACCACTTCTCTATCCCTGTCTCTCCTCACTACTCTATCCCTGTCACTTCCACTTCTCTATCCCTGCCTCTCCTCACTTCCACTTCTCTATCCCTGTCATTTCTACTTCTCTATCCCTGTCACTCCCACTTCTCTATCCCTGTCACTTCACTTCTCTATCCCTGTCACTTCCACTTCTCTATCCCTGCCTCTCCTCACTTCCACTTCTCTATCCCTGTCATTTCTACTTCTCTATCCCTGTCACTTCAACTTCTCTATCCCTGTCACTTCCACTTCTCTATCCCTGTCTCTCCTCACTTCCTCTTCTCTATCCCTGTCATTTCTACTTCTCTATCCCTGTCACTTCCACTTCTCTATTCCTGTCACTTCCACTTCTCTATCCCTGTCACTTCCACTTCTCTATCTCTGTCACTTCCACTTCTCTATCCCTGTCACTTCCACTTCTCTATCCCTGTCACTTCCACTTCTCTATCCCTGTCACTTCCACTTCTCTATCCCTGTCACTTCCACTTCTCTATCCCTGTCACTTCCACTTCTCTATCCCTGTCAATTCCACTTCTCTATTCTTGTCAATACTAATATCACTCTTTCATCTATCTCTCCTGCAGTCAATCCTTTCAATTAACGTTGCATGATTCTCTATATTTCCTCTCTTCTCTGCCTCTCTTTCCTTCCATAATTCCTTACATCCCGATATATCTTCTATCAAATGCTTCATTGCCACCTCTCTGCCTGTATATATCCACATCTTATCTCCTTTCTTCATCAAACTTTGCTGTTTTATTCCGCCATCTTTACAAAAATCTTTTTTTTTTTTTTTTCATAATTGGCTTTATAACCATCACTCTGTACTAGTCGTGTGTCTGGAGATCTATTTGTCTGGTCATGTTTTGTATCAAGCACTGTGGGAGGGATTTATCAGTCATTACTACATCAACCAACAAATTTGCATGATATCAGATACCTTCTTATTAGATATATCCAGAAAATATGGAACAAAGCATTTTTCCTTGTTGGAAACAGTTTAAAAACATCCATCGGTGGCTGGAATATATAGATTATGATAATGGTATGTCACGGCCCCTTACATTATACAGTCAGAATTAAGTCCATCGCTTATTCAGACAATATAAAATTAGCATTATCTGGTGTTTTATCAGAAGTGACATAGTGGTGCTTGGGAAACAAGAGCGTATATGATTAATGTCTCATGGTGGCATAGCTTTTTATCAAAGCCACTCGGTTTGGCCCACAATGTTGAATTGTCTGTGATGTATTTTGGACCAAGATGAATTACCCATCACTTGTATCCTTGCATTATTCTTTAAATAACTTCTTTAACTTCCTTCAATTCTCTAGGTCTGTCTGCATATTTAGAGGTATTTCCTCTCTCGCAAGATGTTTTTTTTCATCTTTTTTTTTTGTTCAAACAGGGTATCTCATGCAGTTAACTTTTCTTTTCCACTTTTAAAAGAGTAATCAATTCTTGGGAGTGAAGCAGACCTTAAAGATTGAACCCCCGGAAAAAAGATAAGATATTTTGCTTGCTGAGTTGACCTGCTCACTGACCAGAATGGAGGGTGTTTTTCTTTGGTATTCAGTAAACCCTTAGCTTTTATGGAGACATCATCCTAAGGCATGAGAAGAATTCAGATATGGCCGCAGTAAGTTGTTGTTCTAGCCTGTCCATATTTGCTATCAATGGCAATGCAATCTTCCTACAGCAGAGATGGGGCCGATAAAATTATCATAAGGGCCTCAGGGGAGCTCAGAATGTACACCAGAGGTTTGCAGAATGGTGTGAATTACCACGTAAAGCCTCAGCGTTCCCCCAGCTTGTTGCTCTATGAGGCTTGGAGTATCATCATTTGACAATTGTCTGCGCGGTGGATGGGATAATCGATGATTTCTAGAGAGAGTGTTTCCCCAGATGTATTCCTCATTAAAGAAGTAAAGTTCAGCAAGAAGTGGTAGTGATAATGGGATCGTGGGCCACCAATCCTTTTTCCGCCTCCGGACATGAGTCTCACCGATCCTTGGCGTGCGATCGTTCACGGGTCGTGTGGATTTCTTGGCGTCCCCACCACCTTGGTAGTGAACTTTGCCTGTTTATCTGTTTATTTTCACACATTTGTAGACTGAGGTGGATGTTGTGTCCCGTGGTTAACTTATCCATCCCCTCCTCCCCCACGGGCATCACCATTCTGCTCTGTCTACGAGTCCACATCTGTCATGGCACCATAAACAATCATATGCCAAAGCTCGTGTGAAAAATCTCCAATCAAAAACCATATAAAAACACACACTTATAACAAGTGCTAAAGCTTCATATAGAGTTTAGGTTATGGCCACTGAGTGTTTGAAATAGACTTGACTTAAAATCAAGTTTCTATTTGGATTTAAACAAACTGAAAATAAATCTATTTTGTTAGAAATCACATTATAAAGGAAACACAAACTAGAATAAAGAAATAAACTGTGAATCTTATTGTCTTGGGAATACATATGTATGTGTGTTATTACTATATATAGATATGGGTCTGCATATTGATCAGTGCATAATTAAAGCTTGTATGATGATCCTCTGGGTGTGGGATGTCATGAAGGAGGCTATATCATATCATATTACTGCTATCTTATCAATTTATGGATGCTTTTTGTGTGTAAATGATGATTATCTCCCTCTCAATTATTAATGGCCATTTGGTATGGGAAAGATAATTTCTGCTGTGATTAAAGTTTAATATCAAGTTTAAATACCAGTAAGAGGCCGATGGCTGATAGCTGGAGCCAGTAGATGAATTAATGGATGCGGCCTGTCCAGTATTTGTACATATTATATAGACATTGCCGATGGCCTCCATTATTCTATAACCCATACATTAGACTGTGTCCAGGAGACAAGGGAATATCAATACAGATACATTGTACATATATAGCCAGAATAGGCCTTCCATTTGCAGCAATTCAATAATAAATGCAATATGGTAGCTTGTATGAAGATATCAAGTGTAAGAAAAATGTTCTATATATGGTAGAAATTTAAGTTCGAAATATGATGACCACCTACATACACTGCACTTTGATGATTTTTGTTGTAAACACATTACAATTTGCAGATGTCTCCACCGCATGTAAATCTCTTTTGAAGTGTAAAATTCCTATCAATGTCAAAGCATGGCATCAAGTGCAGAACTGTAATCAATGATATCAGAAATCATGTGTGGTGATATTCATGCCAGACTTGGCAAAATGTGGAATTTGCCACGGGCTTAGAGTTCTGAAATTGGGTATTGAGAACTGGTTAAAGCAAACTTGTAGCTGATCTCACTGACAAGGAAGAGAAACACAAAAACCATGTTTTAAAAAAACAAGCCATGTTCAACAAAGGGTAATTTCAATGCTCCTTTTCTTTTGCAGTAATAATTAGTTTTTATTACAAGTCAATCATTGTTAATAGCATATAAAGCAACGTAGAAGAAGTGTGTTAATGGGTCATTTGATGCTTGATGTGTACTGTTATCGTCCAACAGGAGAGCCAGCGGTACGACCCCACGCCAAGCAGGCGGCGCGGCTTAGGAGGGACATGGGTATGTATGAACAGTCGTGGTCATAGACCAGCTTGTGTCAAACAGTCATAGACAGTATCACTACATCTCAAATGCTTTTGTCATCTGTTTTGTGATTGGTCAGTATGGCAAAATGCTTTGTCATGTGTCATGTGATTGGTAGAGTCCTCTTCCGTCTGATACTAAGTACGAGTCCTAGCTTTCTTGCCTACTAACATAGAAGTAGATGGTTTTCTAGGAATATTGGTATTGTCTAATGGACATCTGGACACTCAATGTTATGCTAAGTTACATAGGTTTGTCAGTTGGTGTTTAGTGTGACGTGATATGGTATCTGATTTAATGGTACTTGTTCCTGTGTCAAATAGTGAACTGTGTTTGTAAAGTCTCATGTTCCTTACTTTCCGGTGTTTGTTAACCATTCATAACATCTTGTCACGACCAGTGTTGGCCATTGTTTATATACATATGAGAAGTAATATTGGACACCAGGATGCAAAGTGGAGGATGCTGGGAAATAAGATGATATTGACACCATCTAGAAAGGAATCAATTCTTGTTGTGTCGAATGTGGTCAAATGATGGTGACAAGATAAACATCTGGAGTAACAAACAATGGAAGGGAAGGTTGATTTGTTTGTCAAAAATCAATGCCATTTGAAACTGGTAAATATTTGTGTAAGCTCTGGCGTTGATTGTGACAGACTTAAGGAGACGATATTGTACGTCATGCCATGGTCACAAAGAGCGCATTGTTGTTGGAGAACGCGCTGTCATTGCGTCTTAATTGTTATACAAAAACAGATGACAGGGCAAGCACCGCATGTCAAGGTAGCCACACAAGGCATGTAATTTGTTCAAATCTCTCAAATGCACTTAGGTATTATGAAATAAAAGCATTATGAATTTATACAGCCAGACTTTGGTATTGTTGGTGATGGGTTGTTGTGATGCATCATGACTTTTGTATGGTGTAGGATGACTTGCATGGGATTTGTAATGAATATTTCAAACACCACATACAGTTGGCATGAAAATGAAGACCAGAATCAAGAGAATATTCAAGCTTGGATTCTCAATATCCCACCACAAGGTGGCGCTTACTCTGTATTGTATCCTAATGTTATTTTATATTCAAATTAGACAAATTGGCAATACTGGTGGGACTTGAATAACTTGCTTCTGTATCAGAAGTTATATAAACCGAATCCCCACAGAAGAAAGGGGCATGCAATATGTATGAGGGACAAGTTTTGGTTGGAAGTGACGTCCAGACTGCCTGGTACCTGGCCCGGTGAATGATGTATGAACTTGCATGTAAACTATGGCAACATGCCGCCTCCTGATTGGTCGTACGGATGCTCTTCTACTTGGACATGTAGTTTATACTGTGTAAAGACAAAGGTCTCGACTGCAAGTGGAAAAACCATCTTCTTATTCTTGTATCACATCCACCTTGACTTCATTTAATTCACAACAATCGGATGAGAGAGAAATAGCATAAAATATATATATATATATATATATATATATATCTATATATATATATATATATATATATATATATATATATATATATATATATATATATATATATATATATATATATATATATATATATATATATATATATATGTATATATGCAAACACACATGTATGTATTTGGAAACTTCATGTCAAAAGATACATTTCTTAATTTATTATATACCATTTTATATGTAAAGTTGACAAATATATTTACACTCAGAAATGAAGCAGAAATGATATCGATTAGCAAGAAAAACCACAATAAAAACAGCATTGATTTGCTTCTGCTCTCTTTACTTAGAAGAAATGTTATAATTCAATTTATTATCTCATTTAAAGATATGCATGGAGATTGTATTGAGATGAATTTTTTCAATTTCATCTCTGGTTTGAAATGATTTCAATTTGATTCTTTGATGATATTGTTATTTCAAATGTATATTTCATTTCAATGACTTTCAATTATGATTTTTATATATCAATACTATTACTTCTAGGAAAATTAAAACATGGAATATTAGATTCTCTGAGCCATATCTTACAGTTTAGATTACTAAATGCATGACAGATTAGTATATTTGATATTCACCTTGTGTCACTTGCCCTGTTTTAACCCTAGATAATTTTATAATGTTAATTTTCATGTCCTTGGATATGTCTCTGACATGGTGATATCTTTAGATGGTAGATAGTGATTTGTTTAGTTTATATTCAACCCCAAAGTAGTTTGTTACATCATGATACTATTACAGATTTCAGCAGATTATTTATAATCATATTTTATGAGATATATTAAAGTTTACAGTAGCTGAGTAAATATGTCTCTTCCACACAAAAATGGAAAGTTTAACATACTAAAATACTTCATTGTCATATGCCAGAGTTTAAAAAAGGTGAACCAAATGTGAAAAAAACACAAAGTATTTTATTTTTGTTCCCACCATTTTGTGACATATAATCTTGGTCAATATGATATTTGAAAAAAAGGAGCTTGTTTTTCTACTCCTTGTTTAAACCTTGTTTAACTGTCTGTGTCACAATACATAACATGAAAAAAAAAGAGAAAAAGATTGGCATATGTTTTTGGAAGCTGTTGTTAAAGTATAGGATTACACTGTAATCCATTTTTGTGATGAATCTGTTGAAGGTTTTGATTTACCTTGCTTTGTGAATATACATGTATGTTGACATGCCAAACATGGAAAATGGTTCCCTGCAGCTGTCCACATACCTGGCCTTCTCCAGATATAGATCCCCCACATATAAATCATTGTTCTGCCATTAACAAACCAAACAAACTGCAAGTATTATTTAATATGTGCGGTCACATTTCACACTTAAAGAAATGTACACCTTCGTGTGGGTCGACGGACGTGATTATGTTCACAGGCGGGTGTTGCCTACAACGATTACATGACAAATATTGGTCGCAGGTTCAAATGCCGGAAACTGACATCAATACCGGCCATATTCCTACCAATCCACTGCCTGCAGTGTGCAGAATCAAGCACAAAATCAGCCTCACCTTGTTTGTTCCACAAGACCTTTTGTGTTGATATTATAAATCAGATGTTTTAATCATAAACTCTTTTCAGCTATATTTATTAAATGAAATTCAACATGATGTTGGCTCATTTTGCCAAGAATATTGTTTGAGTAATCTTTGATTTCATGTAGCATATTCTATCACAACATTTGATTTATATCTACTTTATTATGATTAAGTCTATCAAGAAATTCGCTTCTTATTAATTAAATGATAATATATCAACATTAGAAATGAATGATAAAGTTTTTTAAAATGGGGAATAATGAAAAAACAGAGCGGAGAAGATAGAAATGCGGTATATACATCATAATCTTGGGTTATTGATATTTTAGTTAGAATTTGCCTTGCTCTCTGTAGATGGATGTGGAGTGCGCATGTCTACTCTCTTAATGAGATAGAATCATGTCTCTAATCACTGTAATAAGCTGTCTGTTCAAGTGTATGGCAGCCTCTTTCTCTTTGTAAAAGTGTTATTGTGGCGTTGGATAATATCTGTCACTTCCAAAAAAAAAATCAAACAAAGGAAGTTATGTCTTAAGGCACACAGATTAATCGGATAGTGTAACAACTAATCAATGGTGAAAGTTAAAGCAAAAGACAGAATTTGAGTGTTCTATTCACCGTTTTGTCATGTAATGCAATGTTTATTTTTTAAATCTCAGTGAAATTTAAATTGAATGCGTATATAATTTGGGCTTTTGGGGCCTGCTGTGTGGAAGGCATGATTTTGTTGTCGTTTTACCATACATTTGGGATTCAGTGTTCAGGAATTTAGTAGCCTGCCTCTTCTTCTTGTCTTTTTAATCTACATATTACATGTCTCTATGAAACAATTTGTTCTTCAGGGATTTTTAAACTCAAGGAACAATGGATTTGTAATTTATTTTCTTCCAGTTTGGACTGATAATGTAGACATTTTCAGAAGTTCACATTTTAATAGCTCTTTTAAGTATAGTTATATTTTCTTGAGCACTTGTCTCCCTGTTTTGATATTGTAATTTCTTTAAAATCTTTGATTGCACAAGATATTTGCAGAAACTACTGAAATTTTCTCTCTCACAGCTTTTCAACTTTAATGTAGCATTTGATATTTCACCTTAGGACCTTTTGATAGTGTAAATTCACTTTTCAATTTTAATTTAAATTTAAACCAAATATAAGAAACATAGGCAATTCGTCAGGTTTGCCAATTATCAGAAATGAATATCTTTTATTTGATTAAGAAAATGATTTGCATGTACAAGACCAGGCTAAATTTAACACAGTTTGTATTTACACTTGCAGATTCAGACATGCCAGCAAACATGGCCGCCTGGCTTTCAAGGCTCAGGCAGCACCATTGTTCATTTCAGATGTGTTTGAGCTCTCATTGCATGTGAGCTGCCTTATAATCAGGGCTCGCATTGACTTCCTGTGTTGCCTCACCCACTGTGTGCCCCAGGACGGCTCAACACCTTTGGTCTCTCTCACCTTACCTTGTAAAATGCTTTATATATTAAGTAATTGTGTAAACCATGGATTCAACTTCATTAATATATACAGGAACTTTTGTGTGTATTACTTTCTTTGTTCTCTCTTTCTTGACTACTATCCATAGGTTTAGTTTGTTTAAATGTCTAATATCCTTATAACATGTTGCCTGGTATGCTATTTCAGGGCCTTTCTTTTTATTTTCACCAACAAATGACTATTTCAGACACAGGTCACTAACTATTCCGTGCAGAAATGCAGAAGACTGTAATTCTATTAGTCACAAGTCACAGACTAATTCAGACACACTTGAAAGTCACTGACTACTCTATGCAAAGGCAATGACTTTTTTCTCGTAATAATTCCCTGACGATTTTGGATCGTCATTGTCTTTCCCAACAATAAGTTACTGAATATCCCCATGGAAATCTTTTGCAATGATGATTCAAGAATGTCTGATGTTACGGCTGTGGATTAAATTTTTCAGCCATGTCTTTGATTGTTCACTTTTGCTCATTTTCAGCTATGTCTCTGGATGGGGCGGCCTGCAGTGCCTCCAACGGGCGAGCCCACGGGGCGGGCTACAGCCCCGCCTACCTCAGCTACGTGGACTTCTGGCCCAAATGCCTCAACGAAGCCAGCAAAGTCAAACATGCCCAGTTTGAAACTTTTGAGTAAGTACATTAAAAAAACATAATTTTGCTAAGGTGATTATTGTGTAATAAAATATTGATTCATTCGGTGAGTAAATCGCACAGAGGCTATCACTTATTCACTGTAAAATACAAGTTGCAGAATAATGGCCTGTTTTATTGCATTGGTGCTTTCCATTTAATCACTTTAAATGGTTCAGGTCCCAGAAGTAGACAATTTATGGACTTAATAAAGCTCATCATGTCTGTTAATGAAGGTCATTAAGCATTTCTGCCCTGCTCACCTGCCTTGATGTGACCTAGGCACTGAAAAGGTCATCACCAAAAGTCTGTCGGTACACCTGACACTGATAACACCGACCAGGACACGAAGGATAACAAACACAGCGTCCTCTAGATGTGTCCAACCTCATTACTTAAAGTAAACATGCCCTGTTGGAGGGCAGAGCAGCACAGCATTTATTATCAACTTGCATCAACACTTATATTTGATCACCATTGAAATAATCATGATCTCTAAATGGCTTCGCTCCCAGCAGGTCTGTGGTAGGACGGCAGGCCCAGACAAGAGGACCATGTATCATGCATGTGTCAATATTGCCACCATATTGATAGGGCCTATATCACAATGACATCGTCCCCGCAGCTTTAATCAATATTTCAAAATAGCTGTGTTTCTTGTAGGCATCCCGTGCCTTGTGCATCTGATAGCTGAAACAAGCTCCCACCAAACACAACACAGTCGTCGTGTTCATTTTGATGTTTAGTTTTCAAGATGACAGTTTAATTTGTTGTTCATCATGATTATTTGATCTGATGTCTAAAAGTGTGGTCTGAATTGCTGATAGATTAATACAGAAACCAATCTATGAGGATGATGACCCCAAAACCCCCGGCTGCCTTCCCAGCCAATTAAGTCATTCCTTGCAATAAGATGCCAAATATATTCAACAATCCTGACCTTCATTTAGCAATATTTTATGAGTATCACATCCAGCATTTTCTGCACCATTTATTTTATCAGTACACAGCTGTAATTTCACAGAGCCAAAAGCGTCTCCCAGGGCTTACTTGTGTGACTGATCTCAGATGTCAGATTGTTTGACACCTGGCATTGCCATTTTATATATATATATGAATATGTATATGTATATGTATATGTATATGTATATATATATATATATATATATATATATATATATATATATATATATATATATATATATATATATATATATATATATATATGGCTCTGTTCTAGAACGTGAGACCGGTCAGAGGGACATCCACCATTTCATACACTACTGTAAAGAATGAATCGCGGTGAAATTTTTTTTTTCAATATCGAAAAACGGTTTTCAGTATCTTGTCACTAATAAATATGGCAACATTGGGATCATAATTTCAAGTGCTAAAAAGTATAATTAACTTGCTAAACTGGAAGATTGAAGTTCAATGTCAAGGAAAATTTGTGCATTTTGTGCACATCCTGTTAAAACACATCTTCTTAAAAAGCTTCAATCTTTGAAATAAAATGACTTACTGATGTCTAGATGGTATGAAATCCACACAAAGAGTCCAATGAAAGTTTTGTCCAGCCAGTTTTTGGTAATTCCAAGGCTAACCCTGCTTTTTTACAAGATTTATATCCAGTCAAAAAGTGATCAGTGAACCAAATTTTTCCCTCCATTTTGGAAGTGTCCACTTGCCTCCAAAAAGCCCATTTTACTTGTAGGCAGAGGCAAATTATGATATCCTACTTATATTTCATTTATAAGAACTGATAAAACTTGTAAAAAATACCAAAAACATTGAAATTAATAACTAATTTTTTCCATATTTTAGGAAACAATGTTCAGTCAAAAAAAAGCATAAACGTCCAGCAAGTGTACATTGGTGTTGGAGGAGGCAAGCAGAAAATTATAGGGGGGAACATTTGGTGTAGACAGTATTTTTGGTGGGAGCAGCCATATTGGTAGCAGTGGGTAGTGAAAAAAGAAAGAAGAAGGCACAAAAGAAAACTAGACAATGGTAAATAGGGTGGCCCCTTCATGGACAGTCCAAAGAGATGTCCACCAGGGAAATGTGCATATTTTGAAAGGATTGTTATGGCATTATTTCACCACAAATAGTGAACATTTGGGTTTTTTTTGTGAGGGGATGTGATCTGACTTTCATATGGTGTGGTCAATGTCACCTTGAAGGTCATTAGATTGTGAATGGATTTTTGTATACTTTTGACCAGGGTCAAAAAATCTGCACATATTTTGAGACTCCTTGTCCAAAAGTGTCCAATTTGAAATTCATTCTCCTAATCATTGGGTGACTAAAACATGCAAAAAATCTTTTAATATATCAAGTATTGTATTTGGTGTTGGAAAGGTTTTCCACTCCTACTCAAAATAGTCAGTCATTCACAATATTGAATGTCAGGAATTGAACCAATCTTATTTTGTAGACCAAAAATCATGTCAGCAGTTGATATGGTTGAACCAAATTGTTCTAGGGAAATCATCAAAGTAAATTAAAAGCACAATATTGCTGATATGAATACAAACAAGGAAATTATATTTGCCCATCTATATTATCATATATGTGCAAGCAGTTGAGGATTTGGGATATTATGTGCCCTTTTTTCACGATGCGTCAAAAAGTGTCCATACCCCAACTTTGCTCATCTACACTAGCTTTTTGTAACTTATAGATGTGCATCATAGGACATATTCCATTAAAGTTCATGACTATAAATTGAATGGTCTAGAATGTGTAGAATAGGTTTAATGATTGTTTTTAGGCCAAAATATGTCAAAAAGTGTCCTTTGTTTGCAAAAAAAAGAACACATTTGCAATGATTGGCATTTATTATTACAATATTATACTTTAATTTTATGCTACAAGGAATATTTCAGTTAAGCACACCTTCCTGGCATGATTTTGATTGAAAGGTACCTTTATGAAATGAGATTCAATAAAAATCTACCATTTTCCCCTTAAAGTCAAAAAACATCCATAATTTGGGCCAGGAATCGAACATATTGCTTATTTTTCAAATAACATATTTCTACAAAATATCCTTATTTTTAAACATGCCCAGGGCAGTCATGTATATTTCAATGGCATAAATACTCCAATTTTTACACCCCTGAAAAAGTTGGACTTTTCTTGACATGTCAAAAAAGCACTCATCTTCAGTTTTCAGTTTCTGACACCTAATCAATTTCATCCCAAGTATCATTATATGGTAAATTCTATACACTGAACCTGTCCCCACTCCCAGCCAGGAGAATTAAATCAAATATTAATTTCTAATTTTGCTGAGATCTGAATTAAATTCAGATTTGCTTTTTTTATGAAGCATCCATCTTTTGGTGTTATTTCCACTTTTTTTTGAAATCACTGGAATAAATCCATTATCCTTCCATGTAAGCATGTAAGAGACCAAGGGGCACCTATGGATAAAACAACCTATGAAATTCGTGCACGTTCCCAAATTCGAAAAATCATGCAAGTTTGGGTCTCACGTTCTAGAACAGAGCCATATATATATATATATATATAGGTTTGTCTTCAAAAGCAATTGGATGGGAGTGACATTTTGCAAGACTACTCACGTAACGTCTCCAAGAAAATGTTGTATTCAAGCTTTTCATTGACTCTTGCTTTCAATTTGCAGTGTCACAGATTTAATGCATATCCTCCTTGTCATCCTTGACGCCTGATGGCTCTGTCTTTGGCAAGGCTTTATGGTCATATTAACCTACCATAGAGAATACACGGGAGTGGCGTCAGGCTGACATACAGTTACACCACCTGGCTTACATTGCCACTTCCTTTATGTTTCATTCTAATAGGTCGTTCTCAAAGTAGCATTGGTTGCTATGGAACTAGTTCTAGAAAGGTATCAGTATAATCTTGAAGAAACAGAGAAGTCAACAACCTCTTGACAGCTTCTTCCCACGCCTGAATCTTTTATAGGATCAATACTACTGCTGTAAATAAGAAGCTTTACACCTTAAAGTTTATATCTTGTATCATTATCTCTTATATCATTAACCTGGCTGTATATATCTGGCTGGAACCTTAAAAACAACAACAAAACTTATTCCAAGGGTGAAGAGAAAGAGCTGTGAATATTTAATATAGCACAGTTTACTGCTGGTGAAACAGCCAGAAATATCTTATTTAGGAAGAAATGATCAAGTTTATGTGACCAGGTATCATATAATGTTTAAACTTGCATATTGATGTCATGCTTCATAGCAGTGTATGTGTTCATTACTGAAGATCTACATGCATACTTTTAGGCAAATAATTGCAAAATTTAATTATATTTCTGTCTTTTGTTCAGGAATCTTTGATATGGAGATATAATACCTGAAAGTAATTATGTCCCACTGCAAAGTGAGACATGTCACGTCCTACCTACCTCCAAGTGACAAACTGTGAATGTAATGTTAACATAATGTTTTTGGTTCACACCAAAATGTATATATCTTTCATTACAAAATTCGCCATTATTTATAACTACTCTGTATTTAATGCAGTCAAAATTCTACACAAAACAAAAAAGTTGATATGACAAAACATTTTCCTTTTGATATTTCTGTGCATTTGTTTTTGTCATTTCTGGTTCAGTAAATTCCAGTTTCTGTATTGACAGCAATGTGTAATACATCTGCACCTTCTGAGTAATTTATATCCATTGAATGAGAGGGGCTAATATTGGCACATTAGAATATTTGCAGAATCTCCTAATCCAACTGTGAAATGACGTCCTTTGAACCTCGAGTTCTTCACAAGGTATCTCATGATATCTGATTGCCATTAATTTAGCTTTCTGGAGATACATCCCATAATCATGTTTATATATCTTGAGAGATGATGTAACGGTACAATATGGTGATATAAGAGAATTTAGGAGACTTTGTGGTTTAACAGGACATTATGGGCTGGGCGTATGTAGGAGTGTTTGTATGCTGTGGCTGGGCGCATGAAGAAGTGTTTGTATGCTGTGGCTGGGCATATGTAGGAGTGTTTGTATGCTGTGGCTGGGTACATGTAGGAGTGTTTGTATGCTGTGGCTGGGCACATGTAGGACTGTGGCTGGGTGTTTGTATGCTGTGGCTAGGCGCATGTAGGAGTGTTTGTATGCTGTGGCTGGGCACATGTAGGAGTGTTTGTATGCTGTGGCTGGGCACATGTAGGAGTGTTTGTATGCTGTGGCTGGGTACATGTAGGAGTGTTTGTATGCTGTGGCTGGGTGTTTGTATGCTGTGGCTGGGCGCATGTAGGAGTGTTTGTATGCTGTGGCTGGGCACATGTAGGAGTGTTTGTATGCTGTGGCTGGGTGTTTGTATGCTGTGGCTGGGCGCATGTAGGAGTGTTTGTATGCTGTGGCTGGGCACATGTAGGAGTGTTTGTATGCTGTGGCTGGGCACATGTAGGAGTGTTTGTATGCTGTGGCTGGGTGTTTGTATGCTGTGGCTGGGCACATGTAGGAGTGTTTGTATGCTGTGGCTGGGCACATGTAGGAGTGTTTGTATGCTGTGGCTGGGCACATGTAGGAGTGTTTGTATGCTGTGGCTGGGTACATGTAGGAGTGTTTGTATGCTGTGGCTGGGTACATGTAGGAGTGTTTGTATGCTGTGGCTGGGTGTTTGTATGCTGTGGCTGGGTACATGTAGGAGTGTTTGTATGCTGTGGCTGGGCGCATGTAGGAGTGTTTGTATGCTGTGGCTGGGCACATGTAGGAGTGTTTGTATGCTGTGGCTGGGCACATGTAGGAGTGATTGTATGCTGCGGCTGGGTACATGTAGGAGTGTTTGTATGCTGTGGCTGGGCACATGTAGGAGTGTTTGTATGCTGTGGCTGGGTGTTTGTATGCTGTGGCTGGGCACATGTAGGAGTGTTTGTATGCTGTGGCTGGGCACATGTAGGAGTGTTTGTATGCTGTGGCTGGGCACATGTAGGAGTGTTTGTATGCTGTGGCTGGGCACATGTAGGAGTGTTTGTATGCTGTGGCTGGGTACATGTAGGAGTGTTTGTATGCTGTGGCTGGGTACATGTAGGAGTGTTTGTATGCTGTGGCTGGGCACATGTAGGAGTGTTTGTATGCTGTGGCTGGGCACATGTAGGAGTGTTTGTATGCTGTGGCTGGGCACATGTAGGAGTGTTTGTATGCTGTGGCTGGGCACATGTAGGAGTGTTTGTATGCTGTGGCTGGGTACATGTAGGAGTGTTTGTATGCTGTGGCTGGGTACATGTAGGAGTGGTTGTATGCTGTGGCTGGGCCTATGTGGGAGTGTTTGTATGCTGTGGCTGGGCACATGTAGGAGTGTTTGTATGCTGTGGCTGGGCACATGTAGGAGTGTTTGCATGCTGTGGCTGGGTGTTTGTATGCTGTGGCTGGGCACATGTAAGAGTGTTTGTATGCTGTGGCTGGGTACATGTAGGAGTGTTTGTACGCTGTGGCTGGGTGTTTGTATGCTGTGGCTGGGTACATGTAGGAGTGTTTGTACGCTGTGGCTGGGTACATGTAGGAGTGTTTGTATGCTGTGGCTGGGTACATGTAGGAGTGTTTGTACGCTGTGGCTAGGCACATGTAGGAGTGTTTGTACGCTGTGGCTGGGTGTTTGTATGCTGTGGCTGGGCGCATGTAGGAGTGTTTGTATGCTGTGGCTGGGTGTTTGTATGCTGTGGCTGGGTGTTTGTATGCTGTGGCTGGGTGTTTGTATGCTGTGGAGCTTGGTTCGTGTCAGAGATAAGACTCATCATCCATGATGATAGAGACGAGCCCCCTTCTCAAGCAGCCCTCTATCTCCTTCTGTATGCTTGCGCACACTCCGGCCCACAGTTCTGCTCAGTTAAGCATGGCTAAAATCACCTTTACGTCTAGCAGAGGGATGAAAACTGAAACCTTCTTCTCCCCTGTATCCAAATAGGCAGGCTACAACTGACAAGAGCGAGCAGCAAGAGGGGCAGGGTAGAATATCTATACTTCCTTCAGCACGCTCCGATGACATCAAGTCAGACCTAAAAGTGTGAAGTACATGTACTTGTATCTGCAAAAGTCGTTTGGTGTGTTTTACAGCACACACTGAGTACAATTGTAATGCCATCCAAACGCCTACATATGAATGTCATGTCTTCTTGAAAAATAAAAATACAATCCATATAAAGCCCTTACAAGACATTTCATTCAGTGTACTTCTGTTGTGCTAAGAGTACTAATGTGTTAACATTTCATACAGGTGAGCTGTGAGTCTTTATCACTCACATCTCAGAGAAGATCTGTCTCCTCTGCCTCAAGGGTTGCTGTGTCATTTAACTGTGATTAGCTGAGCTTAGGTCTGTCTGTCAATGGTTTGTTTTGTCACCAGGGGGCACTGACAGACATATCTCCCAATATATCTATGGGCACCCCTTTAACAAAATGTACCTGTTCCATGATTATAAGCAATATTCTTCTGATTGTGTTAATATGACTGCACATTATCAAGTTATTGACATCAAGAGTTCCGATCTGATAATTGTTATGTTAAATATTGTCATAAAATAGTTGATTGTTCATTGTGAATCTGAATCTGTGAATCTGTATCTGACTTGTATATATGGCTACAGTGAGTCTATATGGCCACAGTGGGTCTATATTGGCCCTCTATACGGCCACAGTGAGTCTATATCTGCCCTCTATATGGCCACAGTGAGTCTATACCTGCCCTCTATACGGCCACAGTGAGTCTATACCTGCCCTCTATACGGCCACAGTGAGTCTATACCTGCCCTCTATACAACCACAGTGAGTCTATACCTGCCCTCTATACGGCCACAGTGGGTCTATACCTGCCCTCTATGTGGCCAAAGTGAGTCTATACCGGCCCTCTATATGGCCACAGTGAGTCTATACCTGCCCTCTATATGGCCACAGTGAGTCTATACCTGCCCTCTATACGGCCACAGTGAGTCTATACCTGCCCTCTATACGGCCACAGTGAGTCTATACCTGCCCTCTATACAACCACAGTGAGTCTATACCTGCCCTCTATATGGCCACAGTGGGTCTATATCGGCCCTCTATATGGCCACAGTGAGTCTATACCTGCCCTTTATACGGCCACAGTGAGTCTATACCTGCCCTCTATACGGCCACAGTGAGTCTATACCTGCCCTCTATACGGCCACAGTGAGTCTATACCAGCCCACTATGTGGCCACAGTGAGTCTATACCTGCCCTCTATATGGCCACAGTGAGTCTATACCTGCCCTCTATATGGCCACAGTGAGTCTATACCTGCCCTCTATACGGCCACAGTGAGTCTATACCTGCCCTCTATATGGCCACAGTGAGTCTATACCTGCCCTCTATGTGGCCACAGTGAGTCTATACCTGCCCTCTATATGGCCACAGTGAGTCTATACCGGCCCTCTATGTGGCCACAGTGAGTCTATACCTGCCCTCTATGTGGCCACAGTGAGTCTATACCTGCCCTCTATACGGCCACAGTGAGTCTATACCGGCCCTCTATGTGGCCACAGTGAGTCTATACCTGCCCTCTATGTGGCCACAGTGAGTCTATACCTGCCCTCTATACAGCCACAGTGAGTCTATACCTGCCCTCTATGTGGCCACAGTGAGTCTATACCTGCCCTCTATACAGCCACAGTGAGTCTATACCTGCCCTCTATGTGGCCACAATGAGTCTATACCTGCCCTCTATATGGCCACAGTGAGTCTATACCTGCCCTCTATATGGCCACAGTGGGTCTATACCTGCCCTCTATGTGGCCACAGTGAGTCTATACCTGCCCTCTATATGGCCACAGTGAGTCTATACCTGCCCTCTATATGGCCACAGTGAGTCTATACCTGCCCTCTATGTGGCCACAGTGAGTCTATACCTGCCCTCTATGTGGCCACAGTGAGTCTATACCTGCCCTCTATGTGGCCACAGTGAGTCTATACGGCTGTCTTTACCAGGGAGCGCAGGATCACGCAGGTAGGGAGTGTGAGGCACTGCAGCTGCCAGACGATGCTCTTGTTTTTCTGCTCCAGATTTGGTAACAGATGATGAATGAAGAGAGATTGCAGGAAAGCTGAGCCGTGCCTCTTAGATGGCAGTCACAGCCACGTTGCTCAGCCCACCTGCCATGCAGCACATTACCTCACATTGCCACCTTAATTACACTGCTTCAGGTGCTAGCAACTCCACACAAATGCCACAATTGAAAGAATCAACAAATGCTTTCCAATCTCTTTATCAGGATAGATTTATTTATCAGTAAACTTGTTTTTTATGTGCTTAGCAATTCTCCTAAATCTATGATTTGGAGCCTGTGATAGATGAAATATGTCTCTGAGAAAAGTGTATATTTACTTCAGTTTTGACAATGATCTCAGGTTGCAGTTGCAGTGGTAATCTATATGTCCTCACAGCCAAATTACTCATCGAATATTATCTGTCATGAACATGGGATGGGCAATATTATTTGTCAGACTAAGATGAAGGCAGAGTGAGTTACATGATCACATGATCAAAAAGTAGTCAAAAAGTAGAGGTAGTAAAGTGTCTGTCAGTGGTCAGATTGGGCTCATTATCTGTAATAACTGTCAGCTGGATGGACTATATTATCTGTCAGAGCTAAGGTGGGCAAAAGTATCTGTCACAGATAGAGTTAGGATGAGCTATATTAACTGTCAGTTGGATGGACTATATTATCTGTCAGAGCTAAGGTGGGCTAAAGTATCTGTCACAGATAGAGTTAGGATGAGCTATATTAACTGTCAGTTGGATGGACTATATTATCTGTCACAGCTAAGGTGGGCTACAGCATCTGTCACAGATCAAGTTTAGGATATGTTCAGATTGGCTACAGAATCTGTCAGAGCTAAGGTGGGCTAAAGTATCTGTCACAGATAGAGTTAGGATGAGCTATATTAACTGTCAGCTAGATGGACTATATTATCTGTCAGAGCTAAGGTAGGCTACAGCATCTGTCACAGATCAAGTTTAGAATGGGCTACAATAACTGTCAGCCAGATTGGCTACATTATCTGTCACAGCTAAGGTGGGCTACATCATCTGTCACAGCTAAGGTGGGCTACAGCATCTGTCACAGCTATGGTGGGATACAGCATCTGTCACAGCTAAGGTGGGCTACAGCATCTGTCACAGCTAAGGTGGGCTACAGCATCTGTCACAGCTAAGGTGGGCTACAGCATCTGTCCTGGAGGCAGGAACCATTAGGTCAGACTGACTCTAATGCAGATATATGATTCATTGTTGTTTCTTCTCAATACGTCTCCCATCAGATCTATTGCAATAGTCAACAAGCTTGCAGTGCCATTAATCACAAATCATAGCTTTTCAGCAGATGCCTGCGGAAGGGTCTGTCAAGAGGCAAGGGAAGTTCTGCATGATTTTCTTTCATAAATGACTGTGTCATCTTGTAAAGATTGCCGGTGAAGGACCTACTTAGGAAAGTGGCAAATTTATTACTTGTTATTGATAACTTTGAGTTAGTTCCCAGTTCTCTCAAGGGCCCTAGACATTTCTATCCTTGATAAATGATAATCATTGTTCTTAGATAAATTACCTTTTTTGGTCAAAGACAGAGTTAAACAATGTCTTTTAGAAGCAGAAATGTCTGGATTGCCAGATGCATGATAAAGAAAGCACCCCAGTTTACGACTCTTAGGTATTTCCGTTAAAGAGAGCAGCAAAACTGCCTCTTTAGATGGAGGAATATCTGAGAAAGCTGGAGATTTTGGCCTGCGATAAAGTTGTGGTTTATGTGTGTGGTATTGTCAGACTCGGGGCTGGCTGGTTGTTTGAATGTTTGGTATGCAGGTCTATTCAGGGTGTATCTATCAGAGCATGGTACCGCTGCACGACAAAGCCCAGAGGAAATATGGAGATTGTAGGGTTGTTGGGTGGTGATATGAGTTAATCCTTGTGAGAGGCTCGCTACCTGAACGGTCATTATGGCGGGGTTGCCACCACACTAATCACGCTCACTGGGACGCTTCAACGCAGAATTATCTCTCACATAATGGACTCTAAACCTAATGTCAAGTGCTGTCAGCCTTTCGAACTGCTGACATTTCACAGACCAGACCCGACTCTTTAATATTTAAAACATGCCCATTATAGATCTTGGTGGTGTGTTTGTGGTTCTATGGCGACAACAAGAGTAGGTGAAAAAGGTGTGGTGAGAACTGCTCAGAAGCCATATTAGATAAGAATATCCATAACTGTTCAGATCAAGTGTAAAATCTGCCTCTATTTCATTACTTAACGGATCCTTTGACAGAGTTATTGATCCCTGTGATGTTAAAACCTTAATGGGAGTTTTATAGTTAAGTATCATGCAATATCAAAGCGCGTCTGTAATAACGATATAATGTCTATTTATAGGCTAACCAATCAGTAGACCATTCATTGCTTGTATCAATGATCATCTCTTTTGAAATCTCATCCCACAGATGATGATGATTTCCTCTTATCTATTGAATTAAATATCTGTACTCTGTTACCCTGCCGACATTGTGTAATCAAATCCACATGATTAGTCCCGCAGCAAAACATCGCACAGAATGTGATCATTCTAAACCTTGCCTCCATCTTAAATCTAAACTCTATGTGAGAATCTATGTGACCAACGTTAATATAATTTATTTCATATTTATTTTGAAGCCAAAATGCGACCCACTTTCCATATGATATTGAATAGAATGAGAGCTATTCAATTTGAAATTGTATTGGTCACGCTAATACATTTATCAATCATGAATGTTATGGAGTTGCATTTATCATTTAAATGTTGGCACAAATTACAAATTGTCCCACAAGGCTTTGGTCTGCCTCCACTCTATCTTCAAATTATTCTCAAATTTGGCAAAGTCTGATGTCTCTTGGCTCTAATTGTTTCTTGTTTATCCAATTATGTGCTTGTTTTGGCTTTAATTTGGTTTACACTAACACATGAAACCTTAGCTAATCACCTCACACAGAATGCTGCAAAGGTTCCCGACTGCCCCTAAAACACATCATATCTTTGTAGATGTAGGCTTCCAATCGGTTTTGGCACAGTTTAATGTATTTTTGATTCGCAAAACTGATGTTACTAACAATAACAAAAGAAAAAAGAGTGAAATCCACAGTTAGCATTGTGCTTGTACATGAAAACAGATTCTGTTGGTTTCTTCATCATGATTTTGTTTTTATTTCATTAAAATCAATAATTACAAAATCAGTTTTTAATATGACTACTGGAATGAAGGAAAGTCGCTCTTTGTGCCAGTTGAATGGATGTTAAATTGTTGGAAGGAATAAGCACATTTGAAATGTGAGGGAATACTGACCCAAAAGACATTTATCTAGCATAAAATAAGTGTCATTATTCACTCTGAAAGAGGCTTTGTCAAAACCATTTGGAGAATTGAGTTTGAAATATGGCTTGAGTTGAGAGTGTGACAGAACTGCAATAATTTGCAATATCGTTGGCTTACTCCTTTGTAGGAAGTTATGAAGTTGGACTGCAAACACGTGCCTCAGATCTGGGTACCCATTAATGGCAGCACGAGCGATTATATTGAATGATTACATGTTTGACTAGAAGCTGTTTTGTTGTGACCAAGACACGGTTTTCACATTCCTCCGCCATGTCCCCTCTCCATAATGATGTTGCTGTGATTGACTCAAATAGCAATCTTCATCCTGCGCCTCTTAATAACCATGTTACAGGCATGCTACAAGGCATTGTAGCAAGGTTTGGTAAATACTCATTCCATGAATGAATTACCTTTTTCTGTCCTCCAAGAAGATAACAGTTGATTGGATTTAATTGATTAATTGCGTCGATGGGGCATTATTTTAATCAGGGAGGCATGATGAGAACTGCATACATTGTGATCTTAATCAGCTGAGATACAGATGCTAGATACCCAGTTATTATCTGTGATAAATGGAACTCCCCCATATGTGGCCCACCATTGTGTCATAGACCTGTCTTTGGCATAAATAGGGACAAATATTATGGCAGGGCTCAGCTTCTCATGTGCATCTCTCTTGATTGTCATGTAGGGATGAGAGACAGTGAGTGTACCAGACACACCATGTGACAGTTGGGTGATTTTGTCTCCTGACCTGAGTCAGCCTGTGGTGCTGGATGTCGGTCTGCAGGATGTGCCTCATGGCACTTATAATCAAGTAATGATTACATTTCGAGGAGATAATTTCCTTTTTGTTACCGTTGCGATTTGAGGGTTTTTTTCGTAAGGGGCGAGCTGTTGTGTCACACGGTGTGTGCTATTTTCTGGGTATAATTCAGCAATGTCCTTGTGATTCACGCCATACCAGACCTTAGTCATTATATTAGAATTCAGTTCTCGGCTCCAAGTAAGACAGGAGCTTACGATTGACAATTTTCTCCTAAATCATTACCCCTCTTGCACAAATACCTGGGATTGGGTTCCGAGTGCTATTTCCATATGTGGCTGCCAGTGAAATATGGCTGCGAATCCCGTGGACAGTGGCCTGTTCCCATGACATGCCCCGTGACAATCCCCAGCTTTTGTCTGCAGCCATGTAATCCAATTTGGTGTGCAATTGCTATAGGTTGATGGTACAAGTAGGTCGCGTGGAGGTGAGGTCCTGGCAGTGTGCTGCACCATCCCACCCCGAGTCAACACAACAACATACCACCCCTCACAACACAAAACTCTCAACATTTCTGTGTTATAACTCTGTCCTTCTCATTAAGACATCAAATCCTTATGTCAGTCCCATGGACATCTCTGTCTTGTCGTTTTAAACTGATTGCTTGAATAGACAAATGGAATTACGTGAGTGTGTCTGTCGCATAAATCTTTCATCAAAGACTTGGTTTCACTTGACACACGCGTGGATTATTGACATTCATTTTGAGAACAAGGCGAGATCTAGTATAAGGAATGGTGTTATCTGTGTCAGTCGTCGAATGGCTTGCCTGACGTGAAGTAATAAAATGTCTCCCACCAGCCAAAGACACTACTAAAATGGGGTCAAATAGGGACTCAATTTTGTGCACCAACTCGCATTACTACTCAGAGATTCATGAGAAGTTGCCGAAATCTCTTCTCTCTCTTCACGTATTCCCCAGCCAGGGCAAATGTGACAAGCCAAGATGGCCAAACTGGCCGCCTGGTGTTGGCCTAGTTTCTTTGCGGAGAGGAAGTACGTCACTAGTCAGACCGTGAGCCTAAATGGCATAGCACCAGAGAGGCCATGTTCAGGGGGCAACTTTTAAATTTCTCTGTAACTTAGCAACCGCTAACAGATTTCTATAGCATAAAAAACCAGCATAGATCCAGAGTCATTAGGAATGGTTTGACAATGTCCCGAAACCAGAATTCAGCAGAAAGTAATATGATTAGTTTTGATAGGTTAGAAGTTGTGGTGTGTGAATGGTGGTCCTGAGGCTGAGTCTGGTACCTCCAGTATTATTACACCATCCTAACCTGTAAGCTACAAAACATGACATCTTGTCATTAATTAAACACCAGGCAATCTTGGTAACTTCCCACTCTGCCTGTCAACGTCTCCGCCTTTCATCTTCCTCTGACACCGTATGCCAGTGTCTCGCTTTTACTCTGTCAAATATGGAGGCAAATTGACTTCTTTAGCTATCTTAAACACAGTGACTATGGAAGAACATCATTTAAATTGAGATACTACACAAATGTGCAGAAATTTCTATCACAGCTGTAAATCCTGATGGAAATGTTTTATACATGTGTAGTTGTGACAGAATCTGTAGACTTGTGACACAAGCCTGTATCGATATATGGCAGTAATTTGTAGATGTGCTCTGAATATGCCATTCTATAAAAGGGACGTTGGTTATTTTTGTACAGTGAGATCTGCTCATAGAGCCATTACTTAGTGTCACATAGAGACTCGCAGACACAACAATCTGCTTTTGATCTATTTCAAACAGGAAATATCTGCACTGTTTAGATCATTGCCGATCAAGGGAGAATATTTGATTTTGTTTGATTTGGCACATAGCAGGGTGTGTGATGCAGAACACGCCATGTTACCGGAGTCATCCGCCATTATGACCTGCCCCGTGATCTGGTTAAGTGTGTACCTGATAAGATTGTGATATATTAAACTTCAGCATGAATGCATGACCACTCGGCATTACCCTGCCAAAACTGCTGTTTTTTGCCTCATTGAGGGATCGCCGGCAGGGGAGTTGCCGGGAGCCGCCACACGCGATACAGTCTACACTGGTAGCGGGCCGGCCTATCTGACTGTCTCTCCACCAGAAACACTACAAAACAAGCAAACAGTAGCGAGGCAGGAAGCGTACCCATATACAGGTGTATGAGATGCGCCTGATACCCTGGCAGATACTGTACAGTGACCGAATAGTGATAGATGGTAGCATCTCGTGCTAGCTTCCTCCTCTTCCATTGTTAACTCTCCGTGCCAGTCTCTCCATCTTCTCTGCTAACTTCAAAGTATGATGAATGACAGATTAAAAGATTTAGAGCGCATTAATAACTTTTTGATCGTATTTGGTATTCAGAATACCCAAGTTCTATTTTGGTTTCGAAAATGGATGTTTTTTTTGTTTGTGCTGATAATATGTGTTGGTTAAGGATGACGATTCTGATATCATTTCCCTGTGATGTTTTCAACTCCTTTGATCTTTCTATGAATCCACTTGCTTTAATTCTAAATATCTTCCATTTGGCATCGTCCATTTCTCTTGATGTGATCATCTTTAAATCATATGTGCCACTCACCCCTCTACCCATAATGCACTTGAAGGTCATTCAGCCGAAAGGAAAAAGAAACGGAAAAGAAATATTCTGAGAGCGCTGCAAGTAAATAGCAATGGAATCTTTGCTAATCATATTATATCTATATTGATCTCGCACATTTCAGGTGACATTTCTATTTCTATAAATCCAACACTTTACATCAGTGGATTGTTTTATGTGGCAGCTCTAAGCCTTGGCAAATATTTGTCAGTTACCTCACATCTAATTTGCTTGTTGTATACATTGCACATAGCTGCTAATAACAGGGTAGGATATCAAAATTCCAACCCCATTGTGAGGTACGGCTGCATAAATCAATATTCAGAGACAAAGTTAGATAGATGGTGGATCCATTTTTTCAACATTGCCATGGAAACGGGGTTTTGTTGTGTGGGCCCCATGGAAAGGAGATGATAATGAGGATAATGAGACTGATGCTGACATCATCACAAGCCACAATGGCAGGTCACATAACACAGCGTGATTAACTCTCAATATAGCCTGGCCATATATGTGTGTCAGCTCCACACATAGAGGGCGCATCTATGTAGCATTGTGACACCTCTCAGTAGCATTAATCACCTGATTATATCATATCATCTCCTCATAGAGAAGGTATTAAACCGGCAGAGCTAATCCGCACCTTGTGCAGGTCCATGAATGATGCAAAGATATTATTACCTTCTCCCAAGAAAGCACCTGATGAGTGGAAACTGTGCCAGGTGGCCAGGCTGGGCACCTCAGACCCATAATTGAAGCTGACTGACTCTGCTCCACGGACCCTCACAATCCGGTGTCCAACTAGTACACAGCTGCAGTGGCACACAATATTACGTTGACCTTTGCGCCCTTAACTTCCTTGTGAGAGAATTCATTCGATTATTGCTGGAAGTACAGTTCTTTGGCTGAGACAGGTTTAGTTCTATGAACTAATGAGGTCAGTTTGACCTTTGATGTCTGTGTCTGATAAATGAGATGACCTTGGCCCAACCTTTGACCCGTTTGTGTTAACCAATGATTGGTTCTCTTTGACCTCACAGCTTGTTTTTCAACATCCTGCAGCTTGACGTCACTTGGGTACTTTGACTTTGAGGTTAAGTAAAGGATTATGGGGTGACCTTGAAAGGTCAGGCTTTTAGCTTTAAGTATCTCTCAAAATGAGTTTACTGTGACTGGTTAAAGGTGGACTGCTCAGAATGACTTGTTTATTATTCCACTGTGTTTCATTGATAGCCAGTAATACACACCACATCAAGTATTCAGACCAGATTTTATCTGCCACAGAAATCATGATGCTCGTGGGCAGGCATTCATCACTTTGTATGCAAGAATAGGTCAAGTTTGACTGTGGACCATATTGGAAATATTCCCAATTCCATAGTAATAAATATACTATATTTCCTGGCAAACAGGGCTTGGTTAGGCCCCTGCCGCATACTTAGCTGACAATATGTAGTTTCTTGGCACATAGTCAGTGTGTGTTCCTGGTATTTCTGAGGTCCATACATGTTTCTGGAAACAAAAACCACAAGCAAAGAGACCTTGATGTTTGCACTAATCTGTTTGGAGATACCAAATGGCAAATAAGCAAATTCTTGCTGATGGTTGGGAGACTACAATGGTGGGCGTGAGTGTTGCTTGGAGATGTGCATGTTGATCTGACAGTGATCCAGTCTGTACAAACGCAGTGTGTTTGCATTGTACAGTGTTTGTGGGCACAGTTTAGACCCATGCTTTCATCTCCATGTTCTTCCACCTGAATAGCCTCGGTGTAAGCCGTGCCCGGTGTCTACACAAGCTTTATGTAGAAGTTTATAGATAAGTGGTGGGCCAGGCATGAGAGGCAACGTGGAGAGATATGAAGCCAGGCTAGTGCTTCCTGCCGATTGTATGTGGCTCTGTTGTCTATGGACTTGATGAGGACTTTCATGAGGTCCACCATTGTGGCAGTCTGACATGATGTTAGGCCATACTGATATCTCCACACAATAGACCTGCCTTCTCTGTGGTCATCAGCCACCGCTCTCCGCGCATGCACACTCCACAACACCACTCTCCACACAGAAGATAAGATAAACTGCTTGCCATCTTATCAGCAAGATTCTCCATCAGCACTGCCCTTTGATAAAAATGTACGCACAAATAAAGCGCACAAATCGGATGTCTTTTCCTGTATATGTTTTTGAGGCATACCAAGACTCCCTGTCAACATGGCTGGGGAAGATAAAAAACTTGGCTTTGGACCAATGAATTAGATTTTTGTCAGTAATGTTATTGTATTTCCCAGTTTAACTTTTTACCTTCCTATTTTCCACATCACTCTCTCCAGATTGCCACGCATATACAAACATATCTCAGGATTTCATCATGATATAAATTTGTGCAAGATTGGGATGCAAACAGCTACCAATAAATATATATTTTCTGGTGCTGCCAACAAGAAGATATCACCTATTCCATCAATGTATAATGTAAAATATCACTGACCTTTTCTGCATGTCAAAAATGGAATCGTTTTTTGTTTCACTATCTCCCACTTTTAACCATTAGATGAATTTGAATGGTTGTAAAAAATTAGGAATTTCATTAAATTGTTTTAAATCGTTAGCAGAGTAGAGGTTCCGCCTAACTAAGACATTTGTACTCATAAATATATATTCAAATGTACACAGCAATATGTGTAGTTGTATCGTAGCACACTGGAAGTGCTAAATGACATTTATATACATGTATGTTGACACCAAATTTAATTTTCTGCAAGATAACCATAAAAGATCTCATATTTGATGCACAAATATGGGAAATAAGTTGAAAGAAGGAAAGATATTGAAAAATAAAATTCTACAGATGAAAGAATATTCAACAACTAACAAATTTTAACAAGTATTTATTCACAAATATAATTTTGATGATTTCCTTGTGAAGAGTAATTTTCATACTTTTTTACGAAAAATCTTCCAAGCGAGTATTATTAACAGCGCAATATATTTCTTTTTGAAGCAGTCTTCCCTCTTAAATTGAAAAGTTGTTTGCAATAAATTGAGCTTTATATGAAGCCCAAGATTAGATTTGTTGCAGAAACTAGACCATTGTGGACAAATCTTGCGCATTTAAATGATTTGATATGTTGAAATGTTGAAAATTTTGATATGTTGAAATATCTAAAAAAAGTACAAAACTACGCAGCTCAATCTCACACATTCCCAAACCTGCTTTTTATGTTACTTTCACCATGTTTGGTCACTTACTGTGGCTAATTTGGTTATACTAAATTTGGCACATAAACTGTGATCATCATATCTCATATTACAGTTTACATGATATATACCTGCCAAACATCTAAGGAATATAATGCATTCATTGAAGGAATATAATGCATTCATTTTGTATGTTATCATTTCAATACAGTATCATCCAGTGTATGACTGAAGTCTATTGTTATTCCTTTGACTCCTTGTTTATCTTGAGCTTTAATCATGTCTCACAAGATGTATGTTAATGTTAAGTATGTTTTAACCTTTCAGTGACCTTGTGGAGAAGGCAAATCGCTGGCTGGACCAGCACCCGTCCACGGACATCCTCAGTTGTCAGACCATGGAGAAGAAAGTGGGGCACGTCTCGGAGGTGGGCAATGACTCGGTGCTCTTCAAGCCCGAGTTCGGAGTATCAGCTGTGTACATAAAGGGCCTAAGGTAAGATGCAACATTCATCTGTCCTTTGAGGGTGGGGATGAGGGACAATTCTCAGGCTATTAAGTTATACCATACGCCATTATGCTTCATCCATCATTGAGTGGTGGCGATTGTACCATATGGGAGACTGGCTCATGGGATTACCTATTCCACACTTGAAGAAAAAACCCACCTGGGACGTGATGGTTTCAGGCAGTTGGACTGCCTCTTATCTTAAATAGCCAATGTTTGCTATTAACTTTTATAGCCGGGTTCTCTCCCACCTGAAGTAATTATTCCACATACAGAAGTTATTGAAATATCACATCATGGCTTTGCCGCAAGGACAAATTACGACACCCGCTATTTTTTTTCTTCTGTATCTTCTATAGAGAAAATAAGTTTGTTTTGCCATAAAAAAGTTTGACTTTGAAAAGAATATCTCTACTTGAATGTCCTTCGCAGAGAGGCGGGCAACTTTTAGATTGTTTAGCAACTGTAATATGCTTGTCATGTCAAAGCGGTTACAAGAACGTCTCTCAGTAAAGCAAAACTTAATGTCACTCAAGTAGGCTTTTTTTCAGGACAGATCACTAAAATAGTCAATAGCTAATTGTTATGCAGGAAGGCATGTGTATTGTGACGTTTTAGTGCCGCTCAAGATCAAAGGGAAAACTTTCATTGCATTCTACACATCAATAAGCTAACACATCTAACATTATATAAAGGAGATGCCTCAATAGCCATAACAGCATCGGCAAAGGGCTCAAGTTGGGTAGAGTTTTGCATACAAGAACAATATGTCTTTGTGGCCAGGTGACGTCTACCAGACGATATTGGTTCTCCATGGCAGATATGAGACATTGAGTTTGGTTTTCTCGTCACATTGGCAAGCTCATCATGCCATAGAGAGGTGGCTTACATCAAACATGAGAACGGCCATTATCAGGGCTACTCAGGCTGAGGGGAGTTTGAGGCGGGTACCAGGTTTTTTTGAGTAGGTTGGTGTGGTGGGAGGACGGCCTGGCTGAGCAATGATAGGCTAGCAGGACGGTGGCGTAGAGAGGTATTAATACAATGTCCGCCTGTCAAGACCCTCCTCACTGAATCCAACCGCTCAATGACACCATCAACCAATGAGGCGAATACCTCTCTTTGATGTCAGTCTGAGTCCGACTCAAACCTCTTGTCTATCAATATTACACCATTGATAAAGATGGTTGCATGACAAGAAGAAAAACGTATTAAATTCCTGGCACATGTCTCCTCCGCAGAGGAAGTAATTAGGCCCATTTCAGGAAGTCTGGAACAATCATCCTTACTTGATATTCTAGCAGAAAAATTAAAGGTCACTCTTGTTACTTTTCATGTATCATTTCATGACTTTGCAAGTTATAATTAATGACACACCTTATGTTATTATAAAGACTTTATATTTGGGTGGAGCATATGACACCAAGCCTCTCGTATACTTAACGTATCTCTGAAGCCAAACCAGAACCATTGCATTATCTTGCAGATAATATCTACAGGGATCAGTCATTGCATCTGTATCACTACAAATATGGGTTTACTCTGTGTGAATTCAGTGGCCTCATTTTGTGATGCTTATATTCCACTAAACGCTCTAAACGGATGAATGGAGGCCTAATGGTTGTCTAGCATAGAGACACTAATCAGTGCCACCGAGCAGATATCTCCTGTATCTACTGATATCAGGGGGATATGCAACCATTACATGCAGTACAACTTATCAGCCATGAAATCTCTCACATATATAATATGAGCATAAAAGCATGGATTCTGAAATCAGGTACAATGTTCAATATCACCTTGATGCAGGACAAGATTATCATCTTCTTTTCTGTGTCAATGATTGGTGATTGTCATATCAGAGATATGTATATATTTTAATCAGCTTGTGGTGTCAGGTACAATATGTTAGTTGGCAGTTTTATGTCGAGCTCGGCTGAGTCACACCTGCTGCTCATGCGGCCGGCTAGTTTCTATTGAGATTGAATCAAGTTGCTGGCGTGTTGAGGTGTGATAGACATCTTAACGCGGAGGTGTGAAGTACAGAGCAATAATGGGCAGGAAATATGGCGATGATCGCCGCCACAAACATGCAGTGCTAAATCTTGTCACGTTCTCCATACATGCAACATGTCACTGAGCATCCCATTAACATATGATCACTGCCTGGAGGGTGATGGATGGTCATTCCAATACATAGAGGGCAGTGTCACCTAATGCAGCTCTTAATGTCTCCATCCTGAATATTATGTGTCATCATTGCCCTCTCAAAAGCTTATATAATCAAATCAGATAGCCGATAATATCAGTGACCCGACTTGACCTCCAAGTGACCAGACACTGCCACCAGTATTGTATTGTCATTCAGGTTGAATACTGTACTTAGTGTTCACTGATTCTTCTGTAATTGTTGTATTCTCTGAGTGAGTAATACTTCCCATTCCTACTTTAGGTTCCAGTTTCTATTAAACCTCAACCTCTTAATAGACAGCACCACAGCCCGATATCTCTTCTGAATCCTATAACCAATATAATTTGAGCCCACTGCAGTCGTCATGAAGCATTCACTTAACATAATAACACACCATTGTCTGTACTTTGCAACCTGTATATGATATTTAATTTAGATTCATATGTTGAATATTGGTTCTTGCAGTAATTCATTAGTCGAGCAGGAGCATCCCACCTGAACCAACAACCTCCCATGATAAATGCATGATATCTTACAGAGATCATGCTGACTTCAACTTTCCATTTATACCAATGGACTTTTCATAGACGAACATATAAAAAATAGTATTGCTTAGTCAGATTTTTCTCTTCATGTCGTTCTTATTAAAAATTTACAACAGTGGTGTATCAAGGTGTAATAGCATTCAATAGAAATTTTCAGGCCATATGCAGAATATCATTATGAAGTTTGTGATAAGGGATATTTTTTATAAAATGATCTATTTCTCTTTTGTACATGTATAGTATGAACAAATGAGCTTACTAATTTTATACATAATAATACATGCATTTACATGTATATACCCTTAGGCTATATGATTAATGCCATATGAGCTGAGATTGTTTTACCACATTCAGATCAACAGAATTCATCACGAGGCAGTCATTAATTAAACAGATTTCAAGAATATCCAAAATTTGACTGTCTTTCATTATTTATAAATATTTGCACTGAGATTTGACTAATTAAATGAGTCATGTTGCTAAAGATGGGTTGCTGATGAAATCAGTCTTAACAAATGTGGCGTTAGCTGCAGGAAATAAGCAACAATGATGACGTAATCACACGGATGACAATGCGAGATGGGAACAGTAAATATGCATTGCCTTTAATAATGATCTATAGGTCCTCCAGAGGGCGGTACTGGCAGGGCTGTATAGTGATGGTGTTCCTCACTATGGGATGCAGATCCGGTCAGCTGACACTTTACGTGCAATTACAGCAGCCATTATTGACCGCTCAGCGCTGATTACAGTCATCTGACCATGGCTATCTAGCAGGAATAATAGCAGCACCGTGCTTACTGCATGGCCTCTCACCGCGTACATCTCACTGCCAAAAGACATTCAATCTACAATAGAATGTGCCACTTTAATATCACAACTTAATACTAACAATAAACAATAGATAAGGTAGTCAATTGATACATTAGGCACGATTGCATATTTTATCTTAGAATATGGGATTTAAATATCATGTTGATATGGCATGAAAATAGATAGAAATTAAAACAATGAACCTTTGTGCTGATATTTACATCTGGTGATTGTTCTTCACAAAAGCTTATATTGTGAATGTGTCTTCATTTCCATCCCAAGTGACAACCGCTTTGTGCATAAATTTTATTTTACAAAACCATACAAAAAGATATAGAATAAGTGAACATGGGCACTGTTCTGGCCTATGTTTATCCCAGAATCAGGAAGTGCACAGAGGGAGTGAGCAGGAAGTGTACAGAAGGAGTGTACAGGGAGTGTACAGAGGGAGTGTGCAGAAGGAGTGTACAGGGCAAGTGTACAGGAAGTGTACAGAGGGAGTGTACAGGGAGTGTACAGAGGGAGTGTGCAGAGGGAGTGTGCAAGGAGTGTACAGAAGGGGTGTGCAAGGAGTGTACAGAGCAAGTGTACAGGAAGTGTACAGAGGGAGTGTGCAAGGATTGTACAGAAAGAATGTGCAAGAAGGGTGCAGATAGAGAGGGAAATATACTTAGGGAGTGTGCAGAGGGAGTGTGCAGAGGAAGTGTGCAGATGGAATGTGCAGATGGAATGTGCAGGGAGTAATGGGGTGGTAAACAAGGATTATCCGGGGTCTACAGGAGTGGACAAGGAGTGTGCAGGTATGTGGAGCGTGGTGATATTATTTATTGCATGAGATGTCACAGTGATATGGTTGGATCCTGTGCCACATAGATAATAATGCCCTATCACAGTGGACAAGCAATTAAGATGAAGTGTGCCTATAATGTGATAAAGCGTGTGTAATAGTGTTACGGCTCTAAGATTAGCCGGCCTGGTCAGCCTGATGGGAGGTTCAATATATCACCTGGGAGGACCGGCATACTGTCAGGGGAAAATAAAGAGATGCTCAGAAAGACCGGGGCAAATATCACATAACTGGCTGCAGCAAAGCCTGAAATTGCATCCACATCCCTGCAGTTTAAATGCAATCAAGTTTAACAGGAACTTTCTGTAAGATGAGTCAAAATATAATGTCACAAGACATGGTTATGCCATAATTTTTACTCATTAACATCATATATTTCATTTTGATCAATTGTTCTTGGGAAAAAATGATCAATCAATAATTAACAGGAAAAGAATCTGAACAACCAGAATCTTGCTAGGGCTTTTATAAATACCGTACGTATCCCAAGACAACATTGCTTTTCAAAAATGTTTTTCACAGTTTTTCACATGAAGCTGATGGCAGCTTTGAAAAGGCAGGGAATAATACAAGGTTTGAAAATAATACATTATTCATAACTTGTTTTCACAAATTGAAACTACGATTGAATTTAATATATTAATTATTGAAGGCAAATTTGCTGATTTAATGCACAAATGCTTAATTTGAAATTCCTATTCACACTTTGAAAGGTCAAAAGTTTTATGTCATGTTAAAACCAAACATAAAATCTTTTAATTAGTGGAAATAAGCCATATTTATTTGCCTTATGGATTTAAATTTGAGGCTCAGAGTGTGACACGTTGCATATGAGAAGTTTGTTGCTTGGATTTGATAGTGACACAGTGTTGTGGAGATTGATGAAGTTGAGAGTATTGTCTAATGACCTGTACTTTGTGCATTGTGCCGCCAGCCCCCACTAATCAATGAGCATGCTAGAGAGGTCATTCAACAGGGCTGCCCACAATCAGGCTGCAGATTTCTCAGGGGTACAATAAGATATACATCAAAGCGGCGTGTGCGACTACCAAATTAGGATCCATCATACGTGTGCGCTAGTGGCACTGAGATCAACTCGAGTGCTGATCAGGGGGGACGGGGGCTCTTGTGTCTGGGGTAGAACCAGCGAGAGAAAAACTTGACCGGGACCATGGAGGAGTGCTCTCGTGTCAAGGGTGAAGGAGTGTGCTCTTGTGACTGGGGTAGGGGAGCGTGCTCAGGCGACTGGGGTATAGCATGAGATGCACAGGTCCAAAGTGGAAGTGCTCATATCTGGAACAGAGGAAGTGTTGTCATCTATCAGGTCTGCGATTGGTTGAGCAGTGCCCATGTGTATCAGGTGACTAGGGCAGTGCATATATAAAAATATCAAATGACTATAGCTGTGCATATGTCTTTTAGATTTCTTGAGCGATGTACATGTGTTGCACATTTCTTGAGCAGTGTATATATATCAGATGTCTTTAGCAGTGTTCATTTGTATCTGATTTCTTGAATTATATACATTTGTATTATATATTTTGAGCAGTAAACATGTATATTGGATTTCTTATGTAGTGTACCTGTGTATCAGGTGTCATGAACGGTGAATATGTTTGTTAGATTTCATGTATGGTATACATGCCTATCAGACTTGCTGATCAGTGGACTAGCATTTCAGATTTCATGAGTAGTGTACATGTGTTTCAGATTTCTTGACCACTGTCTTTCTGTATCAGAGACTTGAGCAGTATAGTCATGTGTATGAGATGATTTAAGCAGTATACAGTCATGTGTATCAGATGATATAAGCAGTATCCATGTGTTTCAGATTTTTGGAGCGGTGTACATGTGTTTCAAATATTTTGAGCGGGGTACATATGCATTAGATGTCTTGAGCTGTGTATACTTCCCATATGAAAATGGTTATGATCTTGTCCAGTCATGAGCTTTAGGCTGGCTGATATTTACATTTATATTGGGGTATCTCTCATAATATCTGTGTGATATGAGGACATCTTTATTGGTTGTTTTAGCAGGGTGCATTAGCTTCGCTTATTCCTGCTCAGTGCGCAGACATGTGCCGCAGGGGCCGGCCACGTAATCTAATCCCGACTTATGATTTGCCATCTGAGACTGCACACTGTGACAAGTGCCCTCAGATGCTTATCAAAACACCGCACTGCCTTTTGATGTATACATTACTATTCTTCTGCTATAAACAGGTCATTCTATGTATGTTATGTATTGATCACCTCCAGAAAACAAAGCATTCTTTCATGTTTATTGTCAAGTGCACTTGCTTTTATGTCTTTTCCACTTAAGGAAAAAACAGGTATATCATATATCAAAAATGTAAATATCACAATTTGTGTAGTAAAATTATTGGAAAGATAAAATCTATTACTTTGAGTTTGACAGATTAAAATCACAAATCCTGTTCACCATTCCCAGACTCCATTCACCATTCTCAGACTCCATTCATCATTCCCAGACTCCATTCATCATTCCCAGACTCCATTCATCATTCCCAGACTCCATTCATCATTCCCGGACTCCATTCATCATTCCCGGACTCCATTCACCATTCGCGGAATCTATTCACCATTCCTGGACTCCATTCACCATTCCTGGACTCCATTCATCATTCCTGGACTCCATTCAACATTCCTGGACTCCATTCAACATTCCTGGACTCCATTCACCATTCCCGGACTCCATTCACCATTCCCGGAATCCATTCACCATTCCTGGAATCCATTCACCATTCCTGGACTCCATTCATCATTCCTGGACTCCATTCAACATTCCTGGACTCCATTCACCATTCCCGGAATCCATTCACCATTCCTGGAATCCATTCACCATTCCTGGACTCCATTCACCATTCCTGGACTCCATTCACCATTCCTGGACTCCATTCATCATTCCTGGACTCCATTCAACATTCCTGGACTCCATTCACCATTCCCGGACTCCATTCACCATTCCTGGAATCCATTCACTGTTCAAAAATCACAAATTCCGTTCACTATTCCCAGAATTCACTCCCAGTCTCTATTCATGATGCTGAGACCCCAGTCACTATTCCCAGACTCCATTCACTATGTATATATATATATGTTCCCCCTAATTGAAAATTTATTTATAAAGTGTTCCAACTTTTCTGATTGTCAGACTTGGCAGCAGATCTTTTCCCTGGAGTATAAACTGAGAATTCCTATCAATAATAAAGCACGGCAGCATATGTGTATGGCTGAGAAGCCTCTGTTTTGACAACTCTGTCTCATCGTGGATAATGTGCACTTCTCTACTAACGGCGTTGTACCACACACATTCACACATGCCAAACTGTATAATTCTGGGGAAAAGAGCTATTTTGTTTTTCAAGTCATATATTCTGCAGAATTCTTTGTGTTTGTCACCTGAATAAAACAGGTGAAAAAACGTTGCAAGATTTATTTGTCCTCAAAGCAATTTCCTTTGTGAAAAGTTTTCTACATATCTGCACAGTATATAATATACAAGAAAGCTATATAAGACCTTCTTATTTCCTATTTATGAAAGAAAACAGTTTTTTAAGGAGTTTTTATGGAAAATAATTAGATTTATCAGAAAAAAAAAAATTTAATATGTGAGCAAATGTTACAAGATCTCTTGCCATATATTGGAAGCATTAAAGATCAAAAGAAAAACATCTTGGCAATTGAAGTAAGACACAGATTGTATTACTGTAGAGAGGTGGGAGGTGTATTGTGACTGATGTTTTCCTGCGGGCATACACTTCATCTCCAAATCACATGACCTGTATGGTAAACATTCACTGATGATGAAGAAAGGATGTATGGCATTAAGATAGGAGCAAACTGGGCCTGTTGCAATTCAAATGAGACATTCATTGATTTTAATTGCAATGGCAAAACAACAAAACAAAAAGGAGAATATTAAAAGGCTGTTTTGCAATCAGATGAATTGGAACACGCATAACAATATCGTTATTGAGTAACAGTGGTACATAGAAGCAAGTGGAGGGACAGACTGCCCGATATTGATACATCGACTACGGCGATTTATACAGGTCCAAGGAGGACACAGATGAAGAAGAACAACATGAGGAGCTGATGTAACAAATGGCGGTGTTTACCCAGTGATGTGAGCGGAGGGTTGTCAAGGTGCCTTTGAGATGTTGCTTTATGCAGGAAGGACATTAAGACCTGTGACATCCTCCAGGCAGTGTCTCCTATTACGAGAGGGGGACACGCCACAATCACCCTCCCCTCAAAGAGAATTAGCAGCGTTTAACACTGCCTCACTATGTCAGGGCTCACACGGCCACTATCCTTTAATCTTCACTACCGACCATTTACTTTTTTTTGTTACTTCTCTGATTACACTCAGTATCTCATGTTTCATTTTGCTGAGGAATTGAATGTACGCAAATTTTTGTACCTTTGAAAATGCTGAAAATTATTTTCTCAATAAAAGTCTGCAAAAGCATATGGCTCTTTACTACAGTTTTATACAATGTTTAGTTATAAGGCTTGTTCTGTCCTCATATATATATATATATATATATATATATATATATTCCTCATATATATTTGAGTATACAGTATACAGTATACAGTATAGACATGTAATGTTTTCTACCAGTTTGCAGTGTTGTGGCATTTGAGATGAGTGGAGCTTTGTCATCAGCCAATTTGTTTTCTATCAAGCCTCTAATTGGCAATTTTGTATTCAGCATTGTTATTCCCATTTTATTACCTGGCGACAAAATGTCAAACACTTTGGCATGATATGACTGGTTCTATATGCACATGACTGGTTCTATATTCATATGTATTTATATAATTTGATAGCTCTATAAAATTTACTCTCTTCCTATGTGTATGTAAGGTAGTATATTATGTGTATATAAGGTACTATAATAAAGATAAAGGGTGTCATATTGGCCAATAACATGAGATGTTTTCTGCATTTGACACACCCATGAATCTTTCAAGATTTAATGCCCACTTTAGGTAGCCAAGCCCATTAGGTAATTCCATTTCCTCTATTGAACATAACAATTTCAAGAGTTTAATTTGGCATGCAATATTTTCACTTTGATAATTGGTGCATTTTATGATTAAATTTAAGCATTTCCATAATGCTGTTTGTGGCAATGAAGGATAAGATTGGATAGGGAACCTGTCAAGTCCCCGAGACACTCTTCCACACTGCACCTCTAACCATAGAGAAACTCCTATTCAGGAACTAAGAGCTCAAGTAACCTTGTTCTTGTTGAGCAAGATGTCACACCAGGTTTGTGTGACGAGACTGTTATCCCCATCAGATGGTGCTAATCCCATGCGACCATCACATTGTCTCTTAATTTATTGGATACATTCTCCCATGATGCCTTGGGGCTTGAGTCTTGGTGTTTTGCTGCTGCTGTGACATGCAACTCCTAGTCCTCTCATGTCCATGTTGTGTCTGCTGAAAGGATGTATACTATGTACACACAGAAAGTGAATGCAATTGTTAGTAGATGCATTGCATCTTATGAGCAGACAGGAATTTAATTTATTTGATAACGGTGAAGACATTATATTTCATGGGGTGCCAGAAAATAAATTCACTGGTTGGAGTATGTTATGTACAAGTGGAGAAAATATTATATCCACTGTAGAAAAGAAGTATTAATTTGATCAGGTAGAAATGTTGCATTATGATAAACAGGATGTCAATATATTTGATGGGATATTTGTAATAGGTAGAATCATTATATTTTGTTTAGAACAAATATGAGATGCATCTCATGCCAAGTTTTCATTCACTGTCAACTATGATTTACTTATAAGAAAACAAAGATGCTAAGGAAGAGATGTAGCATGACACATCATGGCATGACACATCATGGCATGACACATCATGGCATGACACATCATAGCTTGACAGAATGTCCATGTCATTTACATTGAAATATTGCTTACATGATATGTCATTTTGGAAATTAATGATAACATCATCAAGAAAACAGAAATAAGATTGTAACATTATCAAGGTCTACGACTGAAAATATAATCGTGATAATGCATTTTCTTGTGATAATTAGTCTTGTCAGGGCTGTTGTTTGTATCTTGGCATAAAAACTTACAATTTTGAGAACATTTTGCTTCATTTAGCTTCTGTTCACTAAGATGGTAATGAATAATGAGATCCACAAAGCAAATCTGGATTTAAGATGTTACAGATGTTATGACATGAGTGATACATCAGCAGCAGTTGAATGGTTTCCTGCCTTAAGAGATGGTGCAGAATTCTGAGGCACATTAACTCACCACATTAGCCTCCTACTAGCTGCTCCAGAGAAATATCAAATGATGTTTATTGAATCAGTGCTAGCTAAACATACCTGTACCAGGGCTAGAATCACTCCTTTCCTCCCACCATGGTTAGAATCACCCCTATCCTCCCACCAGATTTAGAATCACCCCTATCTTTCCACCAGGGTTTGAATCACCCCACTATTTACCTAGGTTAGAATTGTTAGCTATGCTTGGTATACCTAATGTTGGAATCACCCAGTAAGTTTGATGACTGGGTCAAGGTCTCAGATCAAACATCCAACCAGCTGGAAATTCCTACCAGATACAATCATGTATAATCAAATTTAATCTTTATGCTTACTACAAATTATTGATTATTGCTGACATGGAAATAGTCTATAGAATTTGCAATAATTTTGATTGGCACTTTCTCTGCCCTGTGGGACATTGGGATTAAATGAAATTATCACCACCAGGTAGCACTTCAGGTACTGAGGGCCACACACAACAATGGTCACTGGAGTAAGTTGTTACCAGTCTCGCAGCTAATTAAAAGCTGGGATGTTGATTGGACTGTTGTTTATGACGACTCACACTCCTCCTTGAGCTGTGTGGAATACGTTATCAGGTAGACCTTCCTGCCAAGCTTAATAGCTTCAAAAGCTGTTGTGTATTCTGACATTGATTCTGAAAGAACATTTTAAACATCCCAAGAAATCTAATTATATCACATTACTGCCTGTGTCCTTATAACAAGGACTGTTGTTACAAAATTGACTAATGGAGCTATAGAAATTGGATTCTTTTTACGTTGTTTAGTTAGAACATGAACAATGTCAATGGAAATTGAATGTATGGTGATTATTTCCTGTGCAGACATTGTGGGCATATGAATATAGTTATTGAATATGTTGTCCAATAAATGCAAATCATGCAATAGTGGGAAGCACTCAAGATTCACAATCAATATGTACTGTACTTGTCATGAAAGAAAGATATCAAATGTAGTAAATAGTTTACTGAGCATATCTCCTTTAACTGCAATTTAGTCTGTAATATTGAAGTTGACCTTTTTGTGTGATACTGAACATGATGTTTTTGTCTGATATTTAAATTGACTTTATCAAGACTTTTTTGAATGATGTTCAAGTTGACCTTTTTGTGTGATACTGATATTGATTTTTTTGTGTGATACCAAAATAGACTTTTCACTGTGACATCAAAGTTGTCTATATTGTGTGTTTTTTTATCTTGACCTTTTTGTTAAACATATGACGTTAGCTTAGCTCATATGGTGTTGTATTAATCAATATTACCTTTCTAAAACAATATTTAAACCTTTTATTTACGACATCAGGTGAATTATAAGACTTTTAGCTGCGTATATTGGCAAACCTCAGCACGAATTCTACATATCAATGTAATATTCGTGCAATGTCATCCACTTTTTCACAACAGGATGAGCAGAATTAATGCTATTAAGAATCAAAGCAGACTTTTAAGACTCTGAGATCCACTTATCAGTGGCATAATTAAGGCCCTTACACCTACCTGAGGACCAGGGACATATTTCACAGATAGAGGATTGGGATGTGAGTCATTATTGTAGCTATAGTATAGAGGTAAGGAGTTATTTAAGATGATCGTAGGAGTGGCTGCATCTTGTCGGTTTGGTGAAGTTTATACATGTGGGTGGATGACAGGAGAATGATATGCTTAAGATCATCTTACCTGATTAGGAACCTGAGTCACCACACGGTGGACAGGAGCAAGACAGGAGTCGTTTGCACTCAAAACAGGTGGCGCCACAATAATATATGACCCTTTATATAACATATTAAGCATATTACGCCACTACTGACGGAATGATCAATGTCTTATTAGGGATGTTTATGTAGTTTTATCAATTTTGTGAAGGAACCATTTATATCATCATGTGGCCATTAGCACAATTGAGAGTGATATATAATGATATATGATTATCTTGATAATTTCTATTGATATTTTCCTCTCTAATTTCCTTGTGAAACCGCAGTCTCTAATTAGGTTTCATCGATTACTTTACAATTGGTACCAAATTCCCTTGCCTCACTATTTCATATTGATACCACACTCTACATAAACTACATCTTTGATGTACTGTTTAAATTCCTCAAACAAATACATTAGTCATCTTCTACTACACATGAATATTATGTTAAATATTTTTTTGAAACTTCAATTAATAGTTTTCTGTTTTTTAAAGGTCGTTGCACAAAAAGATCACATTTTATTTGATTACTAGAAATGTATATTTGTGTATTATGGAGATTTAACATGTATGATAAACATTTAAGTTTATTTTGTGTTGTTTAATGTATTTGGGATGTGAATGAGTTAATAGCTTGTAGTCCTATAATCCTGTAGAAATGATCCCAGAGGGAAGTTTAGCCCCATGAATTATAGAAAAAACTATCTCTTCCAAATCATTTCCAAATGAATAGGCACACAAGATACTATTTATGGCCACGTGACAATGCTGAGAAAAGAGCAGAATACAAAGTGATGGCGTACCTGTGGAGAAATCCTGGAATGAGGCTCCTAATAACACACTCATGTTTTATTCTCCATTTATAAAGTTATTGGATAGAAAGTAATGCATATGTGGTAGTGGATATTCATTGAAATTAATGCCGGGCCTTGGGATGGAGTGAGCTGTGTCAATCCGGCCTCCTCCTGAGGATATTAGATGGGACGGGTGGGCCTTGGGATGGAGTGAGCTGTGTCAATCCGGCCTCCTCCTGGGGATATTAGATGGGACCGGTGGGCCTTGGGATGGAGTGAACTGTGTCAATCCGGCCTCCTCCTGGGGATATTAGATGGGACCGGTGGGCCTTGGGATGGAGTGAACTGTGTCAATCCGGCCTCCTCCTGGGGATATTAGATGGGACCGGTGGGCCTTGGGATGGAGTGAGCTGTGTCAATCCGGCCTCCTCCTGGGGATATTAGATGGGACCGGTGGGCCTTGGGATGGAGTGAGCTGTGTCAATCCGGCCTCCTCCTGGGAATATTAGATGGGACCGATGGGCCTTGGAATGGAGTGAACTGTGTCAATCCGGCCTCCTCCTGGGAATATTAGATGGGACGGATGGGCCTTGGAATGGAGTGAACTGTGTCAATCCGGCCTCCTCCTGGGGATATTAGATGGGACGGATGGGCCTTGGGATGGAGTGAACTGTGTCAATCCGGCCTCCTCCTGGGGATATTAGATGGGACGGATGGGCCTTGGGATGGAGTGAACTGTGTCAATCCGGCCTCCTCCTGGGGATATTAGATGGGACGGGTTGGCCTTGGGATGGAGTGAACTGTGTCAATCCGGCCTCCTCCTGGGGATATTAGATGGGACGATGGGCCTTGGAATGGAGTGAACTGTGTCAATCCGGCCTCCTCCTGGGGATATTAGATGGGACGGATGGGCCTTGGGATGGAGTGAACTGTGTCAATCCGGCCTCCTCCTGGGAATATTAGATGGGACCGGTGGCTTTAACGAGGATGACTGAATTATTAGTGCCATCAACAAAGCATCTGCACTATGCCACTAATTCCCAACAATTAACATGATTAACTCCAGACTAAATGGACATTTATTCAATGTGCCCAGGTGGCCCAGGTCCTGATATGCATTTGAGCACTCCCCAAGTTGTGACTCTTCTCTGAGCCCTTTTATATGGGAGGTGCAATTATTTAGTGATAACGTGCTGAACGTCCACCCTGTATGACATACAAGTGTCAGCCAGCAATATGTTGGACATTCTGGGTAAAAGTAGGTTATTTGAAAGGAATATGTATTCAGTGCATGCCATTTAAAAGATAAAAACATGTCGTGCTTCTGTTAAACCAGCCATGATGTATGATAAAAATATGTTAACCACTCGTATATTAGCTATTCTTTATTATTTTAATTGATATAAATATATATTCATTTGAATATGATATAAATATTTTGGAGTGAGCCCATATTGGTAGAGCTGTAAACTACACTGAATAAAGCCCTCGGCATGGTGGGTCCAGTCATTTCACACCTCTGGTGGGATTGAAATGGGCGGATTTATATTCATTTGCAAACATGCATTTTTGGATAGATTCCACGCCTCTTTATCTCCCTACAGAGGGCGTTGAATGCACAGACTGATGCCCTGGATGTTGTGATCATGTCCTATCATCGTGGTAGAATCCATCTCCCAGTGTAGTCGCATGAGAAAGTCTGGATTTGATACATTGCGATTTTATATTTTCAACACACAGTTCAGAAATGGTGTAGACCCATTATCATCTGATACTGCCCATTAATTTCATCTTTGATGCCATAAGGATTAGGTAAATTGTATAATTGGGAGAGCTATTATTAAGTCATCTATCATACATGTAAGGGTTTGATGGATGATATTATTGAAAGTTTTGCCATTATCATGATTGATTAATGGGTTTCTACATGAAATACAATATAGAATCAAAGCTTTTATATTCGCATAATGAAGCTAATGGCAGTGCAAGTGCACGTTTCACTAGTCTATTATTAGTTGAGTATTAAGAGTAAAAATGATTGCCTTTTTAGATGCTTAAAGGTTGAGTAAAATGTACTTATTAATTTGAAGTTGTAGGTTGAGAATCACAAGGCTTGAATACATTGATATTTGCATGACTATGAACACTGATGCCGCACATACATGTAAAGTGTTCATATTATAAAACTACTACACTAATCCTGTTTATGACACGATTAGCCTTTGAAACAGGTGATTGGAATTTGGGTTATTAAAGGAGAAAGATGTTGCTGAGTGAGCATTAATGATGAGGAGGAAGGATGCAGAGGGAGGGTCAAGTGATGAATGCCTCTATCAGAGATGCATATATGTGCTTTTAGTATAGACAGAACACTAGGAGAATGGTAACGACCCCCCTCATGGGTGCATACTCATTATATGCTGCCGTCTCCCCAGCTGGGCTCCCCAAGCAGGGGGATTCATCTTATGACCATATCACAGGCAAATTAAACACATGATCATAGGTCACCTGTGTCCACAACTGGTGAACTAGGAGAGCATACATGTGTGTCGATGTACCATTTTGTTTTCTGTCGTTACCAAGCCTTGAAGCAGTCAGATGTTAGACACTCCTAACTTTTTTTTTTGTTTCTCTGAAGTCAGGTGTTATATCATGTGATTCACCACCCTGTTTGTTCTTGTATTCCTGCTTATGAATGATGTGATAATTTTTTTTCTTGAGTTCTACAGAATTTTTGTTTACTACCTCATAATGAGACTTGTGATCTTGCACACGGCCCAAGTTACCTTAATAGAATAGCAGTATGGTAATGTCAAGTAAGCCACACACAACCAATAAACCTGAAACAATGTTAACACAGAGCAGACACTTGTATCGCAATGTAGGCCACGGCATGCCTGCAAAGGCACACAAAATATGGCAAAACCAATTAAGAAACCACATGCTCGAATTCTGTTAGAAATGACTTGGCTTATTGCGGATATGGACCACCCAGCTATTATTGCCTGGCAATACGTGGGTCGTAAATTGGCCCCTTGCAGTATAATATTGACATGTTTTGAGAGTTACTCAGGTTATATCACGCCAGTCAATCACTGAGCACCAAACATAATGTCTGCCCATAAATGCAGATCAGTCCATAAAGACACAATGCTCAGACGGCCAAAGCTGTCACATAATGTTATATGGCACGGCCCATAAGATGTTCCCAGAACACCTGGTATGGAGCAGAATGATCGCCATGACGACACTCACCTCAATACACACACCCCAAGCATTTGAGAACTCAAGTGGCTTTTCAGAAACACATGAATGTTTGTTGACACAGATAAACTGATCCTCAGTTGAGGTTGAAAACATAAAAAGAATGTAATGTTGTCTGCATTCTTTTTAGTTGACCTTTTCATCTAGTCTCGAACAAGCATGTTTCAAAGCTGTTTCACCATTTTGATCATTACAAGACAAACATGAACTTTTCATAATAAATAGACTCATTGATGTTTTGTTTGGAAACTTTTGTAGAATACTCTCAAAATGAGGCATAGCTGGCATGATCTAAAATTAGCGTAGTAAATATGATACTAGCAAATATTTTGTTGTGAGTTTGCAACCAAAAACTCTATCCTAAATTTAGACTGTTTTTGATTGTTGAGCAAAACAAAGCAAACAATATCTGCTCTCGTGATGAGTTAAATTCTATTATTTGTTTGAATTGTTTCACGACATCACATCATGTTTAAAATGTGGTCAAGTCATGCAAGACAACATAAGGAATATTTATGTGAAATCAAACATGCTTTATTCATAGGATCATGCGTTAACTGCACATAGACATGAAAACGAGATCTGGGAAGACAGCGGGTAATTTGCCGGGCTGAGACATGAGGAGGACGGTAGCAGGTGTAATACAATATGCACAATGTGTGTGCTCACCAGTGTGGTACAAGACCGTGGAAACATACAGCCATGTCATCTAATTCCTTACTCTCTGCCTTCCTCATGAAACATAGATGGCATTCCTTTGATGCTATTTTTGCTGGTATATCTGCTTGAGAGATGGGGAGCGGTGTGAGGGAGATTTACTCATCTGATACGCAGAGAATGCACTCTATGGTCACACTATGTATTAGCTTTCTTCCACTCTTAGCATGATTAACTGCAGTGTATTGTGAGGCATTCAGTGTCATAATGGTGCGTGAAGCAGAGTATGTGTATCCACCAATGATTGGTGTAGATTAGCTTTTGTGTTGGCCTATAATGGTGTATCCCATAGTGGTTGGCCTTTGCACTGATGTATGGGGTTGTGTGGGCCCGAGGGCTGCTCTATACCCTCCTGATGACGCTGTCATACACACACTACCCAGACCCATATAACCATAGCCCCAACCCCCAGCCAGCCTCAATAGCATCATAATGACCATAGCCATCAGTATCTGACATCATTGTGACTATAGTAATCAGTATCTCACATCATTGTGACTATAGCCATCAGTATTTGGCATCATTGTGACTATAGCCATCAATATTTGACATCATTGTGACTATAGTAATAGGTAAATAGCACCATTGTGACTATAGCAATCAGTATTTTACATCATTGTGACTCTAGTAATAGGTAAATGGCACCATTGTGACTCTAGTAATCAGTATTTAGCATCAGGTGACTATAGCAATCAGTATTAACATCAGGTGACTATAGCAATCAGTATTTGGCACCATTGTGACTCTAGTAATCAGTATTTTGGCATCATTGAGACCCTAGTAATCAGTTTTTAGCATCAGGTGACTATATCAATCAATATTTGGCACCATTGTGACTATAACAATCAGTATTTGGCATTGGGATGTCAATAGCAATCAGTAATTGACATTATTATGACTATAACAATCAGTATTTGGCACCATTGTGACTTTATTAATCAGTATTGTGGCATCATTGTGACTGTATCAATCTGTATTTGGCACCATTGTGACTTTATTAATCAGTATTTGGCACTGTTGTGACCAGAGCATATTTGACATCAATATGACCAGAGCAATAAGTAGTGTAGTGACAATATTATTAAGATATGTGCACCATGGTAACCATAGCAATCAGTATTATGCATCATGGTGACCAAAGCAACCATGGTAACCATAGCAATCAGTGTTATGCATAATGGTGACCAAAGCAATCATGGTTACCATAGTAATCAGTATTATGCACCATGGTGACCAAAGCAATCATTGTGACCATAGAAATCAGTACTAGGCATCATGGTTTCCATGGTAACCTGTGTCTGGCACCATGGTGACCATAGCATTCAGTACTATGCACCATGGTGCTCACAGCAATCATGGTCACCATTGCAGTCAGCAATAGCAATTTTCTTACTTCTCACACATTCAGTTTGAATATTTTGTCATATCTGATTGTTGAACACAAAACAGAAAATTGCAATTTTATCAATTTTATCAATTTTATTTGTTGATTCATATTCTGAAATAGGCAGAACTTGTGACTGCCAATTATAGTCCGGGTTTCTTAATGGAACCCGCACACTGGGTAAATGCCTGGACTAAAGGAATGGAAGTTTGTGGTGGATCTCCCAACTGACTGAGGGAAATTCTTATCTTCTTTTCATGGAATGACTCTGGGAGATGTTTCATTTAGAAATAAAGTGAAATATGTTGAAAAAAAGATAGTCAGATTGGCTATGGGCCTGAGATTGTTCCCCTCAGAGCCTCAGAGTCTCTCAGCAATACACTCGTCCTTGGTGCTCTGTGTGGAAGAGTATTCCCCAAGCCGTAGAGAACTGATATGGAAAATGACAAAAATATTAAACAAAAGACATACACCCACCAATATGTTGAAAACATGCCACATTCCAATCTGAAACCTGAAAAGAGCTATTTATATCTCTTTACAAAAAAAGGATATGATGTTTCAATATATTTTTTTTAGTATTGTGTTACATGTTGGAATTTCATAAGTTACAATTAAGAAGTGGCTAAGATTTGATAAGATCAGACTTAATATGAGACAGAAGTAAATGATGGTGAGACCAACGGGACCTACCAACATGCAGCAGCAACAACAAGTCATTCTCATGACATATATCACATAAATCATATCATTTCTCAGATAATTGTGTGTGAAGTTCCTGCATATATATGATTTAGCTTGTCCCTTGGAGAACCAGCCCACTACCACAGTTTAAGCAGGAAATAGATTAAATTGATTGCGGTTGAAAAAAGAAAAAAGATTTTGACAGTGTGGTATGGGGCCCTGGGAATTCTCATATGTCGTCTGATATCAACCTCTTCTAGTCAATATAATGAGTAGTTGAAGTGTAGGCATCAAGCGCCCTCTACAGGCTGATAAAACCCTCCTGACCACTCAAGCCGTGGATATTAAACTTACTCTGTGCAGCACTCGCCGACTGACAAGACATAATATAGTGTTTCCGAGAACAATTTTTTTTTAATTATCCAAGTTCCTGGTCTCTTTAAACATGCTTGTGTCTTGTAGTATAATGAATGGCAGGAATAGTACATAAACTTACACACAGCCTATTAAGCACCTAGCACACTAGCCAGGCAATTAGAAGGCTTTAAAACACTACCACCTCTTCTTTCATCATTATCCCTCAGATTTGAGATAAGATTTTTTATATCTTTGTTTTGTTTTGTTTTCAAGCTTTAATGAGTAGGAGTAGAAGGGCTCGTTAATGAATAGCACTTATCTCTAGAGTGACATATTGTTCTAGAAGGTTATAGAGTTCTCTGCAATTGATGTCGGATAGAAATGATGAGAAACAATGTGTATAGGAAATAAAGCAGTAGTAAAATGTGATGACCACTCGGACAGAGTCTGCTTATTTTCTGAATGAATTACTCTCATAAATTAGCCAAGCGTCAGAACAGTCACAGTGAAAATACTACACAGGGAAAAGCCAGATATACATTAAGGCCGTCCTCCTTCGTCACGATGCCACCAAAGTGAGGTCAATAATTTATGATGCAAGGAAAGTGGATTACCATTGAACATGGGATGATTTTGTTATGTGTTCATGGCCATGGTGCCATCAACTCCTGCCACCTAGGCCAGCAGATAGCACATTTTGATGTAATATTGAACATGACCAAGAGAACAGTCCACCGCTCTTAGTTGTTCAGGCTCAAATCGGATTTTCTTGATCAAATAAGTTCAGATGGTCATGTTATTTGGGGCATTCACTTGAAGAGCAATTTTCAGAGAGATTAGACAGCTGGCAAGCTTTTATTGTTGATAGATGGATAGTGATAATGGTAGGATTTGCTGCTATGTCAACGGTGAGAGTGAGGAGAGTTGACAGCCTTGTCATACATTATCCAATACACTCACATTCCATTGCTCATGAATGCACTATCTCAGGAGAAAAAAGAAAAAAAAATCACAACAAAGCCTCACTAGGAACTCCACTATTATATGATATTTGAAAATATGACACAAATAATGTACAAGGTTTATGTAATGTTAAAGAAAGGGAATGTCCAGTTTAAATGTTATGTGAAATTTCAGGTTGGTTTCAAAATTGGTTTGTTGGCATAGCCTATGCACTGAGTGATAATTGTTCAGCCATTCTCAACAAGTTGCCACTAATTGTTTTGTGTATATATGCTGCTTAGATCATAACAGATGGCTATTGAAGCATTGCAGAATTAGTGCAATATTAGTGGTTATCCTGTGTGTACACGTCAGGGGACCAGACTGTGTAGTTTACTACGGTGTATGTCTCCTCCCTGACTCGGTACCAAGCTGTTTGTGACAAAGCCCACACATGGCGTCTATCCATCACGCCAAATCTGTCTCCTTTGTCATTCGCAAGAGGCCACCAAGATTCCCGCATACTCTGCTCATTCATATCACAGATAGCTTCTGCTCAGCCTGGGGGTGGTTCACTAACTGTCCCCAGGGGCTGCATAGGGTCAGAAGCTGGAAACTTGAAGCTCCAAAATATCCTCTGCAAGAGTTCCAAAACAGAAAACTTCCTGTAGTAGGAGGAGACCAGGTAGAACTAAAATAGAATATCCTCTGACAGGAAATAAGATTAGAAATCAACAGGATCTGTCTGACTATTGAAAGGAAACAATTGATAGATTAATTTCCTGAAGTGCAGTTCTTGACATATTCAATTATATGTTCAAGAAAATAAATAGAAAATTGTATTTTAGTGCAGAAAAAAAGATGTTGATGATAATTAGGATGATTGTAATGGATGATAATTAGGATGCTTGTAATGGAGATGATGATAATTAGAATGCTTGAAATGGAGATGATAATAATTAGGATGATTGTAATGGAGATGATGATAATTAGGATGATTGTAATGGATGACAATTAGGATGATTGTAATGGAGATAATGACAATTAGAATGCTTGTAACGGAGATGATGATAGTTAGGATGATTGTAAATGATGATAATTAGGATGATTGTAATGGAGATGATGATAATTAGGATGCTAGTAATGGAGATGATGATAATTAGGATGCTTGTAATGGAGATGATGATAATTAGGATGATTGTAATGGAGATGATGTCAATTAGGATGATTGTAATGGAGATGATGATAATTAGGATGATTGTAATGGAGATGATGATAGTTAGGATGATTGTAAATGATGATAATTAGGATGATTGTAATGGAGATGATGATAATTAGGATGATTGTAATGGAGATGATGATAATAAGGATGCTTGTAATGGAGATGATGTCAATTAGGATGATTGTAATGGAGATGATGACAATTAGGATGATTGTAATGGAGATGATGATTATTAGGATGATTGTAATGGAGATGATGATAATTATGTGGGAATAGTGATCATCTTCATGATAAAAATAATATGAATATAATCATGTAATAGCTTTGTAATATAAATTGAGATATGAATATCTCTTGCCTTTATCTTATACTTATCTACCGTAGATGGTTTGGATTTGCTCTCCACTCTATATGCTAAGCAAAACAATGTAAACATAGTAGAAAGTCCAGATCTATGTTGTGTGTGAGCAAAGGCATCATATACATTCTTCTATCAAACAATGCAATGCCCCCTTTTCAATGATTTCACGCCCACTTCTCAATGATGTCCTATATCATATAATGTCCTATATTATGTAATAATGTCATTGAGAAGTATGCGTGGTGCCATTTACATTGTCAGGCCACACAACAACATAGATCTGCACTTGCTAGATATGTATAAGATGAAAACAAGTGCATGGGTTTGTGCAGTGTCCAGCCTGACAGATCTCTCTTGTTGGGTCTAATAGAAAAGGAAGCTAAACAATAAAACAGGGATGATCTGCGAATAATTCTGATATATGGGTGATCTATGAAAGTAGTTCGGCACAGGGATGATCTGTGAAAGAATTTTGGTACATGGGTGATCTGTGAAAGTAGTTCGGCACAGGGGTGATCTGCCAAAAAATATCTCATTTTTACTTTGAAAGATTTCGTTCCTACAAGCTAAACAACCATTCAAATAAACAACATAAGAAATGATGACAGAGAAAATTTTAGAGTTGCCACACAGCATGCAATTAAATAGAGTAAAAACTGATGAGACTGAAAACAGACATTGACAAAGATACTGAAAACAGACATTGACAAAGATACTGAAAACAGATATTGATAAAGTTACTGAAAACAGACATTGACAAAGATAATGAAAACAGATATTGATAAAGATACTGAAAACATACATTGGCAAAGATACCGAAAGCAGACATTGACAAAAATACTGAATACAGACATCAGCAAAGATAATGAAAAGAGACATCAGTAAACATTCTGAAAACAGACATTGACAAAGATACTAAAAACAGACATTGACAAAGATACTAAAAACAGACATTGACAAAGATACTAAAAACAGACATTGACAAAAAAGTAGCTTTAAAAAGGACAGTGTTTTCATATATACAGATGGAATATGTGGACTGCCTCTCCACATAATCTGTCTGCATGTCTTACTCGATGGATGTCTGAAACTTGAGCAGAATGTCTGCCAGTTTATAACATGGGTGGCATGTGTGACATGTGCATAATAGTGCATAGCGCTTACAGTTACATTGTGTCTGGCCATGTATTACCCAGCTGAGCTTGACGTGTTGTCCTTGAGGGATGTTCAATAAAAACCATTAATGCCATGAAGCAGTATTATGGCATCTGTACCGACTTTACTCAAATGGCAGATTTACTCACGGGGGTATTAGAGAAATACGCATAATGGAATTATGACATTACGTGCTTGTTTTTGTACATGTCAGCCAGATGGTCATTAACAGAGCGTAACAGTAAAGTAGGTCCTCAAAACCGCAAACTCATCCAAATTATTGTCCACGTGTACAATAGTTGAGTCGTGTTTGCTGACAATATAGCAGGAAATTTGATATAAGGTGTGGTACACGATACTGGATGTCAGAGAAATACCATAGAAACAGCTGAAAGATCTATGTAGAACTGGGGGAAAATAATGAAAATCAGCAAAATATTGAAAAAGAGGCAAAGATAATAGAATAATTATGAGATTAACAAGAACTTTTATTGTAGGAAGATATTCCAAAGATAGGAAGAAATGGGTTGGATAATGCAGAAAAAGCAAAAAAAGGATTGTCATAGAAAATAAAGCAATGTAAACACAAATTAGTGATAGATAGATGAAGCATAGTGTTTTATTGTTTATCAAGTATTCACAGATGATGTGAATGAGGAGCCAGAGACAATGGGTTTATCCCTAAATTTTATAGGTGAGGATAAGAGCAACTGGCAGCAGAATGGGGCAGGATTTAAGGCGGTGGATGTGGTGGGGGAGCTGGTCAAGTTAAATGGCACATGCTCCCTGAGGGAGGACACAACATGAAACATTCTGCATCAGAGTCTGTGGCCGTGTACCTCAGGGACATACACAGGTCCTGTTACCAAGCAGACAAGCCTTGCTACTATGCAGTGTGCAACATTCAGGAGGGCTTTGCTTTATTGGTACAACAGTAAAAAGAAACACATACAAAAACAAAGGGTCATGACACTATTTTGCATCACTATGACCTTGATGTATTTTGCTCAACAAAATTAGCTTGATGATGTCAAATTCTCCTGCTTAAATCCCAAAATGACCTTGATTATCTACCCACGGCACAGAGTAACCTTTATGATGTAAACTTTTACCGTCCTAGTTATTGGTGACCAATACCTAGGAAATATCCTTGATGCTTTCTGTGTTGTCATAAAGGATGACTTCGAAACTAGAATGGCATTAATTTTGTTATTTATTCAAATGCTCATCAAATTGAATGAGAATAAATTATCTGCTCTTATGATAGCACCTTAGAGTGACTCTGATAGAATTTTAGAACAACTTGTTTTTTTTTTTAAATCCGGACCTTGATCATAGAGATCCTGGCTGTAAAACCAGAGGCCCTTGCGGTGTCACTGACCAGTAGATTGATAAACGTATGCTCCCAGTACTGAGAACAAATAGATGACAGTCTACATAGAACATCCACTGGTCCCCATACAAACAACTTAACAAATTGAATCTTGCATAAAAGATCTGTGTTTGTCAGGGCTTTAAAATTGGAGGCACTAGGCCTGGAATAGAAGCTGCAGGTGGCTTTGTCTGAGAGTATTTGTGTGCGGTAGTTATGTCTGGATTCAGCCGGCAGTCATATAGAGGCCCTATGATTGAAGGCTCACCGCTCACACGTAATACACTGCAAACCTGATTAAATGTCTCACAACTGCCTCTAATATTGACATATCAGGCTGAATCTCAGCCAAGTTGGCAAAGATCATCATCACACTTTTTAACATAGGATCACTTGGTACTTAAGTATAGTGTATGAGATTTTATTCCTCAGCATGATTGCATTAAGTGTCATTAAGTGGTCAGAATGTTACATTCATATTAAGGCTGCATCTGATGTGTTAGTGGTATCTTCTGCAAGCATCTGATTGAGGTTATTTTTGTCTTCATATTAAGGTATCTTACGGGTATGCCCTGTACTTTATCTGTACCTCACAGCACAATTAGGACGTGAGGCGAGAGCTTATCCCATTTATTCTGATTAAGAAATTGTTTCCTTAAAATTCCACATGATAGGTTTTATAAAATCATATAGTTGCGTTAGATGATGTGGAATTCAGCAGATAAATGAAGCTTGAGAGCAGAAGAAAGGGCAAGCCGAGCCATGAGTGTGCTCACTTGATGAGCCCTCCCCGGGGCAGCCAGATGCACCTGTTACTGTCAGTCTCCTGGGGGAGACTGGGTACCAATGATCACATGAAAGGCCTTCTTAATGGCCAACCTATGTCACCCTGCACTCATTTCATCTCATCTTGTGTTTCAAGTGTCCAGGAGCAATTGTTGTTATTGTATGTTGGTGGGAACCTTCATCAAAGTTGGGAGGAGTGGGGGCCACATTTCAACTGGTTATGTGCCTACCTGCTATAATACTTCATCTTGCTGATTAGCTTTACACATATTACAAGTGTTTCCTGGCCATTTGTCTGCAGGCACATTATGGGCCTCACTGGCTACTAAATAATGCTGTTTGTGTCTCTCTCACACATCTGCTTCTAGACTTCGGAGGAGTCATATGTGTCATAAGCCAGTAGTAAGCTTATATTCAGGAAGTTGGGCTCGAGAGTGCTCTGTCTTTCTTAAATTCGGGCATTGGGGCGGGAAAGTGTCCTGTCTGGCTTAAATTCAGGCATTGGGGCTGTAGAGGGTCCTTTCTTGCTGAGATTTGAGCATTGGGGCTGTATAATGCCCTCTTTTGCTTAGATTCAGGCATTGGGGCTGTAGAGTATCCTGTCTGGCTTAGATTCAGGCATTGGGGCTGTAGAGGGCCCTGTCTGTCTTAGATTAAGGCATTGGGGCTGTAGAGTATCCTGTCTGGCTTAGATTCAGGCATTGGGGCTGTAGAGTATCCTGTCTGGCTTAGATTCAGGCATTGGGGCTGTAGAGTATCCTGTCTGGCTTAGATTCAGGCATTGGGGCTGTAGAGTATCCTGTCTGGCTTAGATTCAGGCATTGGGGCTGTAGAGTATCCTGTCTGGCTTAGATTCAGGCATTGGGGCTGTAGAGTATCCTGTCTGGCTTAGATTCAGGCATTGGGGCTGTAGAGTATCCTGTCTGGCTTAGATTCAGGCATTGGGGCTGTAGAGTATCCTGTCTGGCTTAGATTCAGGCATTGGGGCTGTAGAGTATCCTGTCTGGCTTAGATTCAGGCATTGGGGCTGTAGAGGGCCCTGTCTGTCTTAGATTCAGGCATTGGGGCTGTAGAGTATCCTGTCTGGCTTAGATTCAGGCATTGGGGCTGTAGAGGGCCCTGTCTGGCTTAGATTCAGGCATTGGGGCTGTAGAGGGCCCTGTCTGGCTTAGATTCAGGCATTGGGCTGTAGAGTGTCCTGTCAGGCAGTTGAGAATGTGCCAGCAAGGATATGGCATCATGAAACATGAGACAGAGATTTCATGACATCAGTAAATAGGTATCTTGTTGCAGTGTAATGTGACATTGGAAGACTATGGCATCATATTTCACATAATTTGTGAAGATAAGGATTTATGTGACTTCATAAGATTCAGGCAAAATGTGACATCATGAGAATGTTTCCACATGTGACATCATGATGAGACTGTGGGATGACTGAGGCTTACTTTATTTGCTTTGGGATTAGGTGGGTTGTGGGGATAGTTATATGAGAGACCTGACTGTAATTATACTGGGTATAGGAGAATATACACACATAGCAAAACATCTCATACCAAGATATCTCTCACAAACTTCTTCCCTCCATTTGCCGACAAATGTAGCAGAGAGAATGACCATAAAAGAAACTAACAATAAATAGACTCTGTGACTTTATGTGTTGAAAAAAAGAGAATATTCTCTGCCCTTTACATCCTTTATACATTCTATAATACAGGGAATTGACAATATGTTATAATTTGGTGAGTTGTTTACACTGAAAGCATAGTATCAGAAGTTTTTTTGCCAATTTGCTCGGCTGCGTATTTGCTAAAGGGCTTAGGCTTGGAGGGGCGGTGTGAAGGGGGAGGTCTGGCCAATAGGATAATGCCTCTATCTCTGGCCATGGTGTCTTCAGCTGCCCATTGCAAAGATGCCACAGGACTTTGAAGGTTCTAATCAGGCGATAATGGCCGTCAGGTATTGGCTTGCTGTAATACTGACTCTCATCACCTCCATGTCCAGCCTTTATTGAATTGACTGAATGATTTTTATTCCACCATAGACAGCATATTATTGATAAACGCTTTAGCTCAATTCATGAGAATTATGTGCTGTAGGTTAATTCTAACATAGGTATGGAAATGTTGTTTTTGTTCATGTTTTTTTTCACAAGGAAAGCGGGCCAGCTATTCAGCATGTTGACTAGCTAAAGATTATTGACCTTATGTCCTGGAAATATCCATTTCCCTGTAATAGGTAGAGCAGGGATTGTCACATTGTGATAGATTGGGTTAAATGGGGAAGTGACCTATGTGACTGGTCCCTGGCAAGAGGCTGCATGTTTTGACGGGTACCTCACCGGAGAGTGATATATGAAGACTGACCACAAAGACTGATCTGTGACCCGTTATACCTAAATACAGAACACTTGGAATCAGCACAAATTGCCAAGACTAATGAGTTAAGATTGATTATCACGACATTTGTCCACCATTAGGACAAAGATAACAATACTGTCCCTGCACTCTCCCATCCAGACTGTATTCATCTTATTCAAAAGTACCATACAATCTGGAAAATCATACAGATGCATTCTATTTTTTCATTGACGTTCTTTGAATTTATGACCGGAGAGTGTGCATTCTGTATGCATGTCTGTTAAGAATATCATGTTGGGGGCAGAAGCTTGACATAACTAAAGCAGTTACTGACACTGAAAAACAGGTTTGTTAAAGAGGTCCATTATTTGATAAGAGGTAATAAGATATAACCCAAAATATATGAAAGACTAAAATGACAACCCTAGCCCTAACGCAAGTAATTTAGTTTTCAATAATGCACAATTATAAACTAAAAGAGACTAACATTGATACATCATTACTCTAAAATCAAATAGTTATGTAAAATTATACATACTACTGAACTCAGATAAAGATAAAGATGAAGTATTGATCACTCAAGTTGACAGCTGTAATTAATGCACATAAATATGGCATTGCGCATAATGCGTCCCGTTAAAAACTAGTGCCAAATGTGCGTTTCTAATTAGGTTATCGCTGACTCAGCGTCCTGTCAGCGGTATTATCGGGTCTCGTTTGTGATGCAGAGCTGATGTGACATTGCTAGAACCAAATTTGGCATATAAACATGTTATTATTGAGAAGTCATTGTGTCCATGCCAACTATTGTATGCTGTGCCAAGAAATTTACACATGAAATAAGCAATGTTATGAGTTTTCTCAGTCTGCAGATCCACGCAATATTTCTGCTTATTTGTGTGCTCCACCTTCCATGGGAAAGATTTTCAGATTAGACATAAAGAGGTTTTATATATATTTTTTGTATGAAAATTCTCCACTAGGAATATATCGGAAAAAAATCATTTTTCCATGGAAGAAATGAAAGTTGGGAGTGATTTATGCCCGGCCTGTAACTTGCTCTTAGAACCAGAATTTTCGTTGTGATGCATATCAGAACAAATGGCAAAAAATCCATGTATTGATTCAGATTTTGCAAATGAGATATGTTTTGGAAAACAGCAACACAGGTTTTATGACAATTAGCAAGGAGATATGTACAGTGCTACCTGCAGTGAAAATATAAACATATTGTGGTCATAGATCATGATACTAAAAATTCATTCCTTTTGATATTTAAAGATTAATGAATCATATTAGGGGCCAGTCTCCAGGGAAACATTCAGAGACGTATGTAAGATCCATGATCAATTCATATTTCACCATTATAGCAATTGTTTTAAGGGGCTGATCGCCATGGTAACAAGCTGATGTATGTCAGAACAATAGTGCATGTTGTAAGGGGCCTGTGAGCCATGACAAGTAGGTCACGGTGAGGCTGTGGGTACTAGGTGGCACTGATCAATATCTGGCTCTGTGTCCCTGCCAGGCTGGTAGTGCACAGATTCCTGACGAGACCAATAGATTAGAGAAAGCCACCGCAGCATCATGTTAAAAAGCATCCCCTTGTTTTATGCATAAAGGAAAAGACAGCCACAATGCTATTGTCTGTAATGGCTTCCCCACATATAAAAGGTCTGTGGTTTCCATGTGTTAGCCCCATACAACTGTTATCCTGTAGCTCCATTCAAACAGAAGAATAGCAGATCTCATAAATATATATGTATATAGTCAGGCCACAAGTATACATTCCTACATTACTATACATCAGTGTGGTGTATCAGAACAACTCGTAATCTTAAGCTTGGAGTGATCTTGTCATGGACCAATAAGAGATAGATATGAGAATATGTTATTCATGTAACATTAAAAGTCTTATTACAGGCAGGAGTGGGCAGAAATATCTGCAGTAATGTTATAAGAGGGGACCTATAAGAGGCTTCCTCATATAACATATAATAAGACAGATTTAGATTAGATTTTATTACAATAGACATGTGGTATGTACAATTTACATGAAGTTAAAAGGCATATATACAAAATATCAAAATACTTTTAAATTGTAATTGGCCACCCAGCCAGAATGGCTTATATGTCATTATTTTCCTCTGAATTAAAATCATTAAAAAGTCTTTTGCATCTTTCATCGTAGCATTTCACAATGAATTTAGCAGTCTCTTTAATTACATTAGGGCTATTCATAATTGTATCAAATTTCCTGGAATCATCCAGCTCTGTGAAATGTGGCACTACATTGTTCATGAACGTATAATACATTTGTCTCTGATGATGATATATATTGCAATTAAATAAGAAATGGAGTTCTGTTTCTGGCACCGAATTACACAGAAGGCATATGCGCTGCTCAGGTGTCAAAGGCCTAGGTCCATAGCGCCCTGTTTCAATCCTCAGCGGCAAGATACCGCACCTTAATTGACTAAACAGAGATCTCTGCTGACGATTGAGCCTCACTTTTAAATAACATTCAGGCTGCCATTCTCTCTTGCAGAGCCTATACGTCCTTAGCTTAGCTGACTGTTGCAAGTCAGCCTTCCAATGATGCTCATCCCGTAACCTGAGTTCATTCAAAGCACCTTTTAAAACATTATTTAATGAGATACTATCTGGGTCCAAAACATCAATCATATCTGGTTTTCCAATTGAAATAAAAACCTTTTTCAAGTCTGTAAACCAATTACTGCGATTCAGTCTTGATTCCCATTTATACAACTGTTTAGGGAGTCTTGAATCTGGCATACACAGTATCCTGTACCACAGTTTGATCATGTCAATTTGTCGACGGATGACAGGAGAGGTCCATGCAACATCGCCTTGTATTGCAGTGTTTGGAGAAAACCTGTGAACACCCAGAAATGCTCTAATTGCTCTGTTCTGTATGGTATTGCATTTGTCATAGACTTTGAATCCCCACACGGCACCACAGTAATCCATAACTGGCACTACACATGTATCAAAAAGCTTTTTATACAACTCATAATACATCCCTCCTGCACATTTATATTTATTTATTACTGCTCCAAGAGATCTTCCTGAGGCCTCAGCTAGCACTTTAGATGTGTGGGTAAAATCAAGAAACTCATTTAGCTCACAGCCCAGATATCTGTAGGATTCTGCCACCTGAATGACATTTTGACCACATGTGAACACAAACTGTGATCTAGGAATATTACGTGGGCGGAAGTGCACAACTTTGGTTTTATCATAATTTATCAACATTCTCCATCTAGACGTCCAATTATGCACCACATCTAGCAGCTTCTGTAGTTCCTCATCATTATTTCCAAAGATCACAATGTCATCTGCATAGAATAGACAGCACAATTTAATACCATCCGCAATAGATATTCCACATCCAGTAGATTTTAGTTCCTCGGCCAGGTCATTAATAAAAAGTGCAAATAAAGTTGTGGACAAATTGTCTCCTTGGCGGACCCCAGTCTTTACATCAAACCAGCCTGTCACATGCTGATTGATTTGAACTGCTGATATGGGTGCTGAGTATAATGATTTAAGGCTCCAATATAACTTTCCTGTAATGCCAGACTGCAGCACTTTATGAAACATACAATCATGGTTAACTGAGTCAAACGCCTTTTTCATATCAATGAAGCAGGCTGGGGTGCTCATTTTCATATTTTTCCTGTTCCGAATAACTGCTGTGAGAGAATATATGTGCTCCATGCATGACCTCTTACTCCTAAATCCATTCTGCTCTTCAGCAAATTTGCCATTATCTTCTAGCCATGGTACCATCCTGTTATTTAGCAATGAAGTATAAAGCTTATACATGGTTGGTAATAGGCTTATTCCCCTATAATTAAGTGGGATCCGTGGATCATACTGGCTGCCTTTGGATATAGGTTTAATTATCGCCCTTTTCCATACTGATGGTATTAATCCTGTGTCAAAGCATTGGTTAAACAAAGTACATAACATTTGAATTGATGAGTCATTCTTATATACCTCATTAGGCAAACCATCACATCCTGCAGCTTTATTATTTTTTGCTGATCTCACAGCTTTGGAGACTTCTTGCTGACTAACGGGAGCATACATTATACTAGGCATATCTAAATCTGGGTTTTCCTGACTGTTCAACCTTGTTTCATATTCTGAGTTCTGTTCTTTAATTTCCTTTAAAAACTCCTCATCAAATGTCTCACTGGTGGTATTTCCAAACAATTTCTCATAATCACATTTCCACTTTTCTAGTACTTTTTCAAGTTCACTTATCACATCACCATCCTCTGAAATTGTCTCTAATGGAATGTCTTTCTTTCTAAAGTTTGGTCCAAGATTGTTTATTTTATTCCAGAATTGTTTTGGATCATTGGTCTCAAAAGTAAGTAATTCCTGTTGTTGCTCATCTTGAAAAATCCTTTTAGATTTCTTATAAAGCTTATCAAACTGTCTTTGGGTACTTTTAAATTTCTCCTTTAACCTCCTTAAAATTTGTTTTTGTCCTCTGAAAGATCTGAAGTCATTTTCACAGCTCTCAGGCAATGGTGTTTTGATCCGCTTTTTAACCTGGGCCTGCCCTGTCTGTGTCACTGGGTCACACACATAATCACTAGACTGTGACAGGTCATTTGGCTTTTCATTAACTCTGATATCAACACACAGAATGTTGTGATCTGGTATTGTTCCACATGGCTTATAGCCTAAACTATCACATAATTGTCTGGGGGTGTGTATGCTGAATGACTCAATATATTCCAATACATGGTGTGGGACAAAAACATAATCCACTACTGATCTGCCTTTTGAAGTCACAGATGTCCATTGGTTTGTGTCACCTATGCGACCATTCACCACACAGCATTTTGACTCATGTAAAAATTCTATGAATGTATCTCCATGCTTATTTTGCACATTGTCTATATGGTTCCTCTCACAAACATGATCAACTTTGTCAATGTAATCTTTACTGTCACTGATACGGGCATTTAGGTCACCACAGTATATTTGTAACTCTGTATCCTGGGTACTATATATTCCTGCTAATAATTGGTCAAAATATGACTGCCCATCACGACCCCAGTATCCACTTTCAGGGGGTAGATAGCAGCATCCAACTATAAATGAATTCTCACTGGTTTTCTGTGTAAATTTTATTCTCAGTATACCTTCATAGCATTTGTCAATCACTTCAACATTATAATCACCATACAATGATGATCTCACAAAGACACCAATACCTCCTGATCCAGTTTTGGCAGTTTTTCTCACATGCTTACGGTTAAAAGGTATCCATTTATATCCATTAAAAGAAATATTTACATTTGGCAAAAGTTTTGTTTCTTGCAAACATATCACATCAGGGTTGATGACACTTAAGAGTGTTTTTCTTACATCACTGTTTACCTCAGTCCAGGAATTTACATTCCATGATGCAATCCTTAAGCTTACTAGCTGGGATATATCCTATTGACTGATTGCAGCACCATCTGTTGGCTGAGGATTCTCTGACTGGCCACGAAATAGCTGCCCGTCTATGAACAGCTTTCCTTGTGTAAATCTCCATTTCTTATTTTCTTGTTTGGCCTTCTCAATCACTGGCTGTAGGCGCCGCTTGGCAGCCATATCCTCATCTGTTTGATCATCAGTTATAAAATATTTCTCCTTTCCAATCTTCTCTCTTTTCTTTTTGAGAATTTGGACCTTATCCTGATTGCTCTTTTTGGTAAGATCCCTAATGTCATTTTGTGCAATATTGATAGATTTTCCCTGTTCTGCACATCGTATATCCACTTTGTTAACCTGTTGTTCCACTTCTGTTAATCTGGCACCAAAAGTATCCAGTTTGTCATTAACTCCTCCAATGAGTGAAGTCAATCTGTCAAAGTTTTTTTGAGAAGTATCCTGCATTTCTCTAAGAGTTTCCATCAGTGATTTATCTTCTCCATCATAATCTTCCCTTTCAGATTCCCTTTTCTTTATGCAATCTTTACATAATGTGTGTCCCCTCTTTGCCTGGTTTTGTTTACAGTCCTCACATGCAGCCATGCTTGGGTGATTTCACTTATACTGGTCACACACAGTCACAGGTCAATTCAGACCTCCACAGTAATCCCAGCTCAGGGGTGCCACTGCCTGGTTGCTTGGGGCAACCAATCAAACAAAAAGTCAGCACAGTCAAATTTCCAAACTTTTTGGTCTCCAAACTTCACAAAATGTTCACTTTTTAGCACAGAATTTTTGCTTTATCCTGTTCTAGGTACCTTAATCCACAATTTGATCAACATTTCCATGGTTAAAAGTCTCATATATCCATAAGTTTCACAATTTTCCTTCTGTGTTTAAAATGTGTCTGACTGCTTGCTTTCACTCACAACTCACTCCTCAAGATTGTGGGAAGAGGCATGTCCTGCCACAGTGTGCATGCAAAATTGTACTTTAATATGAGGAGATAAGTCAAACACGACAACGCCATGGGGTCATAGGAGGAGGTGTGTCCTACATGTATATTACAGTACCAGAGGGTCACAGAAAGTGCGTCCTATATTATAGTACCAGAGGGTCATAGGAGGAGGTAAATCCTAGGTGACAATGCCAGAGGGTCATAGAAGGAGGTGTGTCCTATATTACAGTGCCAGAGGGTCATAGGAGGAGGTGTGTCCTATATTACAGTACCAGAAGGTCACAGAAAGTGTGTCCTATATTATAGTACCAGAGGGTCATAGGAGGAGGTAAATCCTAGGTGACAGTGCCAGAGGGTCACGGGAAGAAGTGTGTCCTATATTACAGTACCAGAGCGTCACAGGAGGAGGTGTGTCCTATATTACAGTGCCAGAGGGTCATAGGAGGTGTGTCTTATATTACAGTGCCAGAGGGTCATAGGGGAGGTGTGTCCTATATTACAGTGCCAGAGGGTCATAGGAGGTGTGTTCTATATTACAGTGCCAGAGGGTCACAGGAGGAGGTGTGTCCTATATTACAGTGCCAGAGGGTCACAGGAGGTGTGTCCTACATGACAGTGCCAGAAAGGCGGAGGAAGAAGGCATGTCCTTCGTGATCATGTTTGGAGTTGATGGTTGCTTGGGAAGAAATGAAAAGGAAACATGTGTCTCCAACCTAAAAATCTCATTGGTGTTAGTGCTGTTTGAAACCTTACACCCTCCTCATAATTGAATATGACCCAGGATTATGGAGGAGTTTTTCTGCACGTCGAGTACCCTCATAATATGGTTTACGAAACTGCCAATATGATTTTTATATTTAGACCAGATGTAATTTGTAAATTTCATTCATAGGATATTCACTGTGGGCGGAAATATGAGCCATATTGGAAGTAAACTATATTATGACATTGAAAGCATGGTGCCCCAATGTTGTGGGTTGTGTGTCTAGATGGGTTTCCATACGTTACCACCTCTACCTCATCCACAAAATCCAATAAGTTTTATTATGGGTGAAATATGGAGTGAGAATATGTAATCATGGTGCAGCCCCATGGCAAGATCTGCCTCCTTCTACTCGGGGCAGGTATAATGATGCCTGTACTGTTACCCAAGTGGGAGCCAGTATTTGCCTGTGCTGGGTAATATACTGCGCTCTCCATAGACTGTTGTAACTTTCTTTAAAAAAGACAAAAAAAAGACCCCGGGCCAGATATCAAAATAGATAAGCTGTCGTCAAAATTGCAGGTTTTTTTTTATAGAAACTAAGAGAGTAGGATCATAAAGATTGGAAGCCACAAGCAGGGTATATATAGTGTGTACACGTACTTATATAGGCACAATAAACATCATGCCAGGTCTGGAAGAGAATATCTAAACATGTTACATAGTCTACCACATTGGCTTCTCCAGGTCTAGAAGAAAATATCTAAACATCTTACATAGTCTACCACACTGGCTTCTCCAGGTCTGGAGGAGAATATCTAAACATGTTACATAGTCTACCACATTGGCTTCTTCAGGTCTGGAAGAGAATATCTAAACATGTTACATAGTCTACCACACTGGCTTCTCCAGGTCTGGAGGAGAATATCTAAACATGTTACATAGTCTACCACATTGGCTTCTTCAGGTCTGGAAGAGAATATCTAAACATGTTACATAGTCTACCACACTGGCTTCTCCAGGTCTGGAAGAGAATATCTAAACATCTTACATAGTCTACCACATTGGCTTCTCCAGGTCTGGAAGAGAATATCTAAACATGTTACATAGTCTACCACATTGGCTTCTCCAGGTCTGGAAGAGAATATCTAAACATGTTACATAGTCTACCACACTGGCTTCTCCAGGTCTGGAGGAGAATATCTAAACATGTTACATAGTCTACCACACTGGCTTCTCCAGGTCTGGAAGAGAATATCTAAACATGTTACATAGTCTACCACATTGGCTTCTCCAGGTCTGGAAGAGAATATCTAAACATCTTACATAGTCTACCACACCGGCTTCTCCAGGTCTGGAGGAGAATATCTAAACATGTTACATAGTCTACCACATTGGCTTCTCAAGGTCTGGAAGAGAATATCTAAACATGTTACATAGTCTACCACACTGGCTTCTCCAGGTCGATACTAGTGGCCATTATCGCCTGACTAGGATGAACTTCAAAATGCTCACGTGATTGTCTTGAAATGTGTTTAAGTTATTTTGCTCCAGGTCCTCTCTGAGGGGAGTTCCTGCACTGAGATATATCTATGCAAATCACCCATTAGCTGAAATTTTGTTCATTGTTTATATTTTATTGTTGATTTATTCATCAGTTATATAGAATCTTAATCATTGTCAGGTATAATCTCCATGTTCGGGAAGTATCATTGCCAACAAATCTTCTGAATCCAGAGATATAAGAATATTTAATAATATCCACCCTGGGTCCCAACAGTTCCCTTGGATGTTGTAACATGCATCACGATTCTATTGCTGATAAAATTCAAAATTATACATTTTTTATCAAACTAATTAATGGCACTTTTCTAGAATACATTGGATGTTTCTGGAATATTTGCCTTTTTTTGTTAGATTATATGAGTGAATGAAATACACCAATGTAAGCTTGAGAGGCTGAAGGAAAAGGGAATATCACTAATTAACTTCTCAAAAATATCACAAACTAAGGAATAGTTTGGATTTCTTTATCAAACCATACATGATTTAAGATGAGTGAGATTTCAGACTGTAGTGTTTGTTGTACAATGAATATCAGAGTTTCTTCTATATGTGGGGGAAGTAAAGCATAGACTCTGTGGTGATCTAAGCAATTATGCTGCCATTGTGCACCGCTGTGTCGTGTAGGATCATCAAGGTGAAATCGAGGGAAATACACACGTTACTCAGCTTCATCAAGATGTAGAAATAGAAAATGAAGCTAACTTTACGTGAAGTAAATGCAGTCTGGGGAGTTAGGACAGGTAGGGTTTCCATGGTGACAAGAAAAACCACAGGAAATTTGCTGTCGTTTTTATAATTTTGGTCGGAAGTTTGTATTGTGGGTTTGACTGGTCTCTTGACAGTCAGTCACATGACACAAAGGATAGGATCATGACTAGAATGAATCTCCACGAGTACGAAACCCAACTTACATTCCTCAAACAAAGCTCTTTACTTATTCTAGGTCAGCCTTAGCCAATATAGACTGGTGCCAGCTTGCCATATTTTTAATGAGGGCCAGATACTTAGACTGGTGCCACCAAGGGCTTTATCCTCAGACTGGTACCATATTTATAATGATGATGACTGGATGATATTTCCATATTGTATTCTCACAAAACCGAGTAACATAGAATATAGAGAATAATCAAACAATTCCGAGCAATGAATACCAATTGATAGTATGAGTGACAAGAAATCCTTTTTGAAAAAAATATCCAATTTGCTTTTTGGAGATTATATAATGAGTTATCTAAATCTTGCAGCAATCTTTCAATGATATCAGTGCTTTAAATATTACGGACAGAGACTTACTGTAATAAAGATTCACTAGACCAATGTTTGGATTACAATTCTATATTAGTAAAAAACATTTAAAGGGTGCTATTTATATCCCATCTCAGATAATTTTCATCTTTTTGAGGACTTTCTGCTGAGGTGACCTTTGTAGGTCAGTATTGTAGAGGTCATTTCATGATGGCTGGGCTGTCAGACTCACTGTGGTTGTTCTGCGTCATTCTCCGGCCATCTATCTTCCCCCATCTCATGCCTCAGATACCTCATTTAAAGTGACAACGTCCAACCTTTTCACAAAGTGTGTATTCCGAGATAATCAAATCCCAAAAGGAAATTGTTAAAAGCAGTTCTTGTTTGGCATATTTCAATTTGGTGAGGCTGAAGTCAACATGACCATTGTCTGCAGCCGTCTGACGGCGCTCAGAACTCGTGGCCATCATTATACATCATCATGCTTACACTGTCATTTTGCACTTCTAAAAGGTCAACTAATATGATAGATTAGTCCATCAGCCATGTTCCTTCTATGTCTTACTCTATCTAAAATAATTAATGCCAAAGCAGAAGTAAACATGAAAGCAATATTCACTATTTCTGTGTGCCAACTTCATCTTAATTAACAAAGTACATGTCAGTCATTTGTCATGAAATATTAATAGCTAATTAATGGCTAATTAAATATTAGTTATGTATTCATGAGAAGATTTGTAAAATTTAAGTTTTAAACAGAATTGTGTTTTTTTTTGTCATGTTTCAGGTTATGGTATAGCAAAACTGATGGAGATCCCAATGCGTCACGAGGATACCTGGCGTACGCGGACGCACTCCCCCAGTGGCTTAATGCAGATGACATCAAGGGACACAAGTACCCGGAGTACGAGTCCTTCACTGCCGTCCTGGACAGAGTTAATAAAGACCTGAGGGAAAACCCATTAGAAGGTGACTACCAATCTTCTTATTTTATTTATAATAATGAAATCTTAGGTTGTTTTTGGTTTCAAGCTCAAATCAAAGTCTGCACTAATGCATTTATCCTAACTGGATAATGTCAGATGGCCCGCATTCTCCCGTGAATGTGCAAACTTGCAGAAAATGTTATCAAAAAGTGAATATTTGAAAGAAATGTTATTATCTATGGAGTAAGGAGGTTAGCTTTAAGCCTTCTGAGCATCAGGGATTATCAGTAGATAAGCCAGGAGATAAGCCATAAAGAAGCCCCACTTTGAAGATAAGAGATATTTTCATTTTCAGGAAGTTAATCAAGAAAGCTAAAGGTTTATCACCAAGGGAGAAGTGGGAATTTATAGAAGTAGGTCAGGTACATTGTAAGCAAGCGAGAAAAAACAATTGGCAGATGTGTCATGTTTCAAAAGCATAAATTTTGTTCCTTCTGTGGCATAAGTTAGTTTTTTTAAAGCACATGATAGACGTTAGGTGTATATTGTCTCAGGAAGGCTGAGCAGTGTGGGAGTTTCCCATGACTGAGGTTAATACAGAGACAAAGTTACATCTCGGAGTTGCCGACTCGCAGGCAGGCTTTTGATCTTGGTATGTGTCTCTCTTCCTGCTCTGTCGTGTTCTTACTCTTGCGGTTTTTTGGGGTATGGATTTTAGGATAAATGTTTGCAATGGCCTCTTGAAGAATACAATTTCCATCTCCTATTGATCGCAGTGAAAAATGGCCGGTTATGGTTACTGGGTGTACATCTCAGGGGCAGAGATCAGTCTCTGGATTCCAGGAACTGACCTCAATCCTGGCCAATCGGCAGACAGCGGCCTGCAATGGATGAAAGATTATCAAAGTAGCACATAGTTTGCAACTTGGCACAGTGAAAGGTGCAAACTGATTGAAGATTGGTTACAATTATTGACTGATGTTCTCATATAAACACTTGTAAAGTGGCAGACTTGAGGTAAGATTTACGTGTTTGAAGAGGACCAGAGAGGACCTCTGGTGGGATGCAGTGGCAGGCCCTTCTCATGTGTGCGGCTCAGTGTATCGCAAAGAATTGATTATACAAGAAGTCGATTAAAGTAAATAATACAAAAATGGACACCACAGGGGACAAAGGTGGCCAGGCATGGCAGCCACATTTGATAGGCGCTCATATTTCTTTGGAAGTTCATATTGAGTGCGGCCCAACTAGGCCTTTCTTGTGCAGTAAGTCAAGCCACCATGACATGAGATTCACAGGACACAACTGCACACAAAATGCTTCTAGGCACCATATGGCAATTAAGATGAAGATACACAACATACCAAGACTGGTTTTTTATTTTGATACACTTTATCCTTCAGTTTAACTGAAATTCAATGGAATGGATATCCTGGCACTTGTTAAAATAGTACTTGAGGTGGGGTGCCTGGGAATGGACATCCTGGCACTTTTAACTAGAGCTTGCAGTATCTCTTTGCATGTGAATGGACATCTTTATATGTTCATGGAAAATCCTTGAATAGTGTTTTTTTATTTTGATACACTTTAATCTTCAGTTTAACTGAAATTCAATGGGATGGGTATCCTGGCACTTTTAACTATGGAGCCTGGGGTGCCTGGGAATGGACATCCTGGCACTTTTAACTATGGAGCCTGGGGTGCCTGGGAATGGACATCCTGGCACTTTTAACTATGGAGCCTGGGGTGCCTGGGAATGGACATCCTGGCACTTTTAACTATGGAGCCTGGGGTGCCTGGGAATGGACATCCTGGCACTTTTAACTATGGAGCCTGGGGTGCCTGGGAATGGACATCCTGGCACTTTTAACTATGGAGCCTGGGGTGCCTGGGAATGGACATCCTGGCACTTTTAACTATGGAGCCTGGGGTGCCTGGGAATGGACATCCTGGCACTTTTAACTATGGAGCCTGGGGTGCCTGGGAATGGACATCCTGGCACTTTTAACTGGAACTTGCAGTATCTCTTTGCATGTGAACGGACATCTTTATATGTTCATGGAAAATCCTTGAATAGTGTTAGTATGGAAAAATGAGATTGAAGAGATTGACTCATGCTATTTGTCATTATGGATGTGAACTTGCAGTCCTTTACATGCACGGTCATGCTGCTAACATTTGTACATGCAAAACACAAATAGATTGTATTTCATTCAATCACCCACACTTGTCGAAGTGAATTTGGTAAATAGCTTAAGTGGATTGTGTTACATACTGTAGCCTTTAATTGTCAAAGTGAATTAATAAAAAACCCTGAGAGTGGGTTTATGATGTGTATTCCTGGCACATTGCAAAGAGATTTTATTGCTCCTTCAGTAATTATAAAGCGTATTCCTCTCAACTCTCTCCTACAAGTTGTGTAACAGTGGAAGGGAAGATTTTTGATATTATATCTGAAAAGACTTTCAATCAAAAGTTGTGAAAGAAAAAAATATGTTAAATAAGCTTGAAATCACAGAGCCTCACTTTGAAATATCAATTATGGGATGTCATGAGGCATGGCACGGATATGTGTATACATAGAGTTACCACCTCAGAAAATGAATAGCTTATTTGCATAACAGTTTGACCTTTCTATGGATTTATCGGGTCAAGAAATTGTAAAGCAACGTGAGAATCGTGTCCAATTGCAAGGTATTGATAAACTAATATTAATGCTAGATTCATCAATAAAGCAATTTGTGAGGTCATGTGATATGTGTGTAGAGTGTAACATCAGAGGGATACATCAATGCCTCCGCCTATGTGTAAATGTATGTCTGGACCTGATTCATAGATCCTGCTTGAAGCTTACAGAGGTTTGTGCCTGCTCTACCATGACTTGACATCAACACACACAAGTAATCTAAAAAAAAGAGAGCATACTAGATAAAAAAATAATGCATTCTAGATAAAAAAAATAGAGCATTCTAAAAAAAAAATACACCATTCTAGAAAAATAAATGTATCGGATATGTTGTGATGACTCTAATTTTACTAAAGGAAAGAGCCATTTAAATTTGGTGTAATATTTTCTTCTCAGTAAACTGTAAGGTTTCATAGTCACACATAGATTTTGAGGCCCAGCTTGGTTGTTAACAATCCAATTTTATTGGGATTTCTGTCTATTTTTATTTAAACTGGTGACAAGAAAATTTCTCCTATGTTGAAGAATATTGTCAAGCATATCTGCCATCTTGTTTGATGACATGGTGTGTGACAACCTGCTGTCCGGCTGAACATGAATGCCTTTACATCTCAAGACAGATCAATAACAAACACTTCTCAATTGGAATTAGAATTAGACTTGTCACTGGGAGTGATGCATCTATCATGCAATGGTCCAATGCTATGCTGGCGTTTAAGTGGCCATATTCAGATTGTTTCCTTAACACTTGCTGTGTCATCGTATGTTGTTTTTGCACTCGCAAGGCTGGCTGTTATGCTGAAGTAATAAAATACAATGCTCTAAAGCTAGATGGCTCACAACCCAAGATGCAATTCATACATGGATTTGTTACGTCTTCCCTAATACCACGTACACTATTACTTGCTGTTCTCTAACTTTTAAAATAATATACCTCAGCAAAATTCTGAGTTGAGAAATACATGCGAATAACAAAACAACATCAAACAAGCATAATGCTTTTTGTGGAAACTGAATATCATTGACAAAATGAGAACTCTTGAGGCTAAACTTAGGTTATTGGTGCAGTTGATGTGGGCGGGTAGTTGGGTGGTTGGTGAGGTGGATATTTCTGGGCGTGTTCCTGCCGACTTTGGTACCTTCTGGCCAGTCGTGCAGGCAGAGCATGTTTTACATTACAAATCATTATGAAGTACACAAGGCCAGAATATGATAGCAAGTAGCAATCAATACGGCAGGGAGAGCTAGCCCATATCTCGCACAGCCGACCTAGGTCCATCTCACACAGTCAGCAGCCCACCCTCAGCATCTCCCATAAGTTCCCACACCACTCTTAACAGACTTGAAAGACTACCTCTTCTTTGCATTTCTGGACAAAAGAACACCCAGGTTCTTTTCAAAGAATCCTCCCTCCTTGATTGAAAAGAATTGACCCAACAATTTTCTAATAGAAGGACAGAAAACTGTCATGCTCTTGTAATGCAAAATGTCTATACTGCCCGAACTTTTGAGAGAAAAAAATGTTACAGTAAAACTTGAGTGATTCATCATAGAGGTGTTTTATTATAGCCTCTATGTCTGGTTTAATGTCATCTGAAGAACCCAGCCAGTGCATTCATTGAGGACAAACTCAAATTTTACTGCAGTTGGCATTATTTTATTTAGAAAGCAAGGTTATTTTGAGAAATACACTTCATAATTGTCTGATATTCTTACTCAAGAATGAGCTGTTTTGTCTATTTTTGCCTTCTCTTTTATTCCTGTAATTCTATTGTTTATTGTGTTGCTGTCAATGTTTGTAATATATTTTTGGAAACCTTCTACTTGAGTCTACTCCCTTATCTTCACTGGTTATACTCACTAACAGGCTAATGGTGGAATATTGATTCTCTGTCAATTGTACTAATGGTTTGTCTGTCACATAAAGTGATTGACAGTATCTCTATCACATAAAAATGGATTAAAAGGGACCTGATTTCAGACAATGTGATTTGCTATATCAGCTCTCAAGACAAAATGATCTGATATAATTCCTCTTAAAGTGCTTTCTTATTCTCAAACAAATAACCTGATATTTATCATATCAGTAGTTTGGTGCTGTCAGACAAAGTGATTTGATATTTCTCATATCAAAGTGATTTCATGTCAGACAAAGTGATCTGATATTTCTCCAAAGTGATTTCATGTCAGACAAAGTGATCTGATATTTCTCCTAAGTGATTTCATGTCAGACAAAGTGATCTGATATTTCTCCTAACTAAGGAGTTTCATGTCAGACAAAGTGATCTGATATTTCTCATATCAAAGTGATTTCATGTCAGACAAAGTGATCTGATATTTCTCATATCAAAGTGATTTCATGTCAGACAAAATGATCTGATATTTCTCATATCAAAGTGATTTCATGTCAGACAAGTGATCTGATATTTCTCCTATCAAAGTGATTACATGTCAGACAAAGTGATCTGATATTTCTCCTAAGTGATTTCATGTCAGACAAAGTGATCTGATATTTCTCCTAACTAAGGAGTTTTGTGTCAGACAAAGTGATTCAGACAAAGTGGTTTCATGCTGTCTGGCAAAGTGTGTCATACTATCTGGCATATATACTGTAATTTATGTAGTTATATTTTATCTATCAGACGATCAGACAATTGATCTGTACTGATATTTATGCTGTCCAGCACATTTATTAGCAGGAGTTGATTGTGAGTGAGAGTTGTGACTTTACTGGAGAAGAGTTCAGAGATTGTGTGTCACTTTGAGTACCACGGGGGCGGTCACCCACTCTGACTGTCACCCACTCGGCTCAGGCAGCGTCCTTCACATCTTTGGAGTTCACTGGCATTTCTGAGTTTACAGTGAATGGCAGCATTCTTAAAGAAGCAGTTACCTGCTCAAGATGTGTAGAAGAAGATGCAAGTGTAAAACTGGCACCATTTATTGGGATGAATCAAGCTCCATGCGTCCATGTCACATGGGGGCCTGGGTACACCCTGTCAGCATCACACTGTTATTCTGGTCTTATATATTTCCTTGAGTATATTTCATCCCATGACATCGGGGACAATACAATTATTCTCCTTGGGAAGCCCTCCAATAATTTGTAGTTTTCCAGTTCTATATTAGTCATCTGTAAGGACTATTTCATGTAATAGCATTGTTTTAATGTCATTTGAGTCAAGGATTTCATTAATAGAAATAGAAACAATTTAATCTCTAAAGAACTAGCTTAATTACTTTATATTGATTGGCAGGACTAACCACCTTTCTTGACCAGTGTATCTTCATGTTAATTATAATAATTCACAACTATGGTCATTTACTATGCTTAATGAAACGACATGGTCACAAGATCCTGATTCAAGCGGACTGATGTCATTAGCACATTGTTACAGCTCAATTAGGGGTTAATGGTAATGTACATTTCATCCTTTAATTATTACAATTTGATAAAATTTGTGATGTGAACATAAAGATCCTTCCTACAATGAGTCTTGATTTTCAAGCTTTATAACCAAAGCGCAAGGATTTTGTACTCTCTCGCTTCAAGGTCTGAATCCAAAATAGCCCACACCGAGGGACTCAAGGTCGTATCTGATGTAAATTCAAGAAGTGGCTGGAATTGCACCCAAGAGTTCAATACTTTATCTTGATATTGGAGAGGTTTAATATTGGGTGGGCGAGCGCGGGGAGCAAGGATTCTTCCTCCATTAAGCCAACCATTCCCTTCATGTCTTCATCAGGATTTCACCATCTCTCTCCCCCCCGCCGCTCCCATTGTGAGACATACCCTCCCCCTTTCCTCCTACCAGATTTTCTGATGTAAAATGCTCAATTTCAGCAATAATTTTGTTTGTTTAATCTCATATTACATCTCTTGGATGATCAAAGTGATGTGGATAAATGATTTGGAGGAAATTTTAACAAATTAAAGATATTGCTCTTATCGGTTGATTCGAAATCATGAATATCATTATAATAGCATGTACAATATTATTATAGACATGTTATAAGTATTTGAAAAGTGGCAGGTTTTGACATTTGTGGAGTTATGATATTTTACAGCTTGGGGAAAGGTGGAAGTGATTCTGTTTTATCTGCCAGACCTCTCTGCTATCTGTCTCCACCTTGTCCACGCAGATTGGGAGAAATGACCGCCTCTAAAGCCTCTCTCTCAAAAATGCTCACATTTTTTTATCCATTTATTATTATTGCAATCTTTTTAAAGCTAGGTGTCTGGTCACAATCTGGCGATCTCAGTGATTGTTGACAATGTAGGGTTTTCTCAGTAAAATGTCTGCAATATTGAAAATTGTCACCAGACAAGTAAGCTTTGGTTAAAAACGACTGTAAATTCTAATGTAAGTATAGAAGAGATTATTTAGGTTTTTACCTGTTTTCGTATATTTTACTTGTTTCCTAGAAATGAATATTTCCTGTGATGTAAAGCTTGACCTTTTACCATGATAAATAACTCTCCATTTTGTCTCAGTGGACAGTTTGACCTTTTTCCTGAAGCAAATAGCCATCTCTGTGAGCTCTATACAAATTATATCCGTTACACCATTTTTGTCAAGCAGCCAAATTGAACATTGACCTTATTGTTTTTAGGGTTTATCTACAGATCTTAGTGTTATCTCTTGTATAAACCAAGACAAATGGATAAACCATCACCGTGATGGCAACCAGACAAATGGATAAACCCACACCGTGATGGCAACCAGACCAAATGGATAGACCCACACCGTGATGGAAACCAGACCAAATGGATAGACCCACACCGTGATGGAAACCAGACAAATGGATAAACCCACACCGTGATGGCAACCAGACCAAATGGATAGACCCACACCGTGATGGAAACCAGACCAAATGGATAGACCCACACCGTGATGGAAACCAGACCAAATGGATAGACCCACACCGTGATGGAAACCAGATTAATGGATAGACCAGCACCGTGATGGCAACCATGAATATAATACACATTTTAATACATTCCGTTATCTTCCTCAGTGAGAAGCCTGCATTGTTAGATTTGAATTATGTCCATTACATGTATATTGAGAGAAAACCTTTGGAATATTCACTGATAAACCCTGTTGTTTGGAACTAATTTTGAAGAGAAAACACTATCTTTCTTTATTATTTCGGCAAGAAATATAACTGGAATTGAAACCAGATGTTTTTGTCAACTCATTCCTTCTCATCGCTGTGTCATTCTATACATTGGGTTAAGAAACTCCTAAGAAATTCGAGGGTCCTCCTTGCTGGGAGAAAGTCTGTAAGTGCTTGCTGAAGCTGGAACGGTGTGGCGTGAAATGCCTTCATTAAGCGGGGACAATGGTCTGTGGAGATTGTCAACCTACTGTCTCCACATTAGCAGGGGGCATGCTTGGTACCATTCGCGGCTAAGGCAGCCTGTACCAAAGTGGGCCAACAAAATCCATGTCTGCTGTCAAACCACTACCTCACAGTGGCAAAAAGATAATTTTGCCAATTGCAACAACATAATGGTGAAAAGAAAAACAAAAACCGTGTGACAGTTCTGGCAAAGCTGTTCCAGTTTTCTTTATTTGGCAAGCACATATGCAAAGTAATAAGCTATTTCTTATTTTTGTAAAAATTGGAGAAAAAATTTCTCCAAGAAAACTAAAAAGATTTGGTAATGTGAATAAATGCATTAGGTAGCACATTGCAGTCATGTCTTTATGAGGCTATATACATGTATTGAAACATGACCACTTTGATGTATGACTGAACTGATATGACAAGGCAATACCATAGAGGGCCTAGAAGGCGGGCCCTGGAAGGTGCAGGGCAAAGGTCACACAGTCAAAGGGCATTCACTACCTCGTAAAAGTTTGCTACGTATGTCAATTACTGGCCCAGAGTTCATTGCGCACAACTGCATATGCTGTGGAATGTGGAACATATTAACAGATACCGTGGAATGTGGGACATATTAACTAGTGCTGTGGAATGTGGGACATATTAACTAGTGCTGTGGAATGTGGAACATATTTACTAGTGCTGTGTATTGTGGGACATATTTACTAGTGCTGTGGATTGTGGGACATATTACCTAGTGCTGTGGAATGTGGGACATATTAACTAGTGCTGTGGAATGTGGAACATATTTACTAGTGCTGTGTATTGTGGGACATATTTACTAGTGCTGTGGATTGTGGGACATATTTACTAGTGCTGTGGAATGTGGAACATATTAACAGATACCGTGGATTGTGGGACGTATTAACTAGTGCTGTGGAATGTGGAACATATTAACTAGTGCTGTGGAATGTGGGACATATTAACAGATACCGTGGATTGTGGGACATATTAACTAGTGCTATGGATTGTGGGACATATTTACTAGTGCTGTGTATTGTGGGACATATTTACTAGTGCTGTGTATTGTGGGACATATTTACTAGTACCGTGGATTGTGGGACATATTAACTAGTACCGTGGATTGTGGGACATATTAACTAGTGCTGTGGAATGTGGGACATTTTAACTAGTGCTGTGGAATGTGAGACATTTATACTAGTGCTATGGATTGTGGGACATATTTACTAGTGCTGTGGAATGTGCGACATGTAAATATGTACTGTGGAATGTGACATATTAACTAGTACCGTGGATTGTTAGGCGTATTTACTGGTGTTAAATTGTGTATTTACTAATGCTGTGGAATGATGTATATTTACTCGTGCTGTGGAATGATGCATGTCTACTAGTCCTGTGGAATATGGCATATTAGACCCTGTGGAATGAAGCAAATTTACTTGTGCTGTGGAAAGTTGCCTATCAACTTGTGTGTGGAATGATGCATACTTACGAGATGGCCTAATGATATGTTTTGTTCTCATTTCTAACAACACATGGTTGATGATCAACAACATTGTTTATGATACGCATTTGTAAGAGACATTTGAATTTTCCTGAACATGCATAATCTTAGTGTATTATATTAATCATGTAGCCCTATCAGTGCGCTATCAAATGTGGGTCATGAGAGATTTGGCATGATGTGGTATGGGTTTGAGCATCATTTATTTTTCGTGCCATTTCAATAAAGATGTTTCTTTGATTTATACCAAAAACTGCCATTGGAGCCTTGAATGCATATAAGCTCCACTGCACAGCCTACAGCAAAGGAACAAAATGAGACACAAGAGCACGCACTACCAAGCTTGGTCCTGATAATTAAAAAAAGCACAAGCTCATCAGTTGTTTGATGTACGTCATGTGCAAAAATACCTCATAGATGTGTGCCAACACCAATTCTGCTCAGGAAAATAAGTCAACAGGAAAACATACATGTGCTGGCAGAGAGTGAAACGATACAGAAACTACATCAGCATAATCAGCATAATGACATACTGCCTGAGGAAATGTATATCAGCATAATGACATACTGCCTGAGGAAATGTATATCAGCATAATGACATACTGCCTGAGGAAATGTATATCAGCATAATGACATACTGCCTGAGGAAATGTATATCAGCATAATGACATACTGCCTGAGGAAATGTATATCAGCATAATGACATACTGCCTGAGGAAATGTATATCAGCATAATGACATACTGCCTGAGGAAACGTATATCAGCATAATGGCATACTGCTTGAGAAAAACTACATCAGCATAATGACATACTGCCTGAGAAAACATATATCAGCACAATGACATAATGCATATGAAAAAGTATATCAATATATAAATCTCATGAAAAATTATAGCAACATACTGCTCATTAAGAGAGATCAGCACTATGACATACTGCTCATTAAAATAGGCCAACATAACAGCATACTGCTCATTAAAAACTAGGTCAAAATGAAGAGATGCTGCTAACCGTTCTCTATCTTTCATTTTGCTTGGTCTCACTTTAAGTTCAGAAGGTCAGAATACACAAGTTCTGCTGTGTTGAATGGAATAAAGATAAGTGAAATGAAATGGGGTGGATGATAGAGTCGGACTTATCTTTTAGGATTAGCTGGATTAAGCATAAACGTTTGAAGATGGAGAAGTGTAAGCAGAACTTGTCAATTTTAGATGTAAAAAAATCATCAAATATCGCATTGTATCAACTAACTATCCAGGGAAATTGAGTTTGTGTTCTTAAAATTTCAATGTTACATGTAGGTATACATATATAATACTTCCTTTGCCATCAGTGTCAGTAAATATACTTTAAATCACAAACAGTCACATTTCTGAGGTTTACTTGATTACAGAATAGAATTCTGTAGAGTGTAATAACCATCTCTTGGTTTTCAATCTTCTATGGGAAAGGGTTGTAAGCAATACAAAAAATGCAATTGAGAAGTTTAGCTTTTGTGAGTCTCCCTTGACCTGTGAGCCCATGTTTACCCAGAGATCTGCGTCAAGCATCAACTTTGTGAATCAGAAGTAATAGATTTTCACACCGTGTTGAAAATTACAGTGTAGGGGATTGAGTGCAGCACCAGGAGGCCAGAAAACAATGGTGGAGGGTGAAGCGGTACAGCTCAGCTTGATGATGGCTGATTAGTTGATGATGGGGATGCTGAGGCAGGGAGGCTGGTGGCACACGGAGGTCGGGGAAGCCCGGGCATACAATATGCTACAGGCATACTGACATACAACCCCACAACTATCATTCTAAACTAAATAGCTTTTCACACCTCTGGTCCATATTGTATGACCATGATAGGTTTTTTGCTCGCTTTGCAGTGGGGAAGGCTTGATGGATTGCGAAACAGGCGACGCTTCCATAATCCTGGACATAATACTTCACCAAATATAGGGCTTTACCGCAAGACATAGTGACAAATTTCCACATCCGTAAATAACATTTTTACGATTATGTTTAATCCTACTGGTATCAGAAATCCTCAGATGTATACACTCTCTGAGGTATTTATGGCTTTGTACGTTTTTAAGGTACATCTTTGATTATGGAGTTTTTTTCTTTGTTTCACCTGATAGATGGTACAGTTGGTGATGCTTTCTTAACGATGTCCACTCATTTGTATATAATTAAGAGACCTGGCTTCGTTTCTGCTTGCGAAACCACAAACTACTCTCAGAGACCAGTCAGATTGATGAAGTTTTCAGCTTTACTTAGTTTTACACAGTGTTAATGAAGGCAACTTCTGCTCACCAGACAAATAGGAGATTTCAAAATAGAGCAAAATCAGCCTCACACAATAACAAGAGCAACTTCATTAGAAAGTCAAAAAAGAAATGCGGAGAATTTCTGATGAATTAGTTGGAAGTGAAATCATTAATATAAAACTAGATCAACACGAAGAGTGTCTATGTAATTTCAAAAGGTCACACCAGGGGTCTCTGCCTATTGAAACCGGTAATTATGTTGTTGGTGAATTGTTATATTTATGAATGCAGAAAGGAGTTAATGAATGACTAAAGGAGAATGAATTATTAATGATTTAGAAATCTTGGTATCTTCTTATGCAACATCTAGTGGTGCATCCATTGTCTGCACTCAGTAACACAACAAAGTTCTCCAAACTGGGTCACTTTCTAATTTACATTTGTTCTTTGTGACACACAATGTTCGGCTGTCTGCCTGTCTATTTTTCACTCACTAAAAGGGTGAGACTCTTCATCTTTTACATAGACCAACATTATGATGTGTTCTTACATTCATAATCAACATTCTACTTGAGTGCCAGGTTTACTGGGGTTTCTCTCACTTAAACCTTACTCCAAGCTTTAAACTCTAAAACCCGGATATTATGGTTGTGTGACTGGACATGGTGTTCCAGGTTTCAAACAATATCAAAACAGGGCAGTAACGGCAGAGGTTATTAATATCTATTCAGCACAAATGCTTTGTGCCATGACTGTGGTCAAACCCCCAGGAGTATGCAGGTGGAGAAATAAGGTGTGAAAAGTAAGCAAGTTAGGATGTGATGGTCGAGACCCTTCTGTTACATTTGTACATGGTTTGGTCAATTAGATTATCTCACAGACAAAGGCACTAACCTTGGTTTCTTCTTTTCAACAGTCATTGGAATGTGAACTGCAAATGACCTCTCACTGTATAACATTTAATCATCATTGTATTGAGAATCTGGTCTCTCTATTTACATCATTATAAAGGTGTTCTTGTGACCCTGGGGGGTCGAGTAAGAGACTGGTGATGTGGCCTGCGTGGCAGGGGAAAGGTGCCTGCATGGCAGGGGAAAGGTGCCTGCGTGGCAGGGGTAAGGTGCCTGCATGGCAGGGGTAAGATGCCTGCGTGGCAGGGGTAAGATGTCTGCGTGACAGGGTTAAGATGCCGGGTCGGATGTGCTTCTCAGAGACACAAGACCAGTGACAGGATGACTTATACAGTCCTATCCTGCCCCCTTGTCACCCGCAGACCCTAACAAACACATTAGCACACTGCTGTAAAACTTAATGCACAGATCTGTGCTCTCTTAAAGCAATGGCTTCTCTTGATTACATCTAATTTCCAAGTCATGTGCCACTTTGTTTGTACTTAAATGTCTCAGTCTAAAAACAATTACCGGGTGTTGCTTAAAACCATTCCAGTTGGTCTCACCTGCACATTATACCTGCTCGGCCAGTCTCACCTGCACATCATACCTGCCCAGCCAGTCTCACCTGCACATGATACCTGCCCAGCCAGTCTCACCTGCACATGATACCTGCCCAGCCAGTCCCGCCTGCACATGATACCTGCCCAGTCAGTCTCACCTGCACATGATACCTGCCCAACCAGTCTCACCTGCACATTATACCTGCCCAGCCAGTCTTACCTGCACATTATATCTGCCCAGCCAGTCTCGCCTGCACATTATACCTGCCCAGCCAGTCTCACCTGCACATCATACCTGCCCAGCCAGTCTCGCTTGCATATTACACCTGCCCAGCCAGTCTCACCTATTCTAATGAAACTTGAGGAGCCGGTCCTAGCCAAGTACTAAGTCTGCCCAGCCTCGCTTCAGGCCTTTCTGTCCAAACTCTATGTAATATGTACAGATTTGTTCAATGTATAATTATGTAGACAGATTAGTGATGTCATGGATTACCGGTGGAAAAGGAACACAGAATAGTTAAGAAGATGTAGACTAGGAGAAAGGTGAAGGATTAAATCCAGCTTAATGACGTCCATGTACAAGGTCTATTTTAGGGCCATATATGATTAATCCAATTTTTCTGATATCTTTTCCTCAAGGTACATTTTTTTTGTAAGATGAGACAAAATATGATATTTAATATATTTGGCACGAAGTACAATGGAGGAACAGGTGCACTCAGTCAAGCTTTGTTAATCGTTTCTCCCCTGTCATTTAAGGATCTTACTTATATCTTCCACAGCTTTGTGAAATACAATTTTGTGGTGATGTGGACTGTGGAGGAATAAAAAAAAACACTGATTCATATTCATAACAGTTAAAAATAGAGTTTTTTGAGAGTCAGTCAGTCATTTTGTGAATGAATATAGACATGTCAGAACTACTTACGATAATTTTGTTCAATGTACATGGCGACTGATTAGTAAAGTTCTCTCCAGGGCTTATGTGGTCTATTCTCAGCGTCTTGTGCTCAAAAAGATTTGTTTTTTCCTCAGCATTGAGACCTTGTTTTTTCCTCAGCATTGAGACCTTGTTTCTTATACCTTCCTATTTTTTTTATATTATTATTTTTTTTTTTCAAAGAGGAGATAATTATTGCCAAGTCTTCTACTTGTATCACATAGCAACCATAAAATGAGAGCGACAAATTGTGTATTTTTACTTGCTGAAATGGCAATTAATGCAGATTATATTTAGAAACTCAATATCAAATGACATGAGAAGTATTCTTCTGTCATCCAAAACAAATAAAAGACGTTCTTTTACTTATATCAGTGGGAGGAATTTTACATTACATTGTTTCCAGTTCATTGATTATATTTGAGGTCTACAGTATCATTTTCACTGGAATTTTCCATTAGATTTAGATAACATTGTCAAAATGATGAGCTCAACCAAACCTAAATTGGGGTGATTTAGAGTCTTTGTAGCCCAGCATCTTCACAGTTCATATGGGTCATCTTCATGATATCTTGTTGTTTATCTTTGCAGGTCGTATATTAACAGTAGAGACTGTACATATACAGATAGCCAAGCCTCACTGGACAGAACCACTTGATGTTCTCAAGTGCTGCTGGCTGGACGGGTACACCCGGCATAAGTACTACTTCCTCCGCGTCTTCTACAGAATGGGACCCTCTGCTCAAGAAACAATAGGTTTGACACCCTCTTTCCTCTCTTTCTTTATCAAATATGTATGAATTTTTCACTTTGGGTAAGATTAAGTGTCCGCAGTGCTATGGCAACAAGGGAAATACTACATAACAGAGTGATGCCTGAGGCTTGGCTGCAACTTGTATATATCCCTAATAAACTATGTATTGATATGAGGAATATTTATGTGGTAAATGCTGATCAAAATAAAATACTGGTTGATGCTTATATAGCCATACAGGTGAACTATACAGATGTGATAAATATAAAATTAGGAAGCATTAAATGAGACGGGAGTCTGGTGTAAACTGAATAATACAATAATAATACAGGACGAATCAGATCAAAACAAATCTATTTCTACTAATGGTTCAACTAAGAGACTTGACAGTGATTTGTATTTTACAATGGTTTATATGAGAAAAAATTCTTGAAATCAACAGTTGAAATAATTAATCTCTTTTTCTATAATTTAGGTATAGCAGATTTTGTGCCGGACCAGTTGACGGATACGAGTACATTTGACCCAGTGCCTGATTATGAGGGATTTGATGGAGTGGTGGAGAAAGCCACGCAATGGCTACAACACTGCGAGGTCAGACTCCACACATTCTGTCATCATATACCTGTGCCCTCTTCTGGAATGTGTTCTTCATGTCCATAGTTCAGTTCAAATCTGTGTTTCCATACTATATCTCATTGTCCAAACTATTGGTAAATAGCAATATCGCCTTCACTTTAGTAAGGAATGCCAGATCTCGCTTGTTTTAGTCACAGGCTGTCATTCACAAATATTTCAAATCTCAGTACCAGCTATTTCATGTATCAGTCATAGATATTTTGTTTCTCAGTCCTGAATATTTCATATCTCAGTCAAAGATATTTCATGTCTTAATCCCAGATATTTCATGTGTCAGTCCCAGATATTCAGTCCGAGTTATTTCTTATCTCGGTCCCAGATATTTCATGTCTCAGTCACACATTTCTTATCTCATTCCTTGATATTTGATGTATGAGATAGATATTTCATATGTTACATATTTCTTATCTCAGATATTTTATATATCAGTCACAGATATTTCATGTCTCAGTCACAGATAAATCCCGCCTCGATATCATTCATAAATCTTCCCAGAATCCCCCAGTTTGTCTTCCGCAGGACCAAGGCTGCACATTCACTTATTCATGAATTCGTCCCTTTGAGAATATTTAAAATCTTTCTCTCGACTATTTGTTCAATTTTCAGGTGCTAATATTTACTTAGTTGGCTCACTATTTATAAAAGTCCAAATTAAAATTGTTTACTCTTCTCATTAGATCTCGAAATATTAATGTTTTGCCCAAAATGCAAAATTTTTAATCTCCATCCATTTCAAAGGCCAAAGATAAGACAATGAATATATCACAGACTAATTGTGATATAATGGAAGAAAGTAATAAAGATGCTGAGTCAGCTTAAACATCCTATATCACTCAAAGTTTAGTTTATGGATGAATGTGAGTTGTGTGAGCCTCCCATCCTCCCACGTGGTAAGCTGCAGAGACCCACGGGGCGGGACAAAGGCTCACCATCCCAGCTCACCAGGGAGGGTCACAGTCCACAATCTCAGGTGAAAGGAAAAAAACCTTGAGAATCATTTCTTAATTGGACACCTGATTTTAACCTCTTCAACATTGTTTATTGGATGTTTTCTTATTTTCAAGTTGAAACTGGATATGTTCAAGCAATGATGAAGATTAAAATATTGCTTTCAACAAAAGGCTTCAACTTTGATTGTGAACCAGATAATATTAATGACAACCTTTATAAATGCAAGATTTGTGATGCAAGGTGATATCTGTTTCGGTCTGTTTCAGGATATTCGTGTTACCAATATGCAGACCTTAGATACTACCTACCTACGGAAATCTGGTAAGCACCCTACTGACACCTAGTGGCAAATTATTCTCAAAGTGAAACAGCATTTCATATGTGATAATCTTATGAGTTCAATGTTTATATAAGAAATTTCTCTTTATTTTGTCATTGAATATGAATTAAATGTTTTAAATATTAGTATAAACTTTCAATAAGTTATATTTTAATATTTCATTGATAATTTGCTGAACACAATATTTCTTTGCAGAGTTAGGAGGAAAGCGATTGGATACCTTACGAACGATAAACCACAAAATTGAGAGCAGACCACGAGTGATGTTCTTGAGGATTGCCTATGTGTTAGCTAAGGACAAAACAGAACCTTTGCCTCCAATTCCTATATTTACACAAAAAACTATTGTGCCACAAGTGACTATTGATAGGAGTTGTTGTGGTTCTAAAGAATACGAGTTTGAATCCATGAAACAAACCATGGATCGAGTATCGGCGTGGTTACATGAAGCAGGTAGGTACAAATGGTTGTCATGGTTACAGCCTGATCATCAATCATTGGCTGACAAAGTACAACAATGGGCTGTCAGTTTTGCGAGCTCGAAGTGCAGGCTCATATTATTTAGGTGTCAAACGTGTTTTCTTTTGTTAGCAAGTTAAAAGATGATAGACGCTTTGGGATGTTGTCTTCAGAACTATTTTTGGGTTTTTATGAAATTTGGATAATGTTTTTTTTGTGCAGCCCAAAATGAAATATAAGCCACTATTGTGTGAAGTATAAAGCTGGTAGATCACCGTTTCCTGTTCCTTCTACCAGCTCTCACTTTCTGAATCTTACACATGTATGTTGTCCATAACAGATGAAATGTTGTAGATATTTTATGTTAGGCGTGGCTGCCAATTATCAAGACAACACAGATTATTTATTTAGTCCCCATATGGTTTTATGATGCTTTCAGTGAGTGTGGGTGTCATTAATATGGTTTGGTAAGGTTGTCAATGCAGTACAGGGTTAGCCATATGGTTCTTAAATTATGTCAGCAAGGTCAGTAAACCACATATGGTTACTACAGGCTGTCAGTGACGGTCATTGCTATGGGATGGTATACAGCCATATGGTTATACAAGGCTGTCAGTGATGGTCATTGCTATGGGATGGTATACAACCATATGGTTATACAAGGCTGTCAGTGACAGTCATTGCTATGGGATGGTATACAACCATATGGTTATACAAGGCTGTCGGTGAGTCATTGCTATGGGATGGTATACAACCATATGGTTATACAAGGCTGTCGGTGAGTCATTGCTATGGGATGGTATACAACCATATGGTTACTATAGTCTGACAGTGATTGCCATTGCTATGGGATGGTATACAACCATATGGTTATACAAGGCTGTCAGTGACAGGGGATGGGATCTGTGATGAGGGTTGTTGGAGTGTATGATAACTTGAGTACCTCATATTGGCGCTGTATAGATACAGCGATCCATCAGGAGCATATGGCAATAAGGCCTATCAGCCATTCCGGGCTCTTTCACCTACATATTGATCGTAGCAGCCACTTTCACTAATCTCCTTCTTGCGTTATATTGGTCCAAACTCTATAATTGAAACTCACACTCGATGTGCAAGTGGCATGCTTTATGCGGGTGATAAGACGTGGCGTGCGAGGTGAGAACTCGTCCCACCAGTCCCCTTCAGCCCTGTTCACCAGTCCCCAAAAAATTGCTCCGGAAATGCTCTCCAAAATACACACAATTTTTCAGCAAGCAGGGGTATGCATATTGCATCAGTTCTGGCCATGGGAGTTTGAGTAGAGTAAACAGAATGTTGATGAAACATTCTACCAATAGATTCTACAAATGTCATACACAAACACTGTATTTGGGTGTAAAAATGTCTCTATTTTATCATAAAAAATATTCTCTGTGCCTCGTGTATGTATATGTGGTCCCATCCAGTATATGTAAAGGTCCGCCTGACAAAGCCACTGAAATGCAGGTCCTGAACTAGATGAATGGGTAGACTTGAGAGCCACAGGAATGCCCCAATGCCCACAGATCAATAGAGTCCAAACCCTAAAGCACTTTATTCCTCCGCAAACAAATTCATTTTCTAAAATGTTTCTTGTGTAAATAGAGCTGGTGGATGGTTCTTGGTTGGTGGATCTTCAGCAAAATTACTCCATCCCATATTCCCCTTGTGGTCTGACATTCATATAGAGGCTCATATATAGGCTCATACATGTATATAGGCACGTATAGAGGCTCATATATAGGTTCCCATAGAGGCTGGTATAGAGGTTGTTGTGGTTTCAGGTGCTAAGGTGATATGTGCTGAGGCCTGCGCCTTCCCTCATTGGTTCGTGGATCAGCCAGACAACACAGAGCGCACGGTCCACAACGGAGAGTGGTACTTCTTCAAAAACAAGGAACATAGACATCGACTAGTGTACTTTATAAGGTATAGTGTAAGGCAAAGGGGGTATTATGCTGCAATGCAAGGGCAATTTCATTGGTAAACATCTCCGAGTTTAATTTGTAGATGTGCTTAGGCAGGCTTTAAAGGTGACATTTTAAAAATTTATTGATAATTATGATATTATAGATTATTGAAAAAAACATTTAAATTTTATGTAAAATCTAAATTTGGTCAATATTTTCTTAATTATGCTGAATTTATGATTGGAGAATGAAGTATTTGAAATTGTTCTTTCCCATTTTTCATATAATGACTGGATTGCATTTTAAAATGTTATATTTAGTATTCAAAAGTATTTGATATCTGTGTAGCTTGACATATATTTGAAAGTATGCACAATGATTTGGTGAGTCCTATTTCAGGCAAAGTTAACCAGCCTTTTTTAACTTGTTTCAGGTTATTTCTTGATGGGGTATATCGAGAGCCTGACCCACGCAGATTACCTATGCCTCCGGAAGTAATATCACCAACATTTACTGACAATTACTGCAACATTCTCTGACGGTGAATGTGCTCTGCTGACCACCTCATCTGTATGATACTGCAGTGTTGCTTCATAGCAATTATCTAGTCAATGCGAGACACTGAGTTACTCACATTATGGACCCAAATCACATGGCGAATCTTAGACTGGTACACTCTTTTTGTCTGTTATGAGTGTGAGGATTCTTAGTGAGAGGGCACCTGTATATGCTGGCCAGTATATCAGATAAATACACAGGCTATTTATAGTGTAATGTAAACACAAGAGATGTTTCCCATCTCAAGATCTACTTAGTATGGATGGAAATGTGCCAATAAAAGAATTGGAAGAAAATGCAGTGAATGTATTTTAATCTCATTATGTGGGCAAGTGTGTGAGTGTGCCACCATAATACACACAGTGCCATCTGGTGTTGAAAATGTTACCTACAGATCTGCTTTCACTTGCTTGTGGAAATACAATGTGCGTTGTCATCTAGGGTAATCTTAGATAACATATATCATAATCCTGCAACATATTGACAAAAATATAGCAGAAGGCAAAATATAATCAATGGGAATATTTGGCCATTGTAATCAAGGTCAAAAGTTATCTAAAAACACGTTATTCTATATCATGGGCGATCACCATGGTCACAGTCTGTTATACCATCTCAAATTTGAGTTTTCCTTGGATCTTTTTCATCTAAATATCAAACTGTATAATTGTTGCTATGGATACCATATCAGAAATAGCAATGCTATTCAGAATATTTGGCAACATGTATTTTTGGTATTAAAATGAAATATGAAAAAAATGATTTAATATGAAGAATACCCTCTGCACATAAATTTAATTAGAACCACCAGTTACCATGGAGATGATGTGATGCTATTTTTGTGGTTTCTATGACAACAGGAGTATGCAAATCTGGGAAGGAAAGACAGGTGTATTCAAACGACCAACTCATAACGTGAAGCCTCAGCCTCATCAATATAAAGCACTGCCTACTCTCAGTCAAGGGAAATAACCAGCCTCAAGGAGAGGCAATACAAGTGGCAGAGTTCATCTCAGGGACGTTTGTCAATGAAAAGAAAAAAAATAGCAGAAATCTTTAAGGAGAAATGATGCCACGTTGTGATCGTCACCTGCCTGAGACAACAGGAATGTTTCCTCAACACAGCATATAAAGTACTGGTCATTCATTGGAAAATGCTTCTTTTACCTTTAATGAGGACAATAAAATGTTTCTAGTGGTTGCAAAAGTATATGCCTTTCCTTATAAAATATTCAAACAACTAAATTTTGTTGAAATCTGCTTTGAACAAATGCATCAACATTTTGGTTAAACCAGTATTAATATGTAAATATATATATATACACATATAAAATAGCTGAAATAGCAGATAATATACATTATCTGTTGTGTGACATGATTTCCTTATTGTTACAGTTGGATTAACAAGATAATCCAGTCATCGAGGATTGAGGGTTAAGCTTAAGTATATCATACAGTAATTTTGAACTACAAAACCGACTAATGAGAAGCTCAGCGTGACAGTTTAGAGTTTAACTACTTTTTGTCAACAAATGACAAATTTCTTAAAGGACAACATCACTCTCTTAACATATTTAGCCATTAGCTATTGCAATTATAAATCTATGTGGTAATGCCAAAAATATATAGTCAGGCATAGTCATCATGTGACATTTTCTAGTCCAGCGTAGCTTTTGAGTGGCATTATTTGGTCATTCATACATTGCACATGGCATGATATTGTCACTCAATAGCCCTGAGTGACTTTGTTTACTAATTTTTATGCTTTTTCGGCTCCAACTCATTAGTGAGAGCTTTTCAAAACAAACTGTTATAACAAAAGTTTAAATTGTTGAAATATTCTAAGTAAAGAAATTGATCTGATTTATTTAGAAATGTGAATTACATTTTGGTCTTCTTTCCATTCATCCTCTGAATTGAGTTAAACTTTCCAAAATCATCTTACCACCCAATAACTACCTGAGTATTTGAACAAAATGATTAAATTCTGAATAAAAGAAACATGTTTAAAGTTTGATAGATATGTTTCTACACTAATATGTTTTTATAAGTTGAAACTCACAGATTTTGATTTGGTGTTCTCCATGCAAGTTTCTTGCAAGATATTTCATGAGGTTGATGTTGCCCTTTTAATATTAAAGGCCTTATTTTTGTATGCCTGGTGATAGTCTGTTAGGCATAATGTATGTGGCAAATACTATTAGGGAAAGAAATTAATGTTCCCAATGTTTTCAACAAATCTCAGAGGAGACTATATAAAAAATATGAAGTGGACCTTGACAAATACTGATCACAAAAATACACACTGCATACTGGTATTTTAAATTATGTACATGTACTGTATAGAACTGCAATAAAAGGAGCCACACATTTGTAAATCTATAATTCCCTTGTGCTTGATGATTACCTATATGCTCAAACTGATCTTTCCAATAATACAATGTATGTAACTTTCTATTTTTCTCTGAACTCTTTGGCCACTAGGTGGCTCTGTTGTATGGTACATTCCGTCAGTCGCTCATGTAGGGTTTTGTGAAGCTGGTACAGGAGCTATCAATGGAGAAAGAAGTATTATTCCATCAAGTTATATCATTATTTAAGAAATAATGGAATGTTGACCCAATTTTCACATTCAAAACTTTGGTCATTAGTTTCTCCATGAACACAAACTGGGAGTAAAATTATGATTTTGGAAATACTACATGCTGTATATTCTGGGCTAGTTTTTACTTGTTCAGTATTTTTCTATGACGCACTCATTTACTTAACATATGTTAATATCTATTTTCTATATGACCTGGAAGGAAAACTGACTTGAATCTACAGAATTTTAAGTAAACATTCAGATATCATTTCAAATAGGTTTTATTTCAAGGATTTATAATATCATGGAAGGGACAACATTTACATAGCAGGATAAATAAGTATAAAGTTCCTAATTGCAAGTGATTATGCGTCTTTACAAGAAATAAAACTGCTATATACTATCTTAAAACACATTTTTTCAAAGATAGTAAACCTATTCTTGATTATAAAGTCAAAAAAAAAGTATTTGTCAAATTTTAAAATGGGAATTTGGTCAAATAACCTTTGATATCTCAATAGGCAACTCTAAATATATTTCAAAATGGTTGACCGCAATGATATACTTGAGTTTGAAGAATGTAAACCAATTTTAGAATGACAAATGGTCTCTTTTGCAGTGACTGTCACTCAGACATTCTAATTGATATGTTTATCTATTCATCCATAAGTGCTTCAAATCATATCACATAAACAACTAGATTAGTATCTAAGCTTGTCAGATTAGCCTCTGAGTTTGTCAGATAAACTTCTGAGCTTGTCACACCAGCCTCAGTGCTTGTCGGACTAGCCTCTGAGCTTGTCAGATAAACTTCTGAGCTTGTCACACTAGCCTCAGTGTTTGTCGCACTAGCCTCTGAGTTTGTCAGATAAACTTCTGAGTTTGTCAGACTAGCCTCAGTGTTTGTCGGACTAGCCTCTGAGTTTGTCAGATTGACCTCTGAGTTTGTCAGATTAGCGTCTCAGTTTGTCAGATTGACCTCTCAGTTTGTTGAACTAGCCTCTGTGTTTGTCTGACAAACCTCTTAGTTTGCCAAATTAGCTTCTGAGATTGTCTGATTAGCCATGTTGTGAGACTAATCTGTTGGATTGATATTTGGGCTTGTCTTATGAACCAGATCAGCTTCTGACAAATTCAGATTAGTTTCTGAACATTCCAGCTATATCTCTGGGTGTAAGATTATCCTCTGAGCTTGTCTGATTAGCATATGAGCTTGTCTGATTAGCCTATGAGCTTGTCCGATTAGCCTATGAGCTTGTCTGATTAGCCTATGAGCTTGTCTGATTAACTACAATTAGAAACTAATATGACAGATTATACTCTGAGCTTGTCAGATTATACTCTGAGCTTGTCAGATTATACTCTGAGCTTGTCAGATTATACTCTGAGCTTGTCAGATTATACTCTGAGCTTGTCAGATTAGTGTCTAAGCTAGCCAGATTAACCTCATGGCTTAACAGATTAGCTTCAGATCATGGTGAGTTAGGCACTGATCTTGTGGGGTAGGTCTATGAGCTTACCTGATAAGCTTTTGACTTCTCTCTCTCCCTTATCACTGTACATTCACACATTTCTCATGTACATATATTGGCAGATATCATTGTGTATATATATATAATGACCAACCAGGTGGGCAGGAGTTATGCATTTGTATAAACCATTTCACAGATTAAGCTTACTGTCAGATCTGGTCATATCAGTCATTCCTAACGAGGCCTATTTCTATATGTGTTGCCATAGCGACACATTGACTTCCCTTTGCTATATGTGACACTATATTCTCGTACAGTACAACATCTAAGAAGAAAGAGTTGTCGATACAAGTTAAGAAAATTTGTTTCTGGTAATTGTATAAACTTCCTTTGAAGTTTTGAGTGAACTATACAATAAAAATCCATATTTCAGGCAATCCTAAGATATTTTGACTGATTTGGTTAAGGTGTTCATGTTTATGGTCAGTAGGAAATACTTGCTTTATGTACCCAGCTCCACGGTCATCTTTGAATTATGAAAACATTGGAATATATGAACAAATAGCTATAATGTCTCAGCTGTAAAGAAATATGCTTGCTTTGATAAAGATATGAGACCATTTAAGTCTCTCTTTGAACCATATCCAATTGAATTAATTCTGTATAATTACCTCATACATAGTTGGCCTAAATACTGTATGATTAGAATTTATAGTTTGTATAATTTCTTGTAATTAGATTTTTAACATAATTTGGGCTTATTTTGCAATTTTCAACTGATGGAAATTATAATTGGGATCACATCTCTTATAGGTTTGATAAACATATGAAGAATAAAAACTGGTGATCAAGAATTTTGATCACCTAAGAAAACTTCTGTTTATAATATTGACAGGTATAGAAACAAATTTAAATCTCTAAAATAAAAATCCAATATTTATGACTTGTAAAACATAACATTTGAAGTAAACATATTATAGACAATGAAAAGCAGGTGAAAATCTTATCATGTCTTATCACCAGGTTCTGCTCAATAAAGTAACGCTTTTAGACTTTATATTTAAATCTAAAACTGAATGTAATTCATTTTTTTTATTTCAAGTATCAATAACATAAACATTAATTTACAGCTTCAGAGAACAGTATTTCCAAACCCTAGTTTCTGATGAAATAATTGAATAATGTATATTCACACCATTTTCCAGCAGTCATAGTATTTAAAAGCAGCATTTTCCCTTTGTTAGGTTTCACATTAAGGTATATGTGAGAAGATCACAATCTTATATTTCTAATATTTTAGATTATTTCTATACATTGGCAGGTGTGATATATATGAAGTGGGCATTTAATTAGGAAATAAAAAAAAATATCATACCCTTCAAGAGGTTTTTTTTTATGTGAGAATGGTTTCATAAGGCCTTGATACACTCTTAATTGATGTTAAATTTCTTAAGTGACTTTTATGAATTTCTTAATCTCAGTGTATTTATTCTCATTTTTGTAGAGAATCTGGAGTAGCTTTCTGTTCAGTGAATAGAATAAGTACAATATCATGACACTGTAATACAGGCAATATATTCACAAAGAAAAGGTTTAGATCATATTTAGGGTATATAAGATTAAATATTTTCATTGCAGTGGGAATAAGGTTTCTCCGCTCTCAAACCATTGTGAAAAAAAAAGATATGATACCAGGTGTGATATTGCCAATAAAGGCCTCTGATTATTTAGATTTCTTGTCCATTGTAAAGGAGATAAAGATTGAATTCATCTTTCAAAATAAAAATCACAAAAATTATCAGTAAGATGAAATCACTGGATAAATTTGTCTTGTAAATTGTTTTCTGATGGGCAATTGGTGCGAACCTTTTGGCTCAAATCAAATCACAAGGAGAGGAACAAGTCTATTTTGAAAATAACAGAAGGTAAAAGAATTATATGTAATTATTTAAAGGTTATGATATTTTGAACCCAATGTTCTGTCTAACCTGCTCAGATATGTGCAAATATGCAATATATCTAAATGAATGTATGCATATTTTGGCATTTTCCAATCTAGCCAGGTAAATTATTTCAGAAAAATAGATTTATAAGCACTTGTTGGTGATACAGATAAGTTGAGGATTAGACCAAACCTGGGTAGGCTTATTATCTAACTCTCATTGTTCGCTGTTACCATGGTTACTGTTATTTTACCAACACAATTTTGTGATAAATACTGTCAGCATACTGTTTTATAACTATTAAAATATTTCAAAAAAAGATGTGTGTTGGGAATTTGTCATTTTTTTTCATAATAATATGCATGTTATGTTGAGATGAGATGAGATTTGATTTCTAATACTCAGATCTCACCTTCAGCACGATGCTGTCTGAGACATCTTCTCTAACTCACTAAGTAATGTATCAGCACCAATCAATTGATTATATCATATAATGGTTGCAGTGCTGAATCAGTTTTACACAGTTGAATCAAGACATTTTCTTCACATCCCCTGATGTTCTTCGTCAAGATTATGGCTTATGCAAATAACTTGCGTGGCTTTTCACTGACAAGATCATTAACATATAGAAATTAAATTTGATAGCAAAAGATTTGACCTGTCTTACACTATCGACCGGAGCAGGTCTTGGTTTAGCCTTCCATACCCCTTGTGAAAATATGACTGTCTGCTATAAGCAGCTGTATTGTAAACACAATACAGCTGTAAAATATGTCTGTCATAAGCCTTGTAAACAAAATACAGCTGTAAAATATGTCTGAAAAAAATACAGCTTTGAAGTTTGGCGATTTCTATTTCATCCAACAGTAGATGTCTACCCTGTGATAAGCCCCCAGCAATCTAAGGCAGTAGATGTCTACCCTGTTATAAGCCCCCGGCAATCTAAGGCAGTAGATGTCTACCCTGTTATAAGCCCCCTGCAATCTAAGGCAGTAGATGTCTACCCTGTTATAAGCCCCCTGCAATCTAAGGCAGTAGATGTCTACCCTGCTATAAGCCCCGGCAATCTAAGGCAGTAGATGTCTACCCTGTTATAAGCCCCCTGCAATCTAAGGCAGTAGATGTCTACCCTGTTATAAGCCCCCGGCAATCTAAGGCAGTAGATGTCTACCCTGTTATAAGCCCCCGGCAATCTAAGGCAGTAGATGTCTACCCTGTTATAAGCCCCCTGCAATCTAAGGCAGTAGATGTCTATCCCTGTTATAAGCCCCTGCAATCTAAGGCAGTAGATGTCTACCCTGTTATAAGCCCCCTGCAATCTAAGGCAGTAGATGTCTACCCTGTTATAAGCCCCCGGCAATCTAAGGCAGTAGATATCTATTCCTGTGATAAGCCCCCTGCAATTTAAGGCAGTAGATATCTATTCCTGTTATAAGCCCCCTGCAATCTAACGGAGTAGAAGTCTTTTCCTGGTATAAGCCCATTGCAATCTAAGGCAGTAGATTTCTATCCCTGGTATAAGCCCCCAGCAATTTAAGGCAGTAGATGTCTATGCCTGTTATAAGCCCCCAGCAATCTAAGGCAGTAGATGTCTACCCTGTTATAAGCCCCCGGCAATCTAAGGCAGTAGATGTCTATCCCTGGTATAAGCCCCCAGCAATTTAAGGCAGTAGATGTCTATGCCTGTTATAAGCCCCCTGCAATCTAAGGCAGTAGATGTCTATCCCTGTTATAAGCCCCCAGCAATTTAAGGCAGTAGATGTCTATGCCTGTTATAAGCCCCCTGCAATCTAACGGAGTAGAAGTCTTTTCCTGGTATAAGCCCATTGCAATCTAAGGCAGTAGATATCTATTCCTGTGATAAGCCCCCTGCAATCTAAGGCAGTAGATATCTATTCCTGTGATAAGCCCCCAGCAATCTAAGGCAGTAGATTTCTATCCCTGGTATAAGCCCCCAGCAATTTAAGGCAGTAGATGTCTATGCCTGTTATAAGCCCCCTGCAATCTAAGGCAGTAGATGTCTATGCCTGTTATAAGCCCCCAGCAATTTAAGGCAGTAGATGTCTATGCCTGTTATAAGCCCCCTGCAATCTAACGGAGTAGAAGTCTTTACCTGGTATAAGCCCATTGCAATCTAAGGCAGTAGATATCTATTCCTGTGGTAAGCCCCCTGCAATCTAAGGCAGTAGATATCTATTCCTGTGATAAGCCCCCAGCAATCTAAGGCAGTAGATTTCTATCCCTGGTATAAGCCCCCAGCAATTTAAGGCAGTAGATGTCTATGCCTGTTATAAGCCCCCTGCAATCTAAGGCAGTAGATGTCTATCCCTGTTATAAGCCCCCAGCAATTTAAGGCAGTAGATGTCTATGCCTGTTATAAGCCCCCTGCAATCTAACAGAGTAGAAGTCTTTTCCTGGTATAAGCCCATTGCAATCTAAGGCAGTAGATATCTATTCCTGTGATAAGCCCCCTGCAATCTAAGGCAGTAGATATCTATTCCTGTTATAAGCCCCCTGCAATCTAACGGAGTAGAAGTCTTTTCCTGGTATAAGCCCATTGCAATCTAAGGCAGTAGATTTCTATCCCTGGTATAAGCCCCCAGCAATTTAAGGCAGTAGATGTCTATTCCTGTGATAATCCCCTGCAATCTAAGGCAGTAGATGTCTATCCCTGTTATAAGCCCCCAGCAATTTAAGGCAGTAGATGTCTATGCCTGTTATAAGCCCCCTGCAATCTAACGGAGTAGAAGTCTTTTCCTGTGATAAGCCCCCAGCAATCTAAGGCAGTAGATGCCTATCCCTGGTATAAGCCCCCAGCAATTTAAGGCAGTAGATGTCTATCCCTGTTATAAGTCCCCAGCAATCAAAGGCAGTAGATGTCTATGCCTGTTATAAGCCCCCTGCAATCTAAGGCAGTAGATGTCTATGCCTGTTATAAACCTCCGGCAATCTAAGGCAGTAGATGTCTATGCCTGTTATAAGCCCCCTGCAATCTAAGGAAGTAGATGTCTATGCCTGTTATAAGCCCCCTGCAATCTAAGGAAGTAGATGTCTATGCCTGTTATAAGCCCCCTGCAATCTAAGGCAGTAGATGTCTATGCCTGTTATAAACCTCCGGCAATCTAAGGCAGTAGATGTCTATGCCTGTTATAAGCCCCCTGCAATCTAAGGCAGTAGATGTCTATCCCTGGTATAAGCCCCCTGCAATCTAAGGAAGTAGATGTCTATGCCTGTTATAAGCCCCCTGCAATCTAAGGCAGTAGATGTCTATGCCTGTTATAAACCTCCGGCAATCTAAGGCAGTAGATGTCTATGCCTGTTATAAGCCCCCTGCAATCTAACGTAGAAGTCTTTTCCTGGTATAAGCCCATTGCAATCTAAGGCAGTAGATGACTATCCCTGTTATGAGCCCCCGGCAATCTAAGGCAGTAGATGTATATCCCTGTTATAAGCCCCCAGCAATCTAAGGCAGTATATGTCTATCCATGTTATAAGATTGCTCCAAAACCCCTGAAAATAATGTTTATTCCTGTCAGAAGTACCTTGCAATTTATGGTTTTTCCTATCAGGGCATAATCAAAACATTAAGAATCAATCCTTATCTTTCTTGCAATCTTAGCTTTTAAAACGTCTTATTGCAGTGGGTACATGGTGTCACTTTCACCCAGCATAAATGGTGCCAAAAGAGAACACATTCTCCAATTTATATACATATTCAAGGACTAATTTTAGCTGCTTCCTTTTATTGAAGAAAAAAATAAAATATATGAAAATTTGCAGAAAGAAATCAGCTTTTCAATGAGGTAATCCATTTGTCTCTACATTTAATACATTTCTTGTCACCTGATGTTTTTTCTATTGCAAATATAGCATGTTTTCACATACTTTGATAGTTTAATATATTTTTATGTACCATTATGATTAGAGCAGCTTATTGGAGGTTATTTTCTGAAAATACATTTCATGAAAATATTTTATGTGTATGAAACTTTAGAAGATTGCATTGGATAAGTCCGTCAATTTTCATCTATTGTACACCTACACCATTCAAGCTATTTCTAACCAAATATAGTTTGTTAATAAATCTCGGACTTTATTTTCATTTTATTTTCAGCATTAAAATATTTTATTAGGCGGTATAATATGTACTTTCATAATTTAACCAACAATAAGTTGTTTTATAGATATTATTCCAAAATAGCTCAGCATTTCAAAATTTCCTCTAATTTCCTTTGCAGATTGATCCAAAATTAAAAATTACTCTAATATTGTTAATTTTGAATGGATTTTGACGAATAAAGACTCTATGAGCTAGTTTTTGAAAGATGCAGATGACTGAACATTGAAATTATATAGTAAAATCCACGGAAATAGGAGTTTCATTTTCAAAGTCATTCAAAGGTCACTTCAAGGTCACCAGCCATATTTTATAAAAATAGCCTAGAAAGGTCCCCCTAGAAAGGTTCCCCCACTTGACCGCATGCCTATAGAATAATTAACCAATTAAGTTACAAGAGGCTAGGGTGTGCTACTTGACACCATACTGTGACCCACATATTAACCTCACCCAGCATTCAGGTGTCAGATCCTACACATTGATACAACATGAGGAGTTAGTTACAGTGTAACATCACTTGAAATTGAGAAATATTCAAGTGTTTGTCGCAAACATTACAAGGGGTGTGTGTTTTCTTTGATATGTTTAATGCATATTGCAAGTGAAGTTGTGAGTACTGTTTGTATATTAATTATTGAGATAGCAAGCCCCTGTGGATTGCAAGTCTGCAGCTCCACTACCCCAGTCACCAAGGTCTGCAGATAGGCTTCAGACAGGACTATTAGGGATAATATGGTATATGTTCTTTATTGAGTTCAAAAAGGTTTTATTTGCACTTTCAATTTTGTTTGTGAAACTAAGGTGTGTTGTTTTCAATGGGACAGTATGGCAGCACTATTGTAAGGTATCAATATCGGTATCATGCAAATATCGGTATCGTTTATAAAGTATCGGTATCGTCCCGCTAAATTATTAACGGGGCCCATCCCTACTCTAGGCACATCTGTAAGTACAATCTATTGAAAACATTAAAGGGACCAGTTCTTCACACAAGGGCAACCAATTCAATGGACAATGTACCTTTAAAGCCAACATAAACTCTTCCCACTTATTTTGATGGAACTTACCTTAATGTTAATTATTTGAAAAGTCGACATCTTAACTATGAGATTTGCTTAATGCCAACATTATTTTTTTAACGAAAGGTTAAAAGGATTATTTTTATTTTTAAGATTTCTGAAACTTATCTTCATGGAGAATTTTTTTCCGGTTCTATCCCTTAGTATGTTTTGTATGGTGTGAGGGTCCATTTACTTCTGTAAGGGAGGGGAGTGAAGCTCAGTCAAAACAGTTATTACATTTATTCTGCCCTAAAAATGAAATGATATGATATGTTACATTTTCGGGGGACCAGTTCTATCTATTTTTTATGATGGTATGATTTTTCCCAATTCTTTTATGATTTGGAAAAAATGTTCTTTCGCTTTCAGTGAGTTTTCTAGTATACAATACTATGGCTCCACCTAGGCATTGACATATCAAACATTTAAAACATCCAGTGCCTCATTCTTGAGACTTTCAAATGGAGAAGGGGATGGTAACTGAGTAGTGGCTGCCATATTGGATTGAAAATAACTAATTAGTTAGGTGGCAATTAATCTTCCAATAGAAAATAAATGGTTAATTTCTTGTTGATAAGAAACCTCTGCAACCTCAGTTGTCTGGGAAAAAAATTAATAGGTATAATGTGCAGGTGAGACTGGCTGGGCAGGTATAATGTGCAGGTAAGACTGGCTGGGCAAAATTTAATCAGATATAGAATACCAAAGGTGATTTACCCACATAACATGAGATTTTAATCATAGAATATGGATGAACGCTATCATGTACATGTGAATATGGATAACAGACATCACTCTAAACCACTCTTTTGCCCAGCAATTCAGAATTTGTCCATCAATTGAGATAACTATCAAAATAATCTTATTAATAGAGTTAAATGATGAAAGGTCCTAATGTGCACATTCCCAAGTGTCTCTGATTGGTCACTTAACTCCTCTGTGGATTTCAATTAGATGTACTTCATCAAATCACAAAGCGAGTATCACGTGACAGTCCAAACTAAAGAAATATAGCAAGATAATCTGCTCAGCCATGGAACAAATAGGAACATTAATCTTCATATGTGTCTATGTGCAAACATATGACGTTTGCCTCACAAGCAACCATAATAAGGATATAAACCAAATTCTGCAAACATGTTAGTTTGCATATGTGGTCATATGATAGTCATACATTAAAAAAATACTTCAAAATACTTCTCAACCTGAGATATAAAAACCTCATACATGTATGTGCTGATGATCTGCTGGGGAGTTTTGCGGTATGTAGTTTTATTTTATTCCTCTTCCATACAAATAGAACATGTCTTATAATTTTCCTTATATGAATAGACTTTTTTGCAAGACTCATATGAAGAAGTGACAATTTGGTGTTCTTGGACAAGTTTCAATTCATGTCGGAAATTAGCTCTGCAGGCAGAGGTAAAGTAGGCGGAGGTAAAGTAGGCAGAGGTAAAGTAGGCGGAGGTAAAGCAGGCAGAGGTAAAGCAGACAGAGGTAAAGCAGGCAGAGGTAAAGTAGGCAGAGGTAAAGCAGGCAGAGGTAAAGCAGGCAGAGGTAAAGCAGGCAGAGGTAAAGCAGGCAGAGGTAAAGCAGGCAGAGGTAAAGCAGGCAGAGGTAAAGCAGGCAGAGGTAAAGCAGGCAGAGGTAAAGCAGGCAGAGGTAAAGCAGGCAGAGGTAAAGCAGGCAGAGGTAAAGCAGGCAGAGGTAAAGCAGGCAGAGGTAAAGCAGGCAGAGGTAAAGCAGGCAGAGGTAAAGCAGGCAGAGGTAAAGCAGGCAGAGGTAAAGTAGGCAGAGGTAAAGCAGGCAGAGGTAAAGCAGGCAGAGGTAAAGTAGGCAGAGGTAAAGCAGGCAGAGGTAAAGTAGGCAGGGGTAAAGTATGCAGGGGTAAAGCTGGCCGAGGTGAAGCAGGCAGAGGCAAAGCAGGCAGAGGTAAAGTAGGCAGAGGTAAAGCAGGCAGAGGTAAAATAGGCGGAGGTAAAACAGGCAGAGGTAAAGTAGGCAGAGGTAAAACAGGCAGAGGTAAAGTAGGCAGAGGTAAAGTAGGCAGAGGTAAAGTAGGCGGAGGTAAAGTAGGCAGAGGTAAAGTAGGCAGAGGTAAAGTAGTCGGAGGTAAAGTTGGCAGAGGTAAAGTAGGTGGATGTAAAGTAGGCAGAGGTAAAGTAAGAAGAGGTAAAGTAGGCAGAGATAAAGCAGGCAGAGGTAAAGTTAGAAGAGGTAAAGTAGGCGGAGGCAAAGCAGGCGGAGGTAAAATAGGCGGAGGCAAAGTAGGCAGAGGTAATGTAGGCAGAGGTAAAGCAGGCGGAGGTAAAGCAGGCGGAGGTAAAGTAGGCAGAGGTAAAGTAGGCAGAGGTAAAGTAGGCGGAGGTAAAATAGGCGGAGGTAAAGTAGGCAGAGGTAAAGTAGGCGGAGGTAAAATAGGCAGAGGTAAAGTAGGCAGAGGTAAAGTAGGCAGAGATAAAGTAGGCAGAGGTAAAGTAGGCAGAGGTAAAGTAGGCAGAGGTAAAGTAGGCGGAGGTAAAGCAGGCAGAGGTAAAGTAGGCAGAGGTAAAGTAGGCAGAGGTAAAGTAGGCAGAGGTAAAGTAGGCAGAAGTAAAGTAGGCAGAGGTAAAGTAGGAATAGGTAAAGTAGGCGGAGGTAAAGTAGGCAGAGGTAAAGTAGGCAGAGGTAAAGTAGGAATAGGTAAAGTAGGCGGAGGTAAAGTAGGCAGAGGTAAAGTAGGCAGAGGTAAAGTAGGCAGAGGTAAAGTAGGCGGAGGTAAAATAGGCAGAGGTAAAGTAGGCAGAGGTAAAGTAGGCAGAGATAAAGCAGGCAGAGGTAAAGCAGGCAGAGGTAAAGCAGGCAGAGGTAAAGTAGGCAGAGGTAAAGTAGGCAGAGGTAAAGTAGGCGGAGGTAAAGTAGGCAGAGGTAAAGTAGGCAGAGGTAAAGTAGGCAGAGGTAAAGTAGGCAGATTCCACTGATTATTTTCATTTCAAACACTCAGAACGTTAACCAATTTGTTTAATGTGTAGATCTAGGTTGTTTTTTTCAATATGTAACAAAAAAGATAATTTCATTACTGATTGATGTTTTTATTGACTTTAGGTATATCAACCAGAAAGCAAGCATCACCTTGGGTACCTTTTTGAATGTTTAATATGAATTTCATAATTTGAATTTTAATGTTTAGTCACACTATGTTTTTTGAGAGACATTATATCGGCCTGATAGGTTTGGTTATTTCTTCTTGCTTGATCAATATAAGACATTGTCGTAATGGTCCATTAGACTTTTTCCGGTGCCAATGTGACCTAACCACAAAAAGACATCGTAATGTTTGGTTCCCGTACATACGCTATAATATATTTACGGTAGTGAAAAAGACTGAAAACTCCATGATAAATCACTTCGTAGGCTTCAGTACCAATGCATATGCAATGTTTAGAATGACAAATCAGTTAAAATTAATCTTCAAAACGTATTCTCCATTTCACCACTACATCCTTCAACCTTTCAACATATCTGGAACAGTTATATTTCGGTCTAAAACATCTGACAGTTACTTTAGTGATATTAATGTTCAATACTTCTTTATTATCGTACCAAGCCGCTTCGGTATTAATGTTACAATATATGAATTTGATTTTCCATACTCCAACTGGAATTGCAGGGAACAATATTTTCAAATCTCTTATGATTACTTGATGGATGGCGATGATAGTATCACAAGATACTGTGGAAAAAGGCCACCATGGTACTTGATTGTGCCAGGTGACTTTGTCAGTATTTTTGTGAGGCACGGTATTCGTTTCTCTTCTTTTAAGGGTATGTATGAGATAATTGATAAGAATGCATTCGTTCAAAATAGCAAATATCGCAGTTTATTCATATCTATCCATCCTCAAATGTTTTTACAGTATGATCAGATATACTTCCTTTTTGACTGGTTGATAAAGGTACCAAAATACATGAAATGTGCGCTTAATGTGATGCAGAATAATGAATCATATGGCATATTAAATATGACTGGATCGATTTATATCTATGATGGTCCAGGCCAACTTTCTCCCATTTTAATAGAAGTGAATGGATCTTTGCCATCACAACAACTGCAGTGTTCAACATTTCAGGCCTATATCCTCTTTGTGCATTGCAACATTGGCGAAGAACTGATTAATATTTCTTATTCAGCCAGGCCAACACACATCCATGATATACATGCTGATCAGCTATATGAAATAAACTTATATGAACAAAATGTGACTCTACTTGATGTCTACTCGATTTCTGTCCCATCCAATCAATTTGTATCACTTAAAATCATCACGATGAAAATAAATGGGCCAAATATATTTGACTGCATGTATGGAGGATTTGAACTTCATGACATATATAATGGAGATATAATAAAACGTTTAACAATATGTCAACAAGGGTTTTCAGAAAATCTATTGGATGATTTTGTCTGGACAAGTAGTGTGAATCAGGTTTATTTAGCTATTTATTCATACCGCTTTTATTCAAGCGTAGAGTTAACCTTACGATTTATTCCATCGTCATGTTTTGGGCTGTTTATGAAACCATGGAAAACATCGGCAATTATTTTGCAGGGACAAGATGTTATTGTAGGACAAATCTATAACGATCACTATGTAAAGTATAAAACCTGCATGGTATTGCAGATATATCCTGAGGACCTTATAAATGATTTTGACATTGATTCACATTTGCAAATTACTGCAGATTTCAATGATAGTCTGCATGTCCATCATGTTGAATATATGATATATGGAAGTGGCATAAGCATGAGTAGATATCCTGTTCCTCAAGTGGATAGGGTAGCAAATAGTAATAAGTGGTATAGATATACCAATCATCTTCAGACGTTTCGATTTTACTGTGTGAATATGAATAGGAACTATGTTTATTATGCACTTTATCTCCGAACCAAAATATCAGATTGTATGGACAGCTGTAGTTTGATGTTATCTAACAGATTCCATGCTAAGCATCTAACTCAATACATGTGTAATATTTGCCAAGATATAATTCTAGTCCCAAATCATGAAATGTGGCAAGATCAAGAATATTTTGTGGGAGAGAAACTTACAATTAATTTAGAAATACTCGGAAAGAATTGTTCAAAATTTAGTTTGGGTGTTGTTATTCAGGAGTGGGTTTCTGAGGCTAATTATATAGAATCTAATTGGATTCTGGATGGTACTTTATTAAAGCTTTACTCTCAATTTAACCAAGTAATACAAAATATCTATTTAATGAACCCTTCATACATTAACAATATAACCAAATTTTGTTACATTAAGATATCTTCAGATAAAATGACCACACAGTTAAACGACAATTACTACAGAATAGGCCATTCTATTCAGAAAATAACTTTACCCATTAGTTTTGCGGCAAATCCCCTCTTGAGCATCATTGAAAAAAACAAGTATTCATATCAGACCCATCTCACTGAAAGGACAGATCCGAGCGCGGGTATCATCACTGCAGCAAGATTTGAGAAAGAGCTTTTTCATTTGCCAGAGTTTTACACCTGGCAAGAGGCTGAGGACTATTGCCAAAACCGTGGGGGCCATTTATGGAGTATACACTCCAGGAATGAATTGGATTTTGTCTTATCCAATCTGATGTCACAGAAACATCGAACAGTCATTTATATCGGTTTAACCATTAAGGCAAGTATGTTTGGCCATTAAGGCAAGTCTGATTGACCCTTAAGGCAAGTATGTTTAAACATTAAGGCAAGTCTGTTTGACCATTAAGGCAAGTATGTTTGATCATAATGCACTAGCACGATTAAGAAATAGGTGTTGATCATGTGTCAATACCTATGCAAAAAGTACTTTTAAAATCTCATAAATATGTGAATTTGCGCATTGATATTAGTATGACTAATTCAATCAGTATAACCAGTCGTTGGAAACTTCAATGTGCTTTTTAACAATGCACATATGGTACAATATTTTTATTGTGAATGTCATGTAGCTCTTTGGATATATTATTTGTTAAAAATCAAACTTGAAATAATTACAGTCACATTCTTCTTATTTTAAGCTCTGCTGACTTCTTGAAGTTGCAGAGCTTTAGGAGTGGGGAAAATGTCTCTCAGTTTTACACAATTTCAAAAATCTTCTCCTAAACTACCAGTTATATATGTTTCATATTTTATACAGATAATTGGAGAGGTGCAGATTCAGATTCTCTCAAATCTTAGCAATGTCACCATTGACCTTAGTGCAGTGACATTGAGGTCACAAATTTTGTAAGGAGCATATCTCAGCAACCACTTATAACAGGAAATCATAATTTGGTATACAGAAATGTCTTGGGCCATAGCTGTGCCTCGTGATACTTTTTTAGTCATGTGACCTTTGACCTTGACAAATAGACCTTGAATTTAAAATTTGTATACTTGCAACATATCAACCATTAAAAGTGAATAAAAAGTACCCCACATCTGTTATATATCGAGCACCATATACATTTTTTTACAGATTTGACCTTGACTTTTATATTATTGTGCATATCTCATGAATGATGAACTGAAGATACTAAATATTGGGCATGCATGGCAACCACAAGGTGTTGCCAGTGTTTAACCCAAACATTTTTGACCCACATGATGTCCGACATCCAACCAGAAATTTATCTTCAGCATTAGACATTTTTTAACGCATATGCCCTTGAGCCAATTGTTATAAGCCACAGTTGGACTGGAACCCAATCATAGTTGTCATTTTGTAATAGGAAAGAGTAAGGTAGGTAGGAAACCAGAGAAATAAAGGTCTGAAGCACCTACTGTTTGATAGGAGTTGGTGCAATTACTATACATATCTTATAAATGGATGAAAGCCGACTGGCCTGGCCTGCAGAGCCCGCAGAGTGTTTGCTAGTTAAACAGTTCTTGTGATTACATTTACATCAGCAGAGCTATCAATCCATTGGGTCATGTTTTTTAATTCCCTTCCTTCATTAATTATAAAATAAATGTTTTTGTGTCTCCCCAACTTAATGATTCAAATTCTACTCAAATTAGCCTACAACTCCTATCGTAATAAATGATACGATTATATTCTGTCAAGTATGCCTGTAGATTTAAAGAGATATGTTGAAGCTAAGTATGCTGATGCTCTAAATTTAAGCTCAATTAGTTTCTTCCACCGATTTTGTGCTACTATTTTGAGGGAAACCTTTGCTTTTTTCTAGAAAAATGTTTTGGACTGGACTGACAAAACCAAAGTGGGATATCAACACTGGAATGAAATGTACAAAATGTCTAAAATAATATCTATGAAAAGTAAATATTTTATGTATATAACCACCTCCATCCATGAAGAAAATCCAAATTATCCATGGATAGTAGATAAAAAACAGGATGTATGGACAACACGTGATATTGCAGTTCCCGTCACAAACACAAACTACATTTGGCGACAATTGGCTGAGCATAACTGGACTCATTTGGTTACAATATGGAACCAAGCCACAAAAACATTGCAACCACAACAAAATGAGAACCAATGTACCGCCTTGCTTCTCCTACAGAAATTTGCCTGGGTTCAGATTCCTTGCAATGTCAAACTAACTAATGATTGGATTTGTAAAATTCCACATAATCTAGATTTTAACCAAACAGATATTTTCAAATATCACACTTGTAAAGATGGGTGGTACATGGTCAAAAATGCCTGTTATAAACTATTCTATTGTAACTCTGGCAGGAATTCACATTGGTATGGGATATCAGATGCATGTGGATATAACAACACACAACTGACTTTATCTGACACAGAAGTTTATAATTTCCTTCATATTTATACAAGAGCTATCCCATTTGTTCAGTCAGAGGTGACTCCTATACAGGTCGATAAGAATGTTTCTGCATTTAGTGTTATATTGAGCGATATTAGCAGAAACACAAAACAAAGGTATATTTTATGTGAAGATAGAATGCACAGCGTTACATGCTGGCCAGGTTTTTATGTATGTAATGATATGAGTTGTGTCCCTGACAGCTATGTATGTGATGGCAGACGTGACTGTACTACTGGTGAGGACGAAAATAATTGCCATTGTCAGGCAACATATGAAACAAATGTAAAGGAAACTGCAACATTTGCTCAATTTGAATGTTCAAAAGACAATTGCTACTGTGATGATTTTGATGAAGGCAGAAATATATTTAATATATTACATAGAAAAAATTGGACAATCTTCTCAGATACACTTATGGCGATTAAAAAACAATCGGGCAACTCTCAATCTAGACTTGGTATTTTCTCGTGCTCGGATGGGAGTTATATACCATCGTATTATTGGAATGATCTTGTACCAGATTGTCCAAATGGAACTGATGAGAAAGAATACATTAGCTTATATGGCTTTCATAACCTTCAACAAAAGACAACTAAATATATTTGCCCACCCTATTCATTGCACTGTTACCCCGGACATTCACGGTGTTTTAATGCCTCAAACCTTTGTGTCTATGACAGTGATGGAAACAATAAATTGTTACATTGTGCAAATGGGGCACATCTGAAAAATTGTGAAGAATTTATCTGCACAGATACCTACAAGTGTTTCTTATCTTATTGCATTCCCCATCGCCGGGTGTGTGATGGCAAACTAGACTGTTTACATGGAGATGATGAGAGCCATTGTGAAACCTATACCTGTCCTGGAATGGTTAAGTGCAGAGAAGTCAAGTTTTGTATCCACTCATCAGAGGTATGTGATGGTATCAGGCATTGCCCTGAAGGAGATGATGAGCAGTTTTGCTCCAGGCTACCCTGTCCAATATCTTGTAATTGTCTTGGTCTGGCCGTCATTTGCAACAATACCATGATGACATCATTACCAAACATAGGCCCAAATGTCAAGATGGTTTCCTTCACTGGGCATAGAAACATCTCAATTGATAGCAATACATTTACACATATGCCAAATGTTCAGGTTCTAATTATAACTAATAATAACATCGATGATATTTGTACCTCGCATCAAAATATTTTCTCAAAACTTGAATATTTACTTTATCTAAATATTAAGCATAACTTAATTAAAAACATATCAGGATTCTGTTTTGAAGGAGAATATTCCTTGAATATTCTTTCCCTTGCATACAATCAAATATATCGTCTTGGTCATATGTCTTTCATTGGTTTGGTGAATTTGAACATTTTAAATTTGTCTTTTAATGAGATTAATATAATCTATGGTGATACATTTAATGGACTGAACAACTTACATGTTTTAGATATGCATGGGAATAGTTTATTGCAAGTGTCTAACTTACCAGATAATACCTTTAACAATCTGCAAATGATGTCTGTAGATGATGGAAGACTTTGTTGTTTGATACCAAGAGCTATTTCCAAGCAGGTCGACTGCATTGCTCCTGTCAGGTTATTCTCAATTTGTAAAAGTCTTATAGGTAACCTGTTTCTAGAGATATGGGTGTGGATCATTATGCTTATTACAATATTATCTAATTTACTTGTTTTAAAATATAAGCAAGAATGTTCATCATCAACAATACAGGACATTTTTATTGTAAATCTTTCAATATCAGATTTTCTATTTGGTACATTTCTTCTGATAATCTGTATTTCTGATGTATGGCATGGAGAAAATTATGCATTATATGACTACTCATGGAGGACAAGTATGTGGTGCCACCTAGCAGCCACTCTCTCTTCAGTCTCATTTGTGATGTCTTGCTTTAGCCTCATCAGTATAACATGTATCAGATATCTTACTATCTGTTCAGAATTTGCCTCAACTGAAATCTATAGAAGGTCCTCTTTGTGGATGGCAACCTGTTTTGTCTGGGTTTTATGTTTGATTTATACATTACTGAACCCTTTATTAAACACTATAATGTATAAGTCATCAATAAGGCCAAATTCAATGTGTCTTATTTCAATTATAGACAAAATTAATACCCGTATCGAAATTATTTACACTGTAATAACAAGTATGCTAATTTTTATTACTGTCTGCACGATTTGTTACTTCTATTTAAACATTATGAAAACCAGTAAAACTAGTTCACAAACCCTGACAAAGTATATGGGAAATATTCGATCAGATTACTTGAATAAATTATTCAACAGTATTTTCATAATCACAACTACTAATATATTATGCTGGTTACCAATTTTTATTGTAAGTTTATTACTACTCTCAGATATCAATATGCCACCAATCACAATGGTTACCATGGCAACAATTGCCATGCCTATTAATTCAGCTATGAATCCAATTCTATATACATTTCACAATCGGACATTCAAAATATGGCTTCTGAAAAAGTACATTACATTTAAAGCCTCAATCTCAATTTTTCAAAGACCTGGTAAAGATTAAAAGAATCATTATTTTACTTGATATCTGTGCATAAATATCAGCACAATGTGGTAGAACCCAAAGGATTAAAATAACAACAAACACTCATTTCAATAAATGCATAAATACTTATATTTAGTCTTTGTTTTTATTTCAGTCTCAGCACTGCATATCGTTATAAATTGTGGGAAAACTATTGGTTTGTCGTACTTGTCACAAATTATCAACCCATTATGATATTATAACCTCTTTTCCTTTCAATCTAGTCCAAAATCAAGTCAAATGTCAAAACAAATGTGTATTCAAATTAAATGATAAGTGTGGAAGTCATGTCTCAGATAATCATTATTATCCTTCGTCTATATATGTGGGATCACTTAAGCATTAATAAAACGACACAACCGGAAGAAACATTTCCCTTCTTCAACAATAATGATACTTGCTTTTTGACTACAAGCCTCCAAGAAACATTGCAGCATGTTATCAGTATAGACACTAGCAAAAACTGGACAGATCGTTTTATACTGTGTGTAGGAGGCATCAAGTTGGTATAAAGGTCCTTCTTCTCCACCTGAAAAGAATACCTTAATATCTTAATTACATGAAATGATTTTCTGTATTATTTCAATATATTGTAAATTATACTTTGTGAAAGTTATGAAAAGAAAAAGTTTTCATTTAGACCAAAATGAAAAAGTTAAAATGCAATGTCATTCAGCTATGTCATTTAACAATTAATTGTAAATCACCATAAGAGGATATATCCATGTTTATAGACCTGATCCCCATGTGGGCCTGGGGTTAGAATGGTCCTCTGATTTTTTTACTTCCTGGTTTTTTTGTCAGTTCGTAAAAGGCGAACAAAAAAAATAACCATGGCGCCTTGTTTGCCTTGAGGTGCGACCTGTAAGGGGAGGATATGGAGTTCTGCAGGTTGAGCACTGGACTGGTTTGGCAGTAATACCGGTCCAGATGCAACAAACCTGTTTGAACCTAAATATTCACCCTAGACATGGAGGACTTTAGGGCCCGATATTGTCCAACCGGCTTGTGGAATATAGCTCCACACATTTTTCCAATTTCCAAAAACTAATTTTAAAGTAAAAGTAATATGATTTAAATTTGGTATATTTGATATATTTTTGTTAAATTCTCCATTAAGATGAATTATATGGTAACTTCTACACACTTATCAAACTATTAAAACAATTTTCACGAGATTAGCTTAACAGATATGTGGAGCTTGACTGCGGAAACGGGTCAATCCGGGAAACGGGTCAATCCGGGGTACATTTTATGTATTCTTGAGTATATTGTCTAATGTAGCCAAGTTTTATAGGTGTGCTGATGGCTCTGCCCCATATCTATAACTCCCTATTATTAAAATAGGAGTCAGAGTAAGGCTTAGGAACATGGGCAATGAATAATTAACAAAACACACATGGCTTTAAACAAACAAAAAAGACAAAGGGCAGATACGGAAACGGACTCGGACAATGATTTGAATGTGAATGAGAATAGATGGCCTAGATTTTTAATAGCAGAAAGTTCTGAAGCTGAACATACCTTGGCAAAAATGTCCCCCTTTGCAATTGCAAAGGGGATACATGGCATTGCCAGGGTAACAAAAACTGTTAAAAAGTTGGGAAATAAATTATTGATTGAGGTTGAGCGGAAAAGCCATGCGGACAATTTACAACGATGCCGAATGTTGGCCACAGTTCCTGTTATTATAACGGCTCACAAAACTCTCAATAATAAAAAAGGAGTAATCAGATGCCCAGATTTAGCGGGAGTTTCTGAGGAGGAGATAGTGGATGAGCTCAAAGACCAGGATGTTGTGCAATGTAAGCGGATATTTATAAAAAAGGATGGTGTCAAAATTCCTATCAATACGTTTATTCTGACATTTGAAGCAGCGCAGCTCCCAACATCTATTAAAGTTGGATATTTGAACGTTAGAGTTGATGTATTTATTCCAAACCCTCTGCACTGCTTCAAGTGTCAGAGGTATGGACATGGATCTGATCGATGTAAAGGTGATGTAACATGTCCAAAATGTACCGCTTAGCACAGTGGAGACGATTGTTCTTCAAATATGATAAAATGTGTCAATTACCAAGGAAATCATCCATCGTATTCGCGGAATTGTCCTTCCTTTTTAAAAGAGAAGGAAATTCAGCGAATACGACACACTGAAAATATACCTTTTCCATAGGCACAGAAGCGAGTAGAAAGTTTGAACACAACAATGATATCTTATGCCAGCTCTGTAAAACCTAAAGAAACCAAATCAATAGCTATTCAGAAGGAAATTACATGGCCAATCACTGACAAAAATTATTCCTTTTTTACAAAATCTTCTAAAACTTCAGCAACATCTACTCAGACTCAGACACCCACTATCCCAGTAGTAACTCAACCAACAACAACATCCACTAAACCCTCTTCACAAACTCCTTCTACATCATCCAATAATAAAAGTATCAATAGTAATAGACCAGTACATAAATCAGACAAAAAAGAAATCAAAGAACAAGTTAAAAGTAAAATAAATAGAACTAAATCCTTAGAAAGGATGGACACAGGTGATCCTCCGGATATGATTTTTACACCTGTGCACTCGAAGCATAATCGTAAAATTAACAAGTGACTATGTTAGATCATATGTTTTTTCTCATTATTCATAATATGGCTATCGGCAATATCATACAATGGAATTGTAGAGGATTTGAGGCAAACAGGCCAGAACTGTAGTTATTAGCCCAAAAATATAATGCATCTGTTATTTGTTTACAGGAAACTAATTTTAAAGATAAATCAACAACATTTAAGGGATATGTACCTTATAATAAAGTTGGTTCAATAGATGCAATGGACCGAGCACATGGCGGAGTTTCTATTTTTGTTAAATCCTGTATACCCCAGAGTAAAATACCTTTAAATACTAATTTACAAGCTTCTGCAGTCAGGGTTACCCTGCACAATACATTAACTATATGTTCAATATATCTACCACCTAGTGAGCCAGTTAATATTACAGATTTAAATAATTTGGTAACCCAGCTGCCACAGCCATATATGTTGGTTGGTGACTTTAATGCACACAACTATCTTTGGGGTGGCAGAAATACTGATGCCAAAGGACGTATGATAGAAGATTTTTTAAATAATAATAGCTTGTGCCTTTGGAATGACGATTCTCCGACATATTTACATCCTGTTACAGGCTCTTTAACATCAATAGATCTCTCCATGTGCACTCCAAATTTATTTTTAGATTATTCCTGGGAAGTAGAGGAAGATCAATGGGGTAGTGATCATTACCCCATTATTCTAAATAACCATTTTCCTCCACCAGACGAACAAATCCCCAAGTGGAAGCTTCATAAAGCCGATTGGGCAAAATTTCAAACATCCTGTTTTAATAGAATAACTCCAGAAATTTTAAACAATACAGATGATCCTCTTCAAGTTTTTACAGACACATTGTATGATATTGCTGATGGGTGTATTCCCAAATCAAAGTCAAATTCCAAAATTAAAGAAAAACCCTGGTTTAATGATGAGTGCAAAAAAGCTGTCAAGGAGCGGAAAAAAGCTTTAAAAAAATTTAATCGACAGCCAACTCAATATAATTTGCACCAGTTTCGAGTAAAAAGAGCTAAAGCCCGCTATATTATTAAAATAAGCAAAAGAAAAAGTTGGAAGCAATATGTTTCCAAATTAGATACGCGTACACCGATTAAAAACTGCTGGAATATGGTGCGTAAAATTACGGGGAAGGGAGGTGGAGCAAGGATCAAACATCTAAATCATAATGGCCAATTAACTACAAATTACAGGTGAGCATGTGGTTTGCATTTTCTTTGATTTAGAGAAAGCGTACGATAATACATGGAAATTTGGAATAATGAGCGATTTATATGATATGGGATTAAGGGGTCGTTTACCCCTTTTTATTCAAAATCTTTTGTCAAATAGACAATTCAGGGTCCGAGTTGGATCATCACTTTCTGATGCTTTTGATCAGGAAATGGGTGTTCCACAGGGAAGTATATTATCAGTCACCCTTTTTATTATTAAAATTAACAGCATTGTTGATTGTATGAGGCCTGGAGCAGATTGCTCACTTTTTGTTGATGATTTCAACTTAAGCTACAGGTCCACAAGCATGCATACAATAGAACGACAGCTCCAACAACACTTAAATAGATTACAAGAATGGGCTGATCATAACTGATTTAAATTTTCTTTGAAGAAAACTATGTGTATGCACTTTTGTAAAAATGGAAGGTTCACCCAGATCCTGATCGTTATTTAGGGATACCTGTTGTCGAAGAAACCAACTTTCTTGGACTTATTTTTGACAGAAAATTATCTTTTATTCCCCACATTAAATGCATTAAGAAGAAATGTCAGAAGGCATTAGGCAGCCTCTTGATTGAAGAAGAGAAAAGCTTGCCCTTCAGTATGCTGAGAGGTCTCGTGGGTTGACTGGCACCCACACCTTGCCGACCAAGATTGCTGGGGTCAAAGGTCACAATGCAAGGTGGGTGCTCATCAGTAGGTACGAGACTCTCCCTGCAGCTGATGTGGAGGAAGGAATGCCATATAAAACCCCTACTTTAGCGACTATTTGAGAGCGTGTCATAGCAGACCTTGACATATCATCTACAGGTTCTACGATAACTCTTCTTGAAGGATCACAGATGCACATTATGAGGACTGCATGCTCCTGGAAGCCACGGAGCATGAACGTCCTGCAGTTACACCTGATGCCCCCACCAGGGGTCACTAGTGGCTATGCCAGCTCTGGGCTAGAGGGCAGCACCCTGTGAACCCCTCGCATGTCACCCCCCACCCCTGGGGGTGATCAAGTGATATATGGGGCATCAGATGGCTGGGTCACTTCAAAGGGTAACTGACCGATACCTGACCACCTGACCTGACCTTACCAGCATTCATGTCCAAGATGACCGGTCCCTGTTTAATGGGAGGGGAGCAACCATTGCTCCACCGAGCAGACTCCGAAACTCCCACAAATCAACACCATGACTCGCATCAAAGAATCTTTACAATCTTTAAATTTAAATCCAAATCAAATAGCTAAATTTCAATATCCAGAAACACCTCCATGGACCTACGAAACATTAAATATTAATGTAGCCATATCAGAATTAAAGAAATACTCAACCGATCCATCTCTTGATATAAATAGATACAAAGAAATAAAATCTATTTTCACTGGATATCAGTGTATCTACACTGATGGATCATTTGATGATGACAAGGCTGCTGCAGCTGCTGTTAAGGGCAATCATATTTATTCAGAACGTCTGCCAAATAAATCGTCTATTCATTCTGCAGAACTTCATGCTTTATACCTTGCTTTAGATCATGTGGAGACTTCTCCACATCGGACATTTTTAATTTTTTCTGATTCTTTGTCTTGTTTACAAGCATTGAAAGCAAAGGATTGGAAAAATCCTTTTATTTACAAAATCCTTGAGCGCCATCATAGACTCTGTACTGAGGAAAATAAAGAGATTCGTTTTTACTGGATTCCCAGTCATATTGGAATTCTTGGAAATGAGGCTGCTGACCAAGCTTCCAAAGCAGCATTGGATAAGCACCCAATAAATATGCTTATACCTTATACAGAGTTTAAGAAATGTATTACGGTTTTTTATGTTCTAAATGGCATTTGCGCTGGAACGAAGCTATTTTTAATAAACTACACGAAATTAAGCCTGTTTTAGGTAAAACCAAAGGTGCTTGTAGAATTAACCGAAGAGAAGAATCTGTTTTAACATGTATAAGAATTGGACATAGTCATTTGACTCACTGCTATCTTCTTAAAGGCGAAGATCAGCCTCAGTGTATTGGATGTCAAAGGGTTTTGACTATCAAACATGTTTTAATTGAATGTATCGATTTTGATATAATCAGGACTCAATATTTTAATGTGCAAGATTTACATTCGTTATTTGATACTGTAGATACTTCTGTGATAGTATCGTTTTTAAACCAAATAGGACTTTATAACCAATTTTAAATGTGGAGCTCTTGTTTACTTAGGTCATTGGCCTATTTATCAAGAACCGCGAAACATCAGATGGTATTTATAGTCTTTTAAATTGAATTTATTTATACAAATTTGTTATGTCTATAACTGATATATTGAAAGGATTTTGTTGATATTTTGTGTTGTTAAGATTATTTACATATCATATTGATTTGATAAACGTTTATGTTTTTACCACTTTTAGGCACTGAATAACCTTAGTGGTTGATGTGCCTCTAAGCAACCATTCATTCATTCATTATAAACCTGGACATTTTAGATGAATATGTAGGTTATCTAAGACTATATAGACAGTTTTGAAATTATGTAAACATATTTCATACATTTATAATTTCTGGTTTGAATATCAATAACCAAATTTTGCATGATTGAAAATTCAATTTATTTTGGCTAAAAAACTGAATTAGTATAGAAGAGTATTCTTTTCACTATTATAAATATTTTTAAAAAAATCTCCTTCGAGGGAAAATCCTGACTTAGGAGCGCAATTAGAAACAAATTCCAGTATGAGGGATTAAGTTGAAAAGTGTTGTGTTTAGACAACATGCCTACTTTCTCTACTTTCTCTTTGAAGACAAAAATCAGTTGTGATTGTGGTCAAATGGGATTTTATATCTTAAAGGGCCAGTTCCTAATAATTGGGTTGTACACCAAACCATTTGATATTATGTTATAAAATCATTCATTTGGTTGCCAGCTGTCATCTCACACATTTGTAGCATATCTTATGTCCATTGTGATGATCAAAGTTCACCTCAAAGATTGGATCATGACATATCTCCGAATCTGTCCAGAGAAGAGGGTGTAAGGTTTGCGAAAAACCCGAAGCCCAGCATTATGGAGTCGGATGGAGATTTTGCTGATAACAATAGAAGTTTTTTTTATATGATAAAGGGCCAAGTTTATTTGGATTATCTGAGGATGAAAGCAGTGGGTCTGAGCCAGCTTCAGGCTGCCTTACCAAGCAGGGTAAAGTTGAAGGATGGCAATTTGACCCCCTGGATCAACAAGATTCACAGCCCACAGTGTGAGTGATTCAGAAGAATCTGACAATGGGGATGATCAACAAATAAACAGAAGTATTTTTAACACAAGCTGGTAGGTATTAATTAAATGGCTAATTCTGCATATTCTATGTATACAAATATTCTATCACCCAAAATAATTCCCAAACTGCTCATATACCCAATGAAACCTCATGTACTTCAACATGATAAAAAGCTATCCAAGTTAAAAAATACTAGTATTTATTGTTTATTTTTATATATATTTGCTGGTGTACATGTAGAAACTGATATATTTTGGACGTCTTTGTGACATCTGTGCCACGCGATGTGGTCTTTTGATCCTGGTGTGCAGGTGATTTCTGGACTAGTGTCCTCATTGACCTGGGGATCAGAGGAGATTGATGTGTCCAACAGATTGTTTTCTTCCATTTTCTCTGTGTCATCAATTTCTCTTGTATATACTGCCACAAGCTTAAAATAAATTAATCTTGTGGTCTCAAATATCCACAGAATTATGTTTTTGCTTGAGAGATGCGCAGGATATCACAGTATGATTTAATACAAGATACCCACTGTGCCTATAATTGCTGACAAACTTGTAAATTAAACATTTAGTTAAAAAAAAGCAAGCACTAGTTTTAAGATTTTAATCATATTTTTCCAGCTATTTGATATATTTTCCACCAAATACAAAGTGAAAGTATATTGAGGGACTTGCACATAATAGATATGACATAGAAACAACACTGACAACACTGCCTTTTTATAAAGTTTCTTTGGAGGATGAAATAAGGATTCACTGTGACATCTACATCGCTTTCTGGCACAACCTGGGCTTTGTGACACTGCAACATGATGCTGGACTTGTCAGTGAGGGCTTGTTCACAGCAGATCTCTTCTCTCCTCTCCTCTCTTTTGTGCATTGTAAAATGACTTCTGTTGTGCTAAAAGCTGGCCATCAGTAGGCTTAGGATGTGGTCTGGAGGGAAATGCAGTTGATTTTACCTGAGGGTACTTCTGGTAACCATTTTTCCAGTCCCAAAAGTTAACAAAATCAAACTCTGGTACAAAATGGTCACTACACAGATAACCCCGGCCATTTTTAAAGCTTACCTCCTCTTCTCTTGTTTCAGCCACATACTTCGTCCACAGCTTTTGTGTGACCACAGATTTCGGGAAATTAAAAATATTGACCTGTGAGTTATTCTTGCTGCAAAATTTCACAACACAATGTTTCCCCGAGGGAGGCTTATTCACAACAACTACAGATGGTTCAGCTTCACCATCCATGTAATCCACCAAAGTTTTATTACCCTCCTGAACCCGATTATTCTGTCTTGGACAGCCTGCTGCCCCAACAAAGATCCACTTTATAAATAAATAACTGGCCAAAAAGATGTGGTTTGTGTTTAGAATGATTTGTAACTACCAAATACTTTATTACATGATCAAAGGAAATATGGTTAGATTATTAGGAACTGGCCCTTTAAAGTGACCATGGAAACTTTACACTTTATAAATCATCAAAAATTAGATTCGACTTTTTATTAAAAGATTAAAGAACTCTTAATTGAAAAATTTCACAATGAAAAAATTGAAAGATTAGCTTAAAACCATAAGAGAGTTGTGGAAATATTAAAAACTGTCAGAGATATATAAAAATATAATTATCTTCATTGCATTGGCCATCCATTTCCAACTTTAAAATCTGAAGTCATATCATAATATTTCTTAGATTGTAAAGTTTGGTTTTTGTGGTAAACTGCCTTTGCCGTTTTTCATAAAATCTTAACTTGTAAATAGTTATTACAGCCGAGTTATTTTCAATGGTCTCTACACCCTCATTGGGAATTGTCTCTCTCTTTCTCTTATTAAGACAATAAGTTGATAGTGATTTCTATAATTCTCAATGACTGAGAAAGATAATGGGATACACATGATTGTTTATAGCTATTTAATATATTCTATTTAATACTGACCTTTGATGAATCCTGCCGTGCTCGTCATGGATACCTTGCTGATGTCTACTGGTTGTTTTGAATATTTAGGTAAATGACAGCCACCACTACAATGCTTGCATATGTACAAATCGTTTCCCAACTTAAAACTATTGAGAAAATGTTCTTGACAAGTCCCACAGTTGCTTGTTACTTTGTCAATCAGGCTGTCATTACAGAGAGAATTTGGCATTCTTTCGACTGGTGGGCATAAACCCCTATCAGTATAAGCTCTGATGTCTGCTTCATTGGGGTATTCATCTGAGTAAAATGAATTACCATAAAAATTACCATAAAATCATTTTTTGACTTTATTAAATGATGGTTTTAAATTTGAGATAAAATATGAAAGTTTCCTTACTTATCTGCAGAATAATGGCATAAAAGCCCTCAGGAACAAGATGACACACCTGGGGGTTTCCACTAACTGTGATAGCATAGGACCCATCATGAACAATTGAAGAAGTGCGCTTTGATAATCCATCTGTTCCACTTCCCACATACAGCATGTTCCCATTCTCATCTAGGCCACACTATAATGAATTGATACACATTAAACTTCATCAACTTCTCTTTTATCCCTAATGTGCATCCCTACAGTTTTGAACAGGCGATTTACATGTATAATGAAACTGTAATCTTATCAAGCAGTTTGTTTAGGTTTCAATACATTGTCACCTTACGATGATTTGAAAGAATGTCCGATTCCACCCTAGCGGGAGAGTTTTGTTTGTACATCGTTGACATAGCCGAAACAGGAAGTAGGCCGATTTCCTCTCCCTGTCAGCAATGTTGCAGCGAAGCATTGCAAAGAAAGAAACACAAAGCCTACCTTCGACCACCTTCTCTAATACAGAGCCAAATAAGGTAAAATATGATGATTTTGATAATTGGCCATTCATTTGTGTCTTCACTGCAGGATCACCTAAATAATTTATACAAAACAGAATTCTGATGACCAGAAGTCATATAATGAATTTGCAGCAGAACAACTCAAAAATGCAATGGCAGGGGTAAAAGAACAAAATCTGTTTGAATGGTGTTAGGGGGAAAGGTTTCTATGTTAACACTTCCATGTTTGATGTAACAATGACAACACTTTCCTGTCTGACGTCATTATGACACTTTCATGTAAAACGTCATCATGTTTATCTTGCTTGCAACGTCAACATAGTTTTAGAGCAAGAAAAACTCCAATTATTGAGAAAGGTATGGTCTTTTGTTTAAATGCATGTGCCTTCGGCTGGAAGGTGTTGCAATAATTCACATGTGCAGCTCTCTCTCACATATGCAGATATTTCTGACTTATGCAGCTATTTCTCGCATATGCAGCTATCTCTCTGTTGTAGCTATTTCTCACATATGCAGCTTTTTCTCACATATGCAGCTATATTAGTCTTGCATATGCAGCTATTTCTCACTTATGCAGGTATTTCTCTACTCTGTATGGCGAGGTAGAGTCATATACTACCTCTGCCGTAATAGGCATGACACTGTTTGAATCTATTCCGCAAGGTCGATTGCATAATCCACAGACAGGTGGGCAATTGGTGGTCTTTGCACATGTGCACTTGCAATGCCCGCCCAATTGGCTTATACTCGCACACACATCAGGTGCACTCACTTTCTGCCCAAACAAACATTTGTGAAGTTTGTTACTTATTCACTTCTCATAGTTCCCTTTTCATAGTGCCACAAAATACATCCCAGTGACATTTTGAAAACAATATTGCAAATATAACATGTTGACAACCTCATCTATTGACTTTGAAAAATAAACTGTGAAAAGTGAATAAGTAACAAACTTCACACACATCCAAAACACTGACATGAGTTGACTGAGTTATACTTGCACATGTATTTGTTGTTGTAGTCACTTTCTTACCAAAACAAGGACACTGATTGGCTATGTTATTACATGTGACAACATTTTTTTACTTGGTGTCGATTGGCTTCTAAAAGAAGCTTGTTATGGGTGTGACCTCTCAGTACTCACTGATTATGGTCAATTATTGCAGAGCTAGGTATAAATCCTGGCTCTGCTATGGAGAGTAGTATTTCTCACATATGCAGGGCCACAGGCTATGGCGCAGTTGGTTAGAGCATCAGCTTATAAGCACCAGTTCCTCTGTGGTGATCCAAAGGTCGTGGGTTCGAACCCCGGCCGTGCCAAGATTGAATTCATGATACAATTTCACATATGAGCTGAGGCCCATGCCTAAAGGGTTAACCCATTGTCCTTGTAAATCTGTGATCGGGCGGGTCGTCATGTCAAGAACTTGCGACATGACAATTCAGTGAGGCAGCACTATATCTGCTACAAGTAGGTCTCATCACGAAATGACTGAAATAATGTTGAAAGTGATGTAAAACCCCAAACAAACAAACAAACACATATGCATATGTTGTAGATATCTCTCATATATGCAGCTATCAACGTGTGCAGGTATCTCTCACTTGTACAGCTTTCTCTAACTGCTGTAACTATCTCTCACTTAAGCAGCTGCCTTACACTCGTGCAGCTGTCCATGTAATTTCTGCATTTTATCCACGAAAGCCCCTTTGTGCAAAACCTTGTGGGACCTCCACTGGCTCAATAATTAGGTCAAATTGCAGATGGTTCAAAACATAGCTCTAATATAGAAATATAGGCATATTGTGGGCAATATTTCACATCTAACATTATTCTGACAAAAAATGAACACTACTCTATATCTCATATACATATTGCTCAAACCATGGCATAAACTTGCAAAATAAATTGAAGTGGAGACTGGTTTAGCATCCACCAGAGGGCAATGTAAAAACGCAACAGCGAGATCGCTCGCTCTTTCTTATCAGTGGCAAATTTGAACTCGGCCATATAGCAACTTTTTTTCATATGTGTATGTTGAATTACTGTGGGACACTGATTGATCATGTGTGAGATCCCCAAACACATAGACATTTCATAGACAATATCATAGGCAATATAGATGACACATATGAGTGACATTGCCCATGCTCTCCGATCAGATGACCAATGATGCAAAGAGGATAAAACCAATCGGGGATGAGCAGTCTAGGTCAGATTCATTATAGATCCAGACATGCACCTACTTAAGGGGCCAGAATTGAAACTAAGCGCGCAGTATTCCATATGCCATACGGTCCACCCCAGTCAGATCCCTGAACAGAATACTGTTGCCAACCGGCGTTATCTTATATTGGGCCATATGCCCTAGAGCGTTCATGCTTAGTCTAGTCTGCTTATGTATGCTGTTGTACACCCAATAAAAGTGATTCTTGTACGCACGTATATCTGTCTCTGCAGTGATTCTTATGTATATGATAGGTATGATAGGCAGCTAGCTAGGCCCGATCTCACAGCAAGCGAGCATCCCCATATCTCACATATTTCCCCATGACCCCATTGATAGCCAAACTATACATAACAGTACCAGCTCAAGCCTGTTATTACAGTTACATCTTCTAATGCTAGATTTAATGGTGAGAAAGTCACATGGGTATGAGATTCAGAAAGTGTTTTTTTGTGAAATAAAATTGGTCCCAGGAAATACTTACCTTGATGGCATTGACAGGCATATCATGGAATATAGCTGATACATTGTGCAGGACTTGCCTAAATTCAGAGGTGGATGACTGTGGCCTTTGCAGATATTCATATCCAGAGTTCATTTGGGTCAACCCTCCTGTTGGATCACAAGGAGGATTGGGAAATTTAGGGCTATATCCTTGCCACTTATAAGCACAGTACGTCATTCCATTGTACTTGCCTCTCACAGATCTTTCATGTGTTCTTTGGCTATGATCATAACTTGTTGATATTGATGACCACGATACCTCAATGCCTGAATATATTGTAAACATTTTTAATATGCATAATTCAGGAGATATTTCTTTTAACAGTTTTTTTAAATGTTAAGGTTCCTGCAAACTTTTTGTTCTTGGTGGTATGCGCCTGTATCTTGTAGCTTTATATGGTTAGATTCCTTGAGATACTTCTAAATCAATACATTACTGATATCTTACAAGCAAAATAACAGTGCCAGGTGGGGGGGGGGGTGTATCAAATAGAGTTCCAGCTTTAAATTTGACTGAGTTACAGCCCCCTCCCTCGAGAATGGACCCTCATAGCATAAAAAGGTTCATAAGGGATGGTAACAGTCAAGTTTGGAATTTATAGCCAACAATTTTGATATCCAATGAGTCTTCACCTTTGACTCATACTTATAAGAGCTCATCCATTTCATCATCTTTGCACAAAAAAACAATTAAAAATTCTGAAATTTTGTATAAACTCTGGCAAAACAGGCCCACTTACATCCTGAATAATTAGCCTTACCTTGCTGTATACTTGGAGAAGATAAGTAAAGACAACTTATCACCAAAAGAAAGGCGCATGAACTCATATTTCCTCGTGGCCAAACAGCTATCTCTCAGGTATGTCCCAACAATATCTAGTATGTAACTTTATAAGGTTATTGATGTAACATCAGACTGCCAGCTGGCACTTGTTCAATTCAGTCATTATTGAAAAACCTTATTGATGCATTAATAAAGCCCTCTCCATAGTGAAGGCCTTTGGACTTCATATATGCTTCATCATTACTTATACATGAACATTTGCTACACAATAAGAAACTCTGAGCATAAAGCTCTGAGCTTGTTTATGTTTGGGTTTCTCAAACAACAAGCTATTGACTGTTTGCAGACACATTATGCATCAGAACACCATGACACTGTATTAGGTTATTCATATCAATTTAAGTTTCTGAGGCTCAATTCATGATCTTTTTTATAAATATATCTTTTAATGCATGATTTCCTTAGTAAAAAGTTTATTCAATATATTATGGAAATTCTCGCCAACTTTTAGCCCTTTTGTAACCACGTGCTTACAATGTGGTGAGCACCTTGGGAAAAAGATCTGTGGTAATTAAATTGGCCAATAGGTGGCTGTATTACAGCAGAATATGAAAACCTGTAACAACCTAGTTACTTGGTAATTCAAAGTTATAATGAATTGAATGGAAAAGACGTAGTGTATGTTCTGAATGAACGAAATATAATAAAAAAGAAAAAAATAACTGTCTTTTCTTGTGATACAAGTCTTTTGTTATGAACTGCAATATATGGCATATATAATTATATACTTTCAGACATTGTCACTCAAACTTTATCTGGTGTTCACAGATGTACTTCCTTACAACGTCAGTTTACAATGTGCTCACAATGTGCTCACAATGTGCTCACAACATACTGAACATGTGCTCACAATATGCTGAGCACATGCTCACAACGTGCTGAGCATGTGCTTGTGACATTGCTCACGAGATTTATGAAACATCTCACTTTATTCTGTTTCACAGAAATGGTTTATCAGTTTTAAATGCCAAAACATCTAGTAAGTGATGTTATGATGGCTACATTAGCTTATGTAAGCTGGATGGAGCAATCCTACACATTCCCACATGCATCAGAAATGATTATCTATCACCTATTAAAAAAACATTGACCTTTTATCCATTTATATACATTTGACATTTATGTCTGTAATGTAATCAATTAAACAAATTTCCTGTATCATTATATCGCACATTAAAAAAACATTGATCTTTTATCAATTTATATTCATTTGACATTTATGCGTGTAGCTTGCTTGAATTAAGTTCTATATTATTATAAGATTTTTATGGGATGAATAGGTACAAATTCTTTATGCAGGTGCTTTGCTTTTGTCTTTCTATCAATTATTATTAAACAAAAAAATTACCAATAACAACACTCAGTGGTAGAGTGTCAAAAAGATAAGATAAAATCATGTGGAAGACGTTATGTGACTTACTCTGGCATACAACAGGTTTATACCTGGCTCTACAAATATAAAACGAACTGTATTGACAGTTTAAGGAGACCACACTAATTACAAGCCTATTTTTAGCAGCCAAAAAGCTATGAGTCAGATATTCTTGCACATGTTACATGGCCAATTGTTGCTGTTGTTATGACTGGAAAATGAATGTAACAATAAGCCAGTTAAGGTCTATAATCCACAATCAGTTTGAAGCACCGGGAGAGAACTTCGTGTGGTCTCGTATATTTACGTAACTGCCTTCGGCTCTGCATGCGCTGGGGGATTCCAGGATGAGAGTGAGGCTATGACGTCAGTGGGGGGTATTTCTCATACAGCACACATGGTGTCCAGCTGAAATAACTGAGTCGAACCCGTTTTAACGGTAGTTAAAACGGGTTCAATTTAAATAATAAAAGTTTAAGACTAACTGGTTAAGTTTACTTTTTCTGTGCTAAATTAACAAATAACATGACTTTGAACACATTTAAGCCAAAAAAACATAAGTCTGTCCCAGTGTTTCATTGTGGATTATAGACCTTAAGATATGTATAATACTATAATTGTTAGTGACACACCAAAATAGATAAAAACAAATTAAAATAATTTTGAAAGTGATGTACAAGTCTCAAACAAACAAACTGTACCCAGGTGTCTGGCACATACACTGACCAATTAGTGCAACTGTCAGTACAAAACACATCTATTTTAATTCTTTCACCATTGAGTGGACAGCCAGATTTTTCTGATGACTTGCGTTTGATTCTATGCGCACCTTTATACGTTTGGTGGCAGAGACTGATGTGATAGAGAAGTCCTGCTATAGAGGGTAACAATAAGTCTCCAATTGCTAAATTTATGATGGCAAATGTATACCTTGTATGGCTTATTATTTGTTAAATAATCTTTTCATTTTCAAATGTGTCCGAAACAATATGCACCATAAACAATATGATTACTTTGTTGTTAAATCTACATATCTTTTAAGATTTAAAGTCTTCCCACTGAGCCATGTTGAAAAGTAAGATTTGATGTTCTCAGTAAATCACACAAATAATAAAGATCTTCATCACTATATCGAGTTATTTTATGAAAGTAATTTCACACAGCACAAGTTAGATTCATAGACCAAAGTTTTCTCAAAATTGTTTGTCTATTTTCTTGTTGAATCTCTGAAGGTATTTTAGGGTAAGCATGTTATTATTTATATTGAATATGAATTGTCATATAACTAACAGAACATTTTATATATTGAACTTGAATTCATAAAACAGGAAAATGTAACAAAGAAAGTCAGTGATTGGAGTGTTGTGTATTTTTCTGGAGAAGTGAAATGGAAAGTAGTCTGGTAGGATGTTAGATTCAAAGGGAGCTAATGTGTTGATATATACTCAATGAGTAAACTCATAACAGAAATCGAGATGGCTGAATACTGGTTGTATACATCATGGTACTTGAATTTTTCTTAAGGGAAGTATACATCATGGGGTATGCACATCATAATTTCAAATAGTTGTGTCTGTTTTGTATAATATTAAATGTATGCTCTATCTGTACAATCTCATATGTAGCAGAATAAAAAGGATTAAAATAACAACAGACACATATTTCAACAACTAATAAATGTCATTTATTTTGGGTATTTGTTTAATCTACAGGCTCAACCCTGCATATTGTTTTAATTGTGGAAATACTACTTATGTAGGGTGATCGTCACAAACATTCATAAATCATAATATGATAACCTTCTTTCCTTTTATCAAAATCAAATCAAAGGGTAAAGCAGATGCTGTATTCAAATTAAAAGATTAAAGTGTTAAAAGTCACATTTCTTTTAATCGAGCCCAAAATCAAATGGTACAAAGTGAAACTCAAATGGTACAGCAGATGTTATATTAAATTTGAGTTAAATGATAAATGTTAAAGGCATGTTTCTGATTATCATTTATCATCAAGCAAATATGTATGGTATCACCTAACCCCCAGCAAAAATGCACAACCGGAAGTAACATTTCCCTTCTTCAACAATAATGATACTTGCTTTCTGACTACAAGCCTCCAAGAAACATTGCAGCATGTTATCAGTATAGACACTAGCAAAAACTGGACAGATCGTTTTATACTGTGTGTAGGAGGCATCGAGTTGGTATAAAGGTCCTTCTTCTCCACCTGAAAAGAATACCTTAATATCTTAATTACATGATCAGTCAATATGTATGATGACACTTTATGGAAAAAGGTCAAAATGAAACAAGTGAAAATTGAACATAAAAGCTTCAACAGAGTTGTGAAAAACCCCAGTATGAAAGATGAAATTTGCTCAGATATATGAAGAATGATTTTCATTGATCACTCTTGGCCATCTATGTCCAATAGAAATATCTCAGATTATGCTTTGATTTTAAGGTTTGATAAATGTGATAAACCATGGCATCTGATCAGCATAACATGTACAGCTGATACTTCTAATTGTTATAATGAATCATATATCCTCCTATGGTCTTCACACCCTTATCAGGTTTTGACTCTTTCTCTTATAAAGACAATAATAACAACTATAAAGTTTCTAGAATTTTCAATATATTTGAAAGATTAAGGGATGCACATGTTGAGATGTGTTTTATTTGACTTGATATATTGACTGACCTCTGATGAATCCTGCCGAGCTTATCATAGAGACCTTACTGATGTCTACTGGTTGTTTCGAATAAATAGGTAATTGGCAGCTTCCACCACAAGGAGGGCATAAGTGCAAAACGCCTCCCAACTTAAAACTATTGCTTACGTCTAGACAGGTCTCACATGTACTTGCTACTTTGTTAAGCAGTTTATCCTGGCAGAGAGAATCTGGCATTAGTTCTTCTGGTGGGCATAAACCCCTATCAGTATAAGTTCTGATGTCTGCTTCATTGGGGTATTCACCTGAGCATGGAATGAATAACCAAAAACAATTATAACATAAAATCAACCTTTATAACCTTTATTGAATGATGATTTTAGAATTGATGTAAAGCATACCAATGGGAAAAGTTACTTACCTATTTGCAAAACAATAGCATAAAAGTCCTCAGGAACGGGATGACACTCTGGGTTTCCACTAACTGCAATAGCATAGGACCCATCTTCAACAATTGAAGAAATCCGCTTTGATAATGCATCTGTTGCACTTCCTACATATAACATTTTCCCATTCTCATCTAGGCCACACTGAAATATAATTGATATAATATTAATTGTCAGCATGTTGTCTTGCAACATTTTCTTAACAACGTGCTTATGTGGTGAGCACATAGAAGTAAACTGGTGGTTTCACTGCATGCACTAATATAAAATGTGATTACTTTATGTAAATGAGCTGAGAACTTTAATGAGCCACACACAACATAGTTATGGACATATTACCATGTTTTCACTGCTTTGTTTTGAAGGAAAAGTTGATTGCAAACCCAATCTATCTGCAGTGGATAAGTATGAGATAAAGACAAGAACATTGGTTCTGGTGGAAGGATCTCACTTATCCTTTGGACTCTTGAGATCCTTCCACTAGAACCAACTTGAGAAATCTGTCTCCCTGAACACTGCACTCACATGTGCTTGCCTTAAAATCAGTGCCTACAAATCGTGATACTTGGTGTACACAGTTACAGCCGATGATAACATAGCTGTGGACGACAACAAAACTGCGGTTTTATTGTTGAGGTCTTTTAAGTGCATCTGCACTTAATCTTCAAAATATTCTCTGTTGCCATACACCGTTCTGTTGTTCGAATCAAACAGTTTACCAATGTTTGAATATGGCACTTCTGTACAATAGATATCAGCGTTAGTCCTTACCTGCACTGACCATGTTAAGCATACCAGCTATGACTAGAACTCATCACAAACTAAGCCAGCTTGGCGAAACCAATGACTGGCTTTGTTCAGGTATAAGGGGTGTGAGCATGCGTGAGTCAACGTAACTTTTTGACTGTACAATACATAACAGGTATAGACACTCCACAGTCAATGTCATTTTCTGTGCAAGAAGGAAAAATAATAATAAAAAATAAAAATACCTGTGTACAGTTCAACGTATGTTTTTGACTATACACAAGTGCCTTCGCCTGGGAAAGGATGCTATCTCTCACTTATGCAGCTATCTCTCACTTATGCAACTATCTCTCACTTATGCAGCTGTATCTCACTTGTACAGCTCTCTCTGATGCAGCTGTCTCTCAGCTATGCAGCAATCTCCCCCTGTTGTAACTGTTTCTCACTGTTATAACTTTCTCTCACCTGTGGTGCACTCTCACCTTTGCAACTGTCTCTCACTTGTGCAGCTATCTCACTTTTGCAGCTATCTCTACCTTCTGCAGCTGTCTCATTTGTGCAGCTGTCCCACTTTTATATCTATCTCTCACTTATATAAATGCAGCTATCTCTCATTCTCGCAGTTATTTATCATTTTGAAGCTATATTTCACTTATGCAGCTGTCCCTTGCTAGTTGGGGAGCCAGATTGACAAAAAGCCATTATTTTGGATTCTGGTGGTACCCAAAGTATAACAACTCGATTTTGATATCATTTTGTAGGCCAGACATAGAGCTTTGAGAGTAAGGGCAGTGTATAAAAGAATTGTGGCATTGCTGCTGAGCTACAACTCTTGCCATGGCAACCAATCACTTTTTTCCACATATCAAAAAAATAGACCATATACTTAATAACACAGAGGTAAATTCACACAGCTCATTCAATATTGGTGTCTGGACAGGTTTCTTGGGGATACACCTTCTTTTGAAAAAATCAAATTTCTGTCTCTCTTTTGTTAACCATAGCAACCAATGATTTGGTTAAAAAGTCCCATTCACCTTCTCTTGAAAAAAATCACATTACTGATATTCAATTCATGGTCAAAGTTTTAGACATATCATTAAATTTGGAATTTCATAATATTTGGGTGTAGATTATAAAAAACAATACTAATATTCACATTATAAACTGTATTTTGTCAGATTGAATTAAATAACAAGGGTGATGGATAAATAGATATAATGATTGCCATGGTTTCCCATCACAATATGATAAAATAAAAATAAAATGTTTTAATTTGGAGATTCAGTTAACAATTGTTTGTCATAAAACAATTCAGTATAATATTCATTTAGCCAAATACTGTAGGATATAGATTACCTACCCAGAGCCTCTTAAGAATATATATAGACAATCATGGACAATCACGGTCTCTGGCAGAACATCATGTATAGATATTGTGTGCCGCGTGAAGTCAACGAGTGCAGGTTGATACATTGCCTTAACCACCGCACCTGGAGATGACTCACCGGGCATGAGAGATCACGTGCAGGCAGACGAGCCCATGCAAAACCCCCGTGTGGCAAAAGGAAGCCACGCAGGCAAGACGAGTCCATGTGAAACCCAGTGTCACAAAAGGAAGCCATGCAGGCAAACCCCAGCGAATGATGTGCAATAAGTTACCAGGGCTGAGGGTTGATGCATCTCTGATGCCTATATTTTGAAGATGAAGTTAAAGAGTCAAGTCTCCGAGTTGAAAGTCTGAACAATAGGTTCACAGCTAAGCTTATAGAGTCCATCAATAAACACATTCCTGTTTAGAAAATAACTGGTATATGGGATGTGTCATGAATGACAAAAGAAATCAAGTGACAAATTAGAAGAAATGAAAGACTATATACAACAAAGCCGAATAAAACTAAATAGGATTCTAACCGTAGAAAATTCAGAAACCTTTGAAAACACATAAAACACAAGTTGAGGGAATCCCATAATGAATATGTTCTTGGGCTACTTGATCTACCTGACATTGAATTCAGTAGACCATCAAAGGGAAAAAGGTTCTGAAACCATATTAGATCAAGGCGCAAAGATATTGTTGGTGTACCAATACTAACAGAAAATAGCATTGAAGTGAAAGACGGTAAAGGAAAGGCAGAAGTTCTTTCATGTCAATACAAATGTTTCTACTGTTTCTACTCTATATTAATGACATTGGAGAGAAATTAACATTTTCAAACATAAGGCCCTTTGCAGACGACACTCTACTACATAGAATAGTTTAAAGCGACGATGATGTTTGCAACGCGTTGAACACACACATGACGCGCAACGATCCTTTAAAAGGGCCCTCAACTGTTGGATCCTCGGAGAGCGGAGAGCAGAGAGCAGAGAGCAGAGAGCAGCAGACCAGAATTCGGAGACCGGAAAGCAGAGAACCAGCGTCCACTTGCCTCGAAAGATCCACGCCTCTCAGCATCGTGACCGCATAGACTTGGGTGTTTTATGTATTCTCAGGACTCTATAAGTATCATGCATTTGGGTAGTTTATATGCCTCGCTCATTGCCATGCCGGTCTAGCCAGAGAAGGATTCATAGCACCGAATAAAGGTAACTATTGTGCAGTGTATATCCTGTGTCTGCAGTCCTTATTACCTCACACCTCACATGGGTAGATATGGTTGCTAGGTTCCGTGCCCCGCCTCACAGCCAGCAAGTAAAGTAGAGTCAGAGTAGAGTATCGATCCCCCGTCCACGTCCCCCAACAACGGATACTCACAAACCATGGGTAACAATTTAACAGGAAAATCAATTCTAGACATTTTTATTGTTGTACAAAAAAGGAGACATGAATGCAATTAAACAAGACATGCATGCCTTTTTACCCTCAGCCCCTGATGTAATCAGGCTGAGGGTATTGCAGTACTCCTGGCGTGGGTATGTATGTATGTATGTATGTGTGTGTGTGTGTGTGTGTGTGTGTGTGTGTGTGTGTGTGTATGTATGTATGTATGTATGTATGTATGTATGTATGTATGTATGTATGTATGTATGTATGTATGTATGTATGTATGTATGTATGTATGTATGTCTGTATGTCTGTAGCGAACATCCTTGTCATCGTGATAACTTGAGAACAAATGATGGCAGCTTCATGAAACTTGACACACATAAGCATCTGGTGAAAACCTCGGACGAGTTCGATGGACGGCGACCTTAACCTATTTTTCAAGGTCACAGGGACAATTTTGTGAAATCATCCTTGTCATTGTGATAATTCAAGAACAAATAATGGCAGCTTCGTTAAACTTGACACACATAAGCATCTGGTGAAAACCTCGAACGAGACCAATGGACGGCGACCTTGACATATTTTTCAAGGTCACAGGGACAATTATGTGAAATCCCTAAAATCACAATAACTCTAGAACAAATGATGGCAGCTTTATGAGATTTGACACACATGAGCATCTGTTGAAGACCTCAGACATTTTTCTATGGAACATGACCTTTACCTACTGTTCAAGGTCACAGTGACAATTATGTGAAATCCCTATCATTGCTATAACTCGAGAATGAATGATGGCAGCTTTATGAGACTTGACATACATAAGCATCTGGTGAAGACCTCAGTGAAGACCTTCACCTACTTTTCAAGGTCACAGGAACAATTATGTGGTGCGGTGACGTTTTGTCCACAAATATTGTGTGGAGCGAATGTTGTGCAATAAGTTACCAGGGCTGAGGGTTGATGCATCTCTGATGCCTATATTTTGAAGATGAAGTTAAAGAGTCAAGTCTCCGAGTTGAAAGTCTGAACAATAGGTTCACAGCTAAGCTTATAGAGTCCATCAATAAACACATTCCTGTTTAGAAAATAACTGGTATATGGGATGTGTCATGAATGACAAAAGAAATCAAGTGACAAATTAGAAGAAATGAAAGACTATATACAACAAAGCCGAATAAAACTAAATAGGATTCTAACCGTAGAAAATTCAGAAACCTTTGAAAACACATAAAACACAAGTTGAGGGAATCCCATAATGAATATGTTCTTGGGCTACTTGATCTACCTGACATTGAATTCAGTAGACCATCAAAGGGAAAAAGGTTCTGAAACCATATTAGATCAAGGCGCAAAGATATTGTTGGTGTACCAATACTAACAGAAAATAGCATTGAAGTGAAAGACAGTAAAGGAAAGGCAGAAGTTCTTTCATGTCAATACAAATGTTTCTACTGTTTCTACTCTATATTAATGACATTGGAGAGAAATTAACATTTTCAAACATAAGGCCCTTTGCAGACGACACTCTACTACATAGAATAGTTTAAAGCGACGATGATGTTTGCAACGTGTTGAACATCATCCCTACCCCGGTGTTGGTTTCCAAACATATATGAAATGGGATGAGCATATTAACAGTACTTGACTTTATTAAAAGGAATTTCAACATGTGCCCAAGAAATGTCAAAGAGGCTGCCTACAATACACTTAGAATATGCATCAAGTGTGTGGGACCCATACCCCAAGAAAGATATAGATCAAATAGAATCAGTGCAAAGACGAGCTGCTAGATTTCTGTCTGGTATTTAGAAGAGAGAAACAGGCAAACAAACATCTTGGAAGACCTAAAATGGGATTCACTAGCAGGGAGAAGGAAGATTCAGAGACTGGTTTTATTATACAAGGCTGTAAATGGTGAAATAGCCTTGAAACTACTAAAACATGTCAAAATGAAATCAGTTCCTACAAGGAAAAACATGGAAATCGCTATATTGAAATGGTGACATGCTGTGTCCCCTATAGATGTAGCTCTTTCTCAAGAACTGTGAATGACTGGAATAACCTTCTCCCTCATTTAACTTCATTGGAAGCAGGAAGTTCAGCATCTTTCAAGAACTCCCTTGCCAGAACGTAAAGCCTGTAGTCAAGCAGCTGGTATAGACCAGCTGCACCCCCTAGTGTAATTATACACTCTCAGTAAGATGCAAATAAGTTTTGCCGAGTATGCTTATAGATGTAAATATACTTATCAATGTATAGTCAAACTAAAGACGTATTAAGCAGTTCATCCAAGACAGTTTATCAAACATATTTCTGTTTTATGATAAGCTTTGTGACATTCTGAGGTCAGATAGATAATCAGAGAGATAAAATCATGATGTAAATCAAGACAAATATATTAAAGTGCATTTTCTAAAATAAATTTTTTCTCAGGAAATACTAACCTTGATGGCATTTACAGGCATATCGTGGAATATAGCTGATACATTATGCGGGATTTGCTTTAATTCAGAGGTGGATGTCTGTGGATTTTGTAGATATTCATACCCAGTATTCATTTGAATCACATCTCCTGTTGGGTCACATGGAGGATTGGGAAAATTAGGACCATTTCCGAGCCACTTAAACGAACAGTATGTCATACCATTGTACGTGCCTCTCACAGATTTCTCGCCTGGTCTTTGGCTATGATCATAACTTGTTGATATCGGTGACCATGATACATCAATTCCTGAATATATTATAATATTATTATATATTTGTGTATATATTTTAGATATTATAGATATATTTCCCTTTATATAAATAGATACAACGAAATAAAATCTGTTTACACTGGATATCAGTGTATTTACACTGATGAGTCAATTGATGATGACAAGGCTGCTGCAGCTGCTGTTAAGGGATATCATATTTATTCAGAACGTCTGCCAAATAAATCGTCTATTTATTCTGCAGAACTTCATGCTTTATACCTTGCTTTAGATCATGTGGAGACTTCTCCACATCGGACATTTTTAATTTTTTCTGGTTCCTTGTCTTGTTTACAAGCATTGAAAGCAAAGGATTGGAAAAATCCTTTTATCTACAAAATCCTTGAGCACCATAATAGACTCTGTACTGAGGAAAATAAAGAGATTCGTTTTACTGGATTCCCAGTCATATTGGTATCCTTGGAAATGAGGCTGCTGACCAAGCTGCCAAAGCAGCATTGGATAAGCACCCAATAAATATGCTTATACCTTATACAGAGTTTAAGAAATATATTACTGTTTTTTTACGTTCTAAATGGCAATTGCGCTGGAACAAAGCTATTTTTAATAAATTACACGAAATTAAGCCTGTTTTAGGTAAAGCCAAAGGTGCTTGTAGAATTAACCGAAGAGAAGAATCTGTTTTAACATGTATAAGAACTGGACATAGTCATTTGACCCACTGCTATCTTCTTAAAGGCAAAGATCAGCTGCAGTATATTGGATGTCAAAGGGCTTTGACTATCAAACATGTTTTAATTGAATGTATCGTTTTTGATATAAATTAAAACTCAATATTTTATTATGCAAGATTTACATTCGTTATTTGATACTGTAGATACTTCTGTGATAGTATCGTTTTTAAACCAAATGGGACTTTATAACCAATTTTAAGTGTGGAGCTCTTGTTTACTTAGGTCATTGGCCTATTTATCAAGAACCGCGAAACATCAGATGGTACTTAAAGTCTTTTAAATTGAATTTATTTATACAAATTTGTTATGTCTATAACTGATATATTGAAAGGATTTTGTTGATATTTTGTGTTGTTAAGATTATTTACATATCATATTGATTTTATAAACATTTATGTTTTAACCAATTTTAGGCATTAAATAACCTTAGTGGTTTGTGTGCCTCTAGGCAACCATTCATTCATTCATTCATTAAGATATATTTCAAAATAACTGGGTTTTTTTGGTAAAATACATATCATTAATTATTAGTGAATACATTTATAATCAGATTATTCCATAACATTTTGTTGGGCAAACATATCCAATATAACAAATAATGTCTTTATTCCCAAAAGTGAAGAGGGATGAAGAGGATGTTTTTTTCATATTAGGGTTCTATTGTAGCGACATACATATCAAAACATACAGAATTTAATTCTTTTTAGAAACATAGAAACTGTCAGTGTGGAACCATCAGGTTTTCATTTTTGGCAATGGTATCTTCTGGTTGAGTTTCGGATCTCAGACCTGAAGAAATCTTCATATTGGTTAAGAAATAATGACTTTTTACAGAAAACAATGATGAAATCATAATGTGGTTATATTTCGTTTTGTATTTGTTATTTGAATATAAAAATAAATAAGACTTTTTATAGAAGATCAAGATGGAATCTATAAATTGGGGTTTCATTTGAGTGATATTTGGAGCTCAGAGATCTTGCATAGAAACTTTTCATTTCAAAATTTAATCATGGATTTTAAATTTCAAGTAAAATTTGTAAATTTGTCACAAGGTCAACCTTAAGCATGTGGTTAGATATTGGATTTTGCATTGTGTCCGTTATGATCATGCAATACCTTTTACACGTTTAATGATTGTATAAAACTCTTAGGGCCCTTTTAGCTTACTTGTGCTAAGTCTGCTACAAAAGTGCCAAATAATCGGACAGAAATTGAAGTATGTCAAATAAAAGTGTTATATATAGTGTTATTACTTCATATTTCACATTATGTTCAGTTGGCTTACTGTTTTCTTACATAGGATATCAACATGCTTGTCAAATTTAAGTTGGTCATCAGGAGTTATTTCTAATAACATCCTCTTCTCGCACTATGCATGTATCACCTATCTTAATAGATTCTGGAATGGTGTCTCTACATGTACACAGTTTGAGAAGCGTGAATTGCCATCAGCATAGTTAGCATTTCACTATAAAACAGAAAATATCATTCATAAATATGTTAAAAATAAATGGGCCCACACATTAACCTTGAGGTATTCCTTTCTTGAAGGATTACCATGAAATGCCTGAATCTTGAAATTTGAATCTTGAAGGCTATAAATAGACAGGCTTTTTCAATAACTCCATAACATGGCTTAAGAAGAACATTTGGAATGCAATCAACAGTTATGACAGGTCTATCAGAACAGTACTTCCATGATTGAATATGATTGAACAGTATTTCCATGATTGAAGATGATTGTCAAATATTGGGTTACAGTAGTGTGTTAGCTGCTATGTAATAATGCTTTCAAAAATCTTAGCTAAAACGACCAATATATCAAAATAGTTGCTTTTATACATTTCATTTCATGCAATCTGTGCCATTTTCATATCACTTGGGTATTTGCTGTCATTAAAGCTATGTTAAGGTTGCTACAACCTCTTTGAACATTGTATGATTAGCTTTGATGGTATGCTATCGAATCCTGGTTTGCTATATTTGATTATCATCAGATACTTCCGAATCTATATATAAAACTGCCTTAAAATCAAAACTATCTCTTTTGTCCTTTTTGCATATTTTATGGCTGGAATACTTGGATGTTTGCTGTGCTTAAAGAAGATATTACAAAACAAATACTTCACAAATCAATCTCATCTGTAGATCAAATTGATCTGGAGACATTAGGTTAGACATTTAAAACGCCTTACCTTGCTGCACACTTGGATTGGAAAATAAGTAATGCCAACTAATCACCAAATGAAAGATTGACGAAGCCATATTTTGTCCTAGCTAAAACCCTACAATATTATATAAGGTTTTTTGATCTAACATCAAACTGGCAGCTGGAATGATTATTAATCTCAACTAAACATACTTGTCATCATTGAAATATTCATGGACCCTCTTAAAACATATTGATTCACCTAAATTAATAACGTCCTTTCCCATGTGATAACATACACTTCAGATGTTTCATCAATACACTTTACACATGAACATTTTCTAAACAATGACAAACACTTAAAGGTTCTAACATTAAAGTTTAAATTTACATCTGGGTACATCATGACATTGTTGTCCACATCAGTTTATATTGTGGTTCTATGCCTAGACAGTCCTAAACATATCTGTTTGTTTATCATGGTGTTTATGTCACTTTCAGCATTAATTCAGTCATTTTATGCCCAAGAAGAAAATATATTAGGAATTTTCTTTTTGCCCCCTCTTGAAGATTAATGGACAATCCTTTGACTATTTTGTCTATTTTGCTATAGATGTCACAAACATCTGAACTTATTGCAAATTGCAGGGAATAACCTACTTAGTAGAGGTTTTATGTGACCATGAAATGCAGAGTACTTTCCCAAGTGAATTATAATGCATATCTTTTATTTATAACATATTATTAAACTGTTGCCTGTTTATTTTGACATTTATTTTTTGTAATGTTATTCATCAATCAATATTCTGTATCATATTATCCCAAAAATATTCTTGTGATATGTATCAAAATGATTATCTATTATGTATAACATAGTTGTAATGATTTACCTGTTACAACAAATAAAATTTTGACATTTATTTTAGTCATAAAACCAATGTTCTATATTATATTACCCCAAAGAATATTCTTTAAAAAATTAAATTATAAAATGTTAAGGAATAATTCTTTTCGGTTGTGAAAAGGTTTTCCTGCACCTAAATAGCAGACTGAATCCAAATATGCAAATATTCATACATAAATGACAACATTGACAAGGTTTTGGTAATGTGAGCACTCATGTGGTAATAGGTTATATGAGTAATCATGTGGTAATATGTAATGTGAGCAATCATGTGGTAACAGGTAATATGAACAATCATGAGGTAATAGGTAATGTGAGCAATCATGTGGTAATAGGTAATGTGAGAAATCATGTGGTAATAGGCAATGTGAGAATGTGGAAAAAGGTTATAATGGCATGTGGAAAAAGGTTATATGGGCAATAGGGTGTTCCAAAATATCACTTTTTCATCATAGAGCTAAGCACATTTGGATTCCCATTCCTATTGACTACAAAGTAAAGTTCTGAAAATTACAACTCTCTACATAGATGGCTTCCTTCTTGGAATTGACCCTGAAAAATGGCTCGAAATACTGAAAATCGCCAATTTTTGCCTTTTTTGTCATATTTTTTAGTCAACCTCTTGAATTTTATTTACATGATAAGACTTTGGAAACTGGACCAGAATATCAATATTATGTGCAGCATCAGTCTTAAAGTACCATTTGTCAATTTAGTATTTATTTATTCATATTCAAATATATGAAAAAAGTACCTATGTACATCTTAAAATGTAAAGGATATGATCCATACAATGTAAAGATAGCAAAGCAGTTTCAGAATAAATAATCTTTACCTTATATTTTTTAAATAATATTATTTTTCAGGAAATTTACAAATTTTGCATCCCCTGTTGTTTAATTGCTCATGATATACAAGTCATTATCACACCCTACGGAGCACAGGATTATAGTATTATGTGTGACATTATTGATGTCCATTATTCCCTCAACTGGATCACAGAATTTGTAGATTCTGAACTGATCTCAGGTTTGAGCAAAACTATTGATAAAGGTAAGGTTAAGTTTTGAAACATCGAATTTAAGGATTGGATAGCACAGATCAGAAATATCAACACTTCAAGGTCGTAAAAGTAAAATTAATAACTTTATACATGGATTGAAATTGTTTTCATACAATATTGTGGTTTCAGCTTTCATCCTTTTACTGGTATATGACAAGGGAAAATTGACATTGTATTGATCACACAATCTCGATACTTTCTTGTGACTGAGATCAATATTTCATACAGGAAGCTTTAACACCTAACGGACGGGAAGGACGGCAACGTCCACCACCGGCAACGGACGGGAGGGACGTTGACGTCCCCATTGTTCTGGCTTGATGACGTCATTTGTAACATTCTGAAGGGCTGCAACTTGTTACAATGTAATCATGATAATGACGTCAGACTGACTGGATTGACCCCAGCACTTCATTAAGCAAATTTAGTAATCATGGTTATAAATTTTATAAATTTAGTATATGGATACACTAGTCCAGACAAAAATTGGTTAGTCCAGCCAATCAACAAAATTTAGATAGCCTAGTCCCTTAGGGGTTAATGATTTATAACAAGCCCATTCAATGAAGATTTCTTTATTAAGTTTTATTTATTATAGATATGTATTCTGATGGATTGGCATGATGATTGGTCTGAAACTTCCCTGGAGGTGATTTGCTTCACCTGAGAATGGTGACTGGTAAATATTTCATTCAGTAAGCCTTAGTAATTTATAGCAATGGAGATTTCTTTATTAAGTTTTATTTATTATAGATATGTATTTTGATGGGTTGGCATGGTGGCAGGTCCGATTTATAGATTTATGATTTATAGCAACGATGATTTATTATTTGGCATATTAATTTTAATTCAAGTCATATTTATTTTACTCATTCTGATGAGAAGCTAGACGCAATCCATGGCCAGTGTGTAGGATGCATGATAAGCTAGATGGGATCCCTGACCAGTGGGAAGGTGGCGTCATTAGCTAGATTTGATCCATGACCAGTAGGAAGGTGGCGTCATAAGCTAGATTTGATCCATGACCAGTGGGAAGGTGGCGTCATAAGCTAGATGGGATTCCTGACCAGTTGGTAGGTGGCGTCATAAGCTAGATTTGATCCATGATCAGTGGGAAGGTGGCGTCATTAGCTAGATTTGATCCATGACCAGTGTGTAGGTGGCATAAACTAGATAGGATCCAAGGCCAGTGGGTAGGTGGCGTTATAAGCTAGATGGGATCCATGACCAGTGGGTAGGTGGTGTCATAAGCTAGATTTGATCCATGACCAGTGTGTAGGTGTCCTAAACTAGATGGGATCCATGACCAGTGGGTAGGTGGCGTCATAAGCTAGACTTGATCCATGACCAGTGTGTAGGTGGCGTCATAAGCTATATGTGATCTATGACCAGTGTGTGGGTGGCGTCATAAGCTAGATTTGATCCATGACAGGTGGGAAGGTGTCGTCATAAGCTAGATTTGATCCATGACCAGTGTGTAGGTGTCCTAAACTAGATGGGATCCATGACCAGTGGGTAGGTGGTGTCCTAAACTAGATGGGATCCAAGGCCCCTGTGTAGGTGGCATAGGCATGATGGGATTCAAGGCCAGTGGGTAGGTGACATAAGCTTGATGGGATCCATGGCCAGTGTGTAGTGGGCATAAGCTTGATGGGATCCATGGCCAGTGTGTAGGTGGCATAAGCTTGATGGGATCCATGGCCAGTGTGTAGGTGGCATAAGCTTGATGGGATCCATGGCCAGTGTAAGGTGGCATTGATCCATGACCAGTGTGTAGGTGGCGTCATAAGCTAGATTTGATCCATGACCAGTGTGTAGGTGGCATAAGCTTGATGGGATCCATGGCCAGTGTGTAGGTGGTGTCCTAAACTAGATGGGATCCATGGCCAGTGTGTAGGTGGCATAAGCTTGATGGGATCCATGGCCAGTGTGTAGGTGGCATAAGCTTGATGGGATCCATGGCCAGTATGTAGGTGGCATAAGCTTGATGGGATCCATGGCCAGTGTGTAGGTGGCATAAGCTTGATGGGATCCATGGCCAGTGTGTAGGTGTCATGCACTAGATGGGATCCATGACCAGTGTGTATGTGTCATAAACTAGATGGGATCCATGACAAGTGTGTAGGTGTCATAGGCTTGATGGGATCCATGGCCAGTGGGTAGGTGTCATAATCTAGATGGGATCCATGACCAGTGTGTAGGTGGCATAAGCTTGATGGGATCCATGACCAGTGTGTAGGAGGCATGATAAACTAGATGGGATCCATGACCAGTATGTAGGAGGCATGATAAGCTAGATGGGATCCAAGGCCAGTGGGTAGGAGGCATGATAAGCTAGATTGGATCCATGACCAGTGGGTAGGTGATTTCATAAGCTGGATGCAGAATTATATGGTTAGGATAACAAAATGTATGAAATAATCAAATTAAGGTAAAAATAAGAATTGTCCCAGTGTAGGGAAGTTTAAAATAGAATTCTCCTAGTAAAAGGAAATTAAGAATAAAGAATTTAAGTCCAATTATAAAAATGTGGAATGGTATTTTTACAACGTTTTCAGCAACTGTAGCCATATCAGGTTGACTTTCAAGCCTTTTAACCAGTGTGAAAGTAATGCTGCAGAGAGTTGGAGAAAAATCCACCACCTCCCGTCCTCCACTTATATAACCATTAAAGCATTCATGAAACCTGGAAGGTTCCAGGCGATTTTACAGTGGTTTAAGGTATCTGAAAACAATATATGATCTTAAAATTGACATACATACAGGCTATCTGTCTGTAATCCACAAAAGAACATCTGCCCTGAGAATTATGATTTTTGTGACCACCAAGTACTGCCAGTACTAAACAGGAAGTGTGTTGTGTGACCTTGACCTTTGAACTGTCAGGGGGCTCCGTAAGTCACAGGAGGTGTTGTTTGCCATTTTTTTCCACTATTTACAGAATGAATTGGAAGATAACACTCATCATGATGAGAGTGCCTTTTCTTGGCTTTCTTTTGGTGATAAAATTATTAAAAACGGATGAATATTTATGAAGTTATAAATGAAGAAAATTTTTTATATTATATATGTTTGCAAAAAAAAGTTCAAAAAATTCTATACAGCCCAGCTTTTAAGGTGGAATCCATGCAGCCTTTGATGTCTTCCCATTCAGTGGTGTGAAAAACTGTAAATTTCATCAAAGAGGGTCAAATCATAAATTTTACTGATACCAATTATCACTGAGCATTCACAGTTTTGCCATTCAAAGTCCTTGTGATCAAACCAGTGATCAAAAGGGTTTAATGTCACTTTTTCAATATCATGGCTTTTAAGTTAAGGGGTAACCATGCAGCCTTTGAGTCATGTCTTCCCTTTTTGACAGAAAGGTTTTCACATGCATGAGATACTTTTCAAATAAATAGTATACTTTTCCCATAAATGATATATCTTTCACAACCATAAGATATTTGTCACAACCACAAAATATTTGTCGCAACCATGAGTTATTTCATTGATTCAAATAATATTAAAATAATCTTATGTTGTTCTGAAGTATACTCCTGGCAATAAATTGATAAATTGTACAAAACATCTACACCCTGTTTCCCAAGCTGGACAGGTGCCCAACTGGTAACTCATTAGGTATTTACATGAGATCACAGACCAGCTAAACAAAGCTTGTTGACAAAGTGTTCAATTGCTGGTGTAGGTTTCAGCAGACAACTGATAAACTTTCAAGTGCCAAAGAAAGTTGTTAACAAGGAATATTTTGGGTACTACTACATAAAAGCACTGTTTTGGGATAAACATTCATGTTATGTAAAGAAAATGTGTCTGAAAGTCAGGTTTCATGAATGCTTTAAAGGCACAGATCCTACACTCTACCAACTGTGATAGTGGGGCAGGTTCTCCAGTATAAGGACATTTGACAGTTTGAAAAAACTTTCCCATAAATTTTAGCTGCCGGATATTTTGTAAATATTAATGCAAGAATTTGTGATAACCTCTTACACTTAAATAAAAGGAGGAAATATTATAATATGGTGAAATCTAGAAATTTGGGTGAAGATAAAGCATTGTGGTATAATGAACCTGATAAGAGTTAATATGTTAGGAAACTTGAAGTTGTATAATTGAATTAACATCAAGCATCTGAGTGAATTTTCAAAGGTTTCTAGAGTAAGGATTCAAATTCAGGTAATGTAACCTGAAAATGATAATTATTAATTTGAATTATAAGTATTATAGAAATAAAAAGGTAAACTGGGATGAATGCAAAGATGTGTTTGTTTTTCTGTTCCCATAAATGAAGTCAATCTGTAATTTAGGAGCCAAAGGACCATAAATACTACATTACTTTGAAATAAGTTTTTATCTTATGAAATTCATTGCAAAAATAACAGTAATATATTATAGACTGTATTAACCATTTAAAGACTCTTTCCAAAATACAATTAATGACATGATAAACAATAGTACATCAAAATACACTAATAAAAATACACTAATACCAAATTGACCAGGAAAATAGTATATTCAATACAATAGAACAATACTAATCATGAAAATTTGAGCAGGGCGACGCATTCTGACTCTGAGCATGCAATAGCTGACCCAAACATAATTTTACACTTTCAGTAATATGTAATATGGTGATATTAAAATGTCAAATTTAATATGTGAACATTACATACAAGTACATTAGTTTTAATCTTAATAATATTATAAATGAAACAATTAGTATTCCATTGCCAGGATAAACTCTAAGTCATGAAACAATAATAAGGCATAATTCATCCACAGTGAAAGCTAGTGAAAGAGAACATAGGCCAAAGGGTCTTAGACCTATGCTGATCATAGATTTTTTGTAATGTTTCTGAATATTTTCTGGATGGTTGCAGATTGCTCCATAATGATCATTTAAATCCTTTCCCACACAATAGAAGCAAAGGTCTGCAGCAGAGGTTTTCTTGTGACAAGACATTAATCATTTACTTTCCTTCTGTAGATGAAATATCAGCTTAGGAAAGCTCCTTGGATTCTTGAGTTGTTATTTACAATCAGATACGGCAGCCACTACTCAGTTACCACCACCTTTCCAGGCATAGTCGCCATAGCCATATGCATTCAATCAACCAGCACCCAGCAATAACATAATACCGTAATACTGTAAATAATTGGGTAATTCTTTGGGTTGTTACAATAATCAAAATCGTTGCTAATATTTGATTTATTTGAAAAGATATATTTGATTTTTAAAATGTAATATGTACACAAATGTGGGCAGGCACATTTGCCAAGACTTACATGTAAATGAGGCTTTATTTAAATAAAGTGGAGAGTAAATCACTTAATGACATAATATACCACACCTGTCAAGCATCTACCTGAGAGCATTAATGATGTATTCACTCTGACCTGTCTTAAACCTAGTCTTAGAAATAACACTTCTCATTTTTGTTTTTTGTATTACTCCTTTGGGAGGAAACTTTATTAAACAAAGCTGAGCCTAAATCACTCAAACAGTTCAAACCACACAATACAGCAATCAGCAGTATATATTAATTGATACACTCATTAAGTAAATAACATCACAGTTGATAACATAAGATCACCCATCCGTTTTAATAACATCACTCACATGAAAGTGCCCTGTTGGAACTGCCCGACATTCATTACAGTATATAATGATACTAACCCAGATCAATGCATATGCGTGTTGGGATTTTGCCAAGACATACATGTACAATAATTGCATTGGGGTATTGGACATTTATTCAAATATTAAGAATATTAGGATATGAACTCAATCTATAGATCAAACTCAAACTCAAAATAAATTTATTCAGCCATATAGTAATGCATATTTCATAATGTTGTGCATAATATGTAAATATATACATAGCTATATGGTCAGCAAGATCCTCATTAAGATGAGCCTGATCACTGCTATACAAGGACCCATCTTGGAAAATAGGATAAATGTGATAATACATGATATTTCAACATCCATATTTTAAAGTATTAAGCTTGGTATACAACCAAGTACATTGGGGATCTGTGCATGCTCCAGTTGGGTTCGGTCAAGTTTTTATCGAGCCCCCGAAAATATATTGAAGGGAAATTTTGCAGAGCCTATATAAACTGGATTGATTTCATTAAATTGGAATTAATTTCAGTTTTTCTGTGAAAATACTTGCATACGTGTATACGTAGCGTATGCACTGATTATTCGTGAATGTAGCGTAGCGTATGCACGTGGCATACTTGAATCTCTGGAGATTGCTTCTCTCTAGGAAATACATAGTCATGGCATCCACTCCCTAAATAACTAGCCCTTTCCTTAGGATATATTCTGCTATATTTTATTTGCATTTTAAACATATTTGAGCAGCTTAGGGGCAGTTTTTAGGTCGTGGAGTACTTTAGTAAAAAAATCTGCTTTTTTTTCATTCTCCTGCCTTCTTCGTGGAAATTCACTGTTTGCATAATAATCTTGGGGGGACATTTATTGAAACCTCACCACAAATATTCCTTACCTATTTTAGAATATGACTGTCCTGCTAATTCAACATTTAAACGTGTACAAGCCTGATAAATCAGGAATGACAATTTTAATTTTATCACAAGAAATATCCAAATGTTTGTAACAGTAAAAATGCCAGGAAACATCACCAGATAAAAACACTCTTGAGACAGTGAAAAATGACTCCCCACAATGAACAAAAAGTGGAAGGTGAAATTGAGTCACGTGGTCTAAACCAGTCTTAACATTGGCGGCCATTTCAATTCTGAAGAAGCTGAAATTCTTCTCCATTTAAAAGTGTGATAACTGACTTAAAACAGAATAAAATTATTGTTTTACAACTGGATATTGAAGAAAACAGATTATACTTTGCAAACAACCAGGCCATGTAATCAGTGAGTACGTAATTACGACACCTGTAGTGTGTGTTTACCACGCGCAGCCCAGTGGGCTGCGCTAGGGCAGATTAAATTTGACGATCTCTCTCTAGCCGTGAAATGGCCGCCGGACCCAAAATAAACAAAAGGCAAATTCACTGCTAGAGATCCTCGAGCTAGGAAATACAATATATTTCCTTGTCATTTTCTCTGACAATGACTGACTTTATACTGTGATCCCAATTCGGGTTTGGAATAGATTGATCAGATCAATGTTTTCTGATCTCTCATAGTGTGATGCAATGAGCTGATTGTGAACTGAAACCTGAAAACGCGCTGTTCATCTTTTTTATCTATTTTATATGGTTTGATGTTATTACTTAACTGCTCTATTTCTTACCAGATATTGATTAAATGATATAGATATTCACTTTGATAAATTATACAGATATTGACATTGATATTCATAACTGGAGACAATTCTTCCTATCTGCTCTCCCATATACGCTGCATTTTTTGAGCGCTGCGATCGTATTTGACCCAATTCTTTGCACACGGCATATCCGGGAACAGCGGTGACAGCCTGTTTGGGCCATTGTCGCCTCTGCCTTTCATCTTTCCATCGTTGTTTTTCTCAGTTTTGACTTCATAATTTTGACATAACTTACGTAAATTGCAATATACTTATATAAAGATTACACAACAAACACTCTTTAGCGCTGACATCGGCGTATCAATGTACGATGTCAGTCTGAAATTTCCCTCCCATCTTGAAGCAAGGCAGGCGGAAGTTTACAACGCAACATCTTTCCCGTAATGCACTGCTCTCTCGCGCCAATTTCGTCATTTTTTCACGGACCAGCTAAAATTCCGGGGAGAGCAGATAGCCAGAATTGACTGTACTCTTCTTGTGGATGTTACTCAGATTACCCTCGGAGACACTCTGACTCTTATACTGCATAATTGGAGCATCACTGACCACATACATATCATGTGAACTAAACTGTTTGATCTAAATATGAAATGATAAATTCAACAAACTTATGATTAATGGTTATTAAGGTTATAGAACAGAGTGATACATATACAGACTGTATACCTGTCACACTGTGTACTTGTCACACTGTATACCTATCACGCTGTGTACCTGTCACACTGTATAACTGTCACACTGTTTACCTGCCACACTGTTTACCTGTCACACTGTATACCTGACACACTGTATACCTGTCACACTGTATACCTGTCACACTGTATACCTGTCACACTGTATACCTGACACACTGTATACCTGTCACACTGTATACCTGTCACACTGTATACCTGTCACACTGTATACCTGTCTCACTGTATACCTGACACACTGTATACCTGTCACACTGTATACCTGTCACACTGTATACCTGTCACACTGTATACCTGACACACTGTATACCTAACACACTGTGTACCTGTCACACTGTGTACCTGTCACACTGTATACCTGTCACACTGTATACCTGACACACTATGTACCTGTCACATTGTATACCTAACACACTGTATACCTGTCACACTGTATACCTGTCACATTGTATACCTAACACACTGTGTACCTGTCGCACTGTATACCTGTCACACTGTATACCTGTCACACTGTGTGCCTGTCACACTGTATACCTGTCACACTGTGTACCTATCACACTGTGTACCTGTCACACTGTGTACCTGTCACACTGTGTACCTGTCACACTGTCACATCTTATTTTAAAATTGAATTGATATTAAATTTGAATTATAAGTTTTACAGTAAATGGCGGATGGTGGCCTTGAGGTAAATCTGACAATTGCTGAAGATCCCACTGTTGAGGAAACAGCTCAATGGATGCAACTCAAACAATTTGAACTGCCGTTGTAGTCGGCACGTTTGTGTTTGCGTTCAAATTATTCAAATCTATAAGGCTCTAAGAAATAAATATAAACTACTGATTAATATGGCCAGGGGAAAATATTTTGGTGACATTATCCTTGAAAATGTAAAAGATCCCAAATTATATTATGCAAGGAAAAAGAGCTTGAAAATATCTATGTCTCTGATTACTTATATTATGAAATCTTATTATTTGAGCTATCGTGTGTATGCTGATGACACACATCTCTACATTTCATTTCACCCTAGTGACCTATGGACGTTGAATTTAACAATGGAAATATTAAGAGCTGCTAGTATAAGATAAAACTTAATGATGGTAAAACAGAGGTCATTAATCTCTCATTATTATTCTCTCTCAATCCAAGTACAACACGTTTTAGATTTACATTCATTCTGAGAATCTTTACTATTTTTACCACACGTGGCTATATTTGTGATACAGCCAAAGAGTGTTATTTCAAGTTATCATAGTAATTACATTTTGGAGAAATAATTTTTTCCATCATTTATCTTACAAATAACAATCTGGTAGGTTATTTCATGATTAAATTCCCCAATTGTCTTGAGTAAAGGACTCCATACCTTTTAACCAATTATTTGATCCCAGTTAGATTCATACATCCTAACATCAAATGCTCTTTATTCTGTGTTTTACTATGTACTGACTTTTTGTTTCTCAACATCTGATACAAAAGTTTAGCTGATAACTTGTCTATAATGTACCTACACAATGTGAATATTCTTTCATATATTCCGAGATCCAAATTTGAAATAGCCAGGGCCTTTAATATCAGGATCTTATCAAATAGTGTAAGGTATCTATTCTTTCATCCATTACTTGATCAAAATGTTTTTGGTCCAGTTCAGATTATGTCTTTTTTTCCTCATCACTTCATAGACACACTTCATAGACACACACCTATACACCTAATCATATATTCATATAATCTTTGGAAAAAATGTATCCCATTGCAAACAGGTGGGAATTCTCTTTTCTTGCCAATCCACATTACCTCATGTTTGTCTAAATTAAAGATTAATCCAGACACATTAAACAAGTGATATCTCGGTTACTGCATTACCTGTCACAGTGGATTCTGCATCAGCTGGACAAAGCAAACTGTCATCGGAAAACTGTGTAACCATAAACCATTGTCATTTATATTACAACCTCTTATATTTCCTTTGTTCCATATTCTGAAAGCCATGATTTCAACTACAAGCAAAAATAACAGCACACTCACAGGACATCCCTGTCATACTACTCAATTAGCAACAGATGTGTCTGATATATATCCATTATTTTACCACTAATCTTTGGTTTATTTTGTAGGATCTCTGCAGTCTCAGGATTAATGTTAAGACGGGACATGTTCATACGTTTTATGTCTTGTTCACCAAAATAAAATTCTTTTAAAGCAGAAATAACTTATTGGTCTATAGTAGTTTATTAATCTTTTAATTTTTTTCTAATAAGTCGTAATTACCTTTCTTTTAAATAAGTGTAAAGATAGCTCATTTTAGGGAGTCAGGCAGTTCTCCTTGTAAGTAAGTTTTTGTTAACATACCAATATAGAGATGTTCTAGATCACTATAAAATATCTTTACCATAAGATTGTATATCAATATCACTTTCCAGTTCTTCACCTCTCTCATGTATTTATCAACAAATTCATTTTCAATGTAATCCTTAGTGTACAATTTCACATAAGATGTCTAAATGGCATTTATAATATCATCATTAAACCAAATACTTGATGTTCAGATGTTACTTATTAATGTCATTGCTACATTGTTTAAAGTTTGTTACATTAAAGTTTGCTACACATCATTGCTGCATATCATTGCTACATTGTTTAAAGTTTATAATATCTATTATCTTTTCACCTTACTCTGCCCATTTCACCCGTGACCTATTCATATTGCCTACGCCTTTATTTTTTATATTAGTTACTTTTTTCATGCAAATGTTGCTTACTATACACAGTAGACATGTCATTATCGGTAACACTTAGTCTTTGCCTGATATTGTCTATTCTCTGTTCTTAGAAGGCAGTATTACCTCTCTTTGCTCTTGCATTGGTAATTGATAAATCTAATACTTAATTCCTTTATTCTGATCTTAATAAGTTCCCATATCAATCTGTTAGAATTTATTCCACATAATTCAGATCCAGTTTCAGTAATAATATTCTTAGTGCCGTGTTTAAGTTTCCAATACCTATTACCCCGTTTAAAAAAAAATTAAGATGTTTATAGGATAGGTTATGTCATTGGTTTTTCTAAATATCGTTTTGCTCAAAACAAAATATACATACTTTCAAAATTACAATAAAATTCTTTTCAAATGGATTTGTGAATTTCTGAAGCACTAAAAAGAAACATCAAAATATTAAGCATTTATAACAATAACCTTATTCAGATCAATCTTATAATCAGCTTCCTCTTACTGTGTCATTGGCACATTGCTTAAATGGTACAATCAAACTCAAATTTGCAAAATTCAGTGTTTCTATTTTTATAGCGTTTTGTCCGTTTTGAAATTACAATTTGAGATAGAAAAACCTTTGTATGTACATGTGATCAAAATCGATTTAATGACTTTCAGACTCATTGATTAACTTTATCTAATCAAAGAATTTGACAGGAGAAAATCATTTATTTGTATATTTCAGATATATATATTGCCTAAGTTAATGGCTGTAGATCATGTAAATTGTTATAGATAACAAAAATTGTCAGATAGGCGGCAATGTGTTTGTTCCTGTTCCATAATGTGTTATGTGAGGTATATTTGCCCTCTCTGTGTGTAATAATTACTGCACTATTAACTGCTCTCATTATGAATAGGATAATTACAACTTAATCGCTAGCCTCCTAAACAACCCATTATGCAGATAATAATAATAAATAATAATAATAATAATAATAATAATAATAATAATAATAATAATAATAATAATAATAATAATAATAATAATAATAATAATAATAATAATAATAATAATAATAATAATAATAATAATAATAATAATCATAATAATAATAATAATAATAATAATAATAATAATAATAATAATAATAATAATAATAATAATAATAATAATAAAATTTATATAGCGTAGAATCCAGATATATCTGTTCATAGCGCTTCCTCCAAAATGTATGTTTTGAAAAGATGGGTTTTCAGCTTCCTCTTAAAAAGGTCAGCTGAAATACAGGTCCTGAGGTCAGTAGGGAGGTCATTCCACAACTTCGGACCAATGGCAGAGAAAGCCCTATCACCTATCGTTCTTAGGTGGGTATTGGGGACCTCCAGATATGTACCATTGTTTGACCGTAAGCTTCTCTCTCCGTTTTTTCACTCGTAGAAGGTGTTTTAGGTATGGCGGTGCCTTACCATTTAGAGCCTTCCAGGTCATCAGAACAATTTTAAATTCCGGGCGTGTATTGGTAGCCAGTGTAATTCTCTTAACTTCCATGATATATGATCGAACTTTCTGATTTTACCCACACCTCTGGCTGCTGAATTTTGTAAATTTTGCAGTTTTCTGATTTCTGATCTAGGAATACCAGCTAGTAGGCCATTTCCATAGTCCAAGGTTGAGGTTACAAAATCATGAGTTAAAGTTATGGCAGTCTTTTCGTCTAGACATTGTCTGATAGCAGATAGATTACTGATATGATGGTAGCCTTTCTTACACATTTTCTTTACGTGCACTTTCATATCCATTTTTTCATCAAAAATAATACCTAGATCAGTCACAGATGTTGACGGTGATATACATGAGTCACCTACTTTCACTGTGATGTCATTTCTGTGTAGATTAGTACTACTTCCATCATGACAGATTAACATTTCGGTCTTGCCGTCGTTTATCTTCATTTTATTTAATATTAAAAAAGCTCTAACTTCTTTAACACATTTTTCGAATTTCAATTTTGTCTGTATTTTGGTTTTGATCAGAAATATGGTCAACAGAGATGTAAATCTGCGTGTCATCCGCATAGATGTGATAACTTAGGTTATATTTTTCCAGTATATCAGTGAGTGGCGACATGTATATTGTGAAAAGGATTGGTCCCAGCACTGATCCCTGAGGGACCCCATATCTGATTGGTTTGGTTGATGACGTCTTGCAACCAACTTTTACACACTGATGCCTTTTCTGTAGATATGATTTTATCCATGATAGTGCTTGATCTTTGATATCATACCTTGACTCCAGTCTCTCAAAGAGGATTTGGTGATCAATAGTGTCAAATGCAGCTGACAGGTCTAATAATAGCAAAAATACAGTTTTTTTTCTGATCAATGTCCCTTAGGATATCATTTCGACTCTAAGCAGGGCTGTTTCGATGCTATGATATTCTTTATAAGCTGATTGAAATTTATCTGTCAGGTTGTTTTTTATTAGATGTGATACTAATTGGTTTGCTACTGCCCTTTCAGTTAGTTTTGAGATGTAACTGAGGTTAGAGACAGGTCTATAGTTTTTTCAATGAGCTCTAGGCCCAGTTTCTTGAGTAGTGGTTTGATAATTGTAATTTTCATATTTACAGATACATCTGATTCTGTGAGCGATTTATTTATGATAGTAGCAATAATGGGCAGGAGGACATCAATCACGTCATGAAGTAGCCAGGATGGTATTGGGTCTAATTCACATGATTTATTTGATGCTTTCTTCAATAATTTACGAACCTCATTTTCTGTTAGAGGGCTGAATTGGTAAAGTGGTGAGCGGATTTCTTTGTTTGAGATTGATCCATGTATAGTGGTGTCATCTGGTGGTCTTGTTTGATGCAGGCTCTCCCTATTTCTAGGTGGGATGTTACTAGTGGTGTCATCTGGTGGTGAGATTTTCGACAATATGTGTTCATCAATATTCTTTCTAATTTCTTCAATTTTTCCAAGAAAATAAGAGTTAAATTTCTCTGCTTGTTCTGCATCACAGGTTGAGGCCGGCATTGGGACATCAGTAGATTTGTGCATGACCTTGTCTATTACTCTGAACAATTTTTTAGGATCATGCTTGTTTTCATCTACCAGATTTGAGAAATAGTCTGATTGTGACGATTTTAATAGCGTATTATACTTATTCCTCTGAGAGTTATATAATTCTCTATCCACTGGTAGTCCAGTTCTATTCCATTTTCTCTCGAGCCTTCTCTTTAATGATCGTTCCTCCTTGATATGGTTATTCATCCATGGAACAGGTCTCCACTTAGATACATGGGCAACCTTGACTGCATGGAGCATGTTTATTTATAATTGTAGTAAGTTTCTCATCATAGAATTTGACCATATCAGCCAGAGATAAAGATTCCCAGTCCTTTCTTCTTATCATTACTGTTTTTATATCATCTTTAAACATAGCCATATTTACATTTTTGTAATTTCTATAGTTTATGGTTTTCTTGACAGGTTAAGGGGGGTGCAGGTCTAAGACCATAAGAACCATTTCGTGATCAGATACATATTCATCCACTGTACTGTAGGATATAGATTACACACCCAGAGACTCTTGAAAACATATAGACATTCATAGACAATCACGAACGCTATTGATGGTTGATGCGTCACCATAACCACCACACTGAGAGATCACATGCAGGCGGACGAGCCCATGTCGGATATGCAGGCAAGACGAGTCCATTCGGTGTCGCGTAAGGAAGCCACGTAGGCAAACTCCACACATGACGCAGAGTGATCCCTCAAAGAGGCCCGCAACCGTGGGATCCTCAGACAGAGACGGAGATAGAGATAGGAGAAGCACAGATCCAGCGACCGCTTGCCACAGAAGATCCACGACTCTCAGTATCATGACTGCATAGACTTGGGTGTTTTGTGTATAGATATAGGATCTCATAAGTATCATGCATTTGGGTAGTTCACATGCCTCGCTCATTGCCATGCCGGCCTAGCCAGACAAGGAAGACTCACAGCACCGAATAAAGGTAACTATTGTGTCGTGTATATCCTGTGTCTGCAGTCCTTATTACCTGCCACTTTCACCTGGGTATATAGGGTAGCTAGGATCCGTGCCCCGACTCACAGCCAGCGAGTTAGCGAGCTATGCTTATTGTACAGTACAGTACGGTAGAGTAGAGTATCTATCTATGGTAGAGTATTGATCCCCCGTCCACGTCCCCCAACGACGGGTACTCTCCATCAGTGGGTAACAGTACGACTCTTAAGAAATTTGTTTCCTTTAAAAATTATAATCAGATCAAGCGTGTTTCCCAGCCGATGAGTCGGTTTAGTTACCAGTTGACTCATGTCAAAAGTAGACAGAACATCATTAAATTTCACAACATCTGGTTTCAATGGTTTATTTACATGGAAGTTATAGTCACCTAAAATATGACTTCATGATATAGAGAGCTGTAGTGAGCAATGAATTTTGTGAATTCCTCATAAAACTCAGAGTAGGTATACCTATTTCCACCGGATGGCTCTGGTCTGTATATGGTCACAAAAGTAACCCTTTTGCCCTTAAATTGTAGGGAGGATTCCATGAGTTCCATTGTTTTTACAGATGCAGGGTCCAATCGATTTGTTTCAAAGGGGATCTCACAGCGATGAAAGAGGGCGATTCCTCCCCCATTCCGGCTTATCCTCAGGAATGAATGGAGTTTTAGGCCTCCTTTCTCCAACTCATTTATGGTCATTTCATCTCAATGCACATGTAGTCATGTTTCAGTGATAAAAAGAGCATGTAAATTATTTGTTTCAAAGTAATCTTTAATCATTAATACTTTGTGTATAATACTTTGAATGTTACATGTGCCTATATTAATGTTTTTAAATTGGTTGGAATTTTCTGATCGCGCATGTGATTTTTGTTTAGAAAATTTTCTCTTTTGAGATACTCCTTCTGTATTTATCAAGTTTTCTCCTTCTGATCCATGTGCGGGTGTATTTTCCATGATGCCCGACCTCAATGCATTCTCAGCACTGTACATAGGCGGCTGGCTTGGTGGCGAGCGTGTGGCATTAAGCGACGTTGATATCACACTCATACTGTTTGTTTGTTTGGGGTTTTACATCACTTTCAACATTATTTCAGTTATTTCGTGACGAAACCTACTTGTAGCAGATATAGTGCTGCCTCACTGAATTGTCATGTCGCAGGTCCTTGACATGACAACCCACCTGGTCACAGATTTACAAGGACAACGGGTTAACCCTTTAGGCACGGACCTCAGCTCATATGGGAAATTGTGTCATGAGGTCAATGTCGGCACGGCCGGGGATCGAACCCACAACTTTTGGATCACCACAGAGGAACTGGTGCTAATAAGCTGGCTCTCTAACCAACTGCGCCACGGGCCGTGGCCCCCACTAATACTAGAATCAGAAGACGATTTATTACTTAGGGTAAAATCTTTATTGATCAAGATAGCTTTATCTACTTTTATTGGTGAAAATTTCAAATTAATGGCTTTTAATAAAAGTAGACGAGTTAAATTGTAACCCATATTAATGTTTTGTGTATTTGAGTGGAGTGCTATGCTATATTGTTTAGAAAAATCATATACTTCAAATTCAGTTTTCTTTTTCAGATGATTACTTTCATGTCGTGGATATTGCGATATTACCGATTTGTATCCATTTACCATTATGTGTACAATGTAGAATAATTTGTTTTGTATAAAATCTTGTTTCCTTTCAAAGTTAATTGTGTATTGCCAGTTATTTTGGTCTGGTTCACACTTACAAGGAAAATGCGAGTAAAAACATAATACATTGTTTAAACAATCAAGTTTTATTTGATGTCTAGTTTTTACAAATTTCATACAGTTTATCATCAATGATTCTTTTGAATTTCAGATCTATTTGTGGTTCACACTACTTACACAATATACCATTAGCTTTCCACTCACTTAGCAAAAATCAAAACTTTCTTAGCTTTTTAGCTTTTACAAGCTTCACTGGACTCCTCGGTGCATACGTCCTGGGGTCCCGGTGCCGAGGGTGGGGGTTTGAGGTGGCCACCTCATGTGCATACTGGCACCGGCTACCATTTAATGAGGGTTCAATCAATATACACAATATATACAATAAATGAAAAATGAAGTGATTAAATGGAAATAAAATTTTAGTATTCCCTCTCATTCTGTGTTCAAATCAGGCTTAATATTATAATTATGTTTTTAAACATTGTTATTGATTTATAGGAAAATTGTCATATTGATCATATCGAAGTTATCTTTAAAAACAGGTGAGGACATTTTAACCTACTTAACACATAATAATTGTTCAATTGACAAATCAATAATTTAGATAAAAACTTTGTCACATATTATTTGTTTTAATCACAACACAACAACAGTATGGAACTCCGATGCAGTGACTTTCAGTTTTCAGGTAGATGCACCGAACTCTGTTATGGTTTTATTGCAATAATTGTTGTAATCGTTTATCAGAGATGTTGCATAATGAAATATGAGTCAAATTACATTGGTATTCTTTATAATCACGTGCCGAGTTTTAATCAACATAACCAAACAAATGTAATGAGCAGTGATTTGATATGTGCATTTGACAACTTATTGTTTGTGTGATGAAAAGGATTAAAATGAGTTCTGCATTTTATCTTTCAGCGTTTTTGTTCATCTTCCTCTCGCTCTTAACGTTTTGTGTCAAGGGTGAGTAACACACAATACAATATCAACTTTCATAGATATTTGCAAGCTCTTAAAGCTATGAATAAATATATAAATAAGAAAAGTTGTTAAATCCAAGAGAAAGGAGCCAGGAAGGTCATATCCTCACATGTTTTATATAACCCACGCTTGCAGGCTGGCAGGATTCCTGTGGTTATGGATTCACTGAATATGAGGGAGCTTGCTATAGTAGGGCGCCATTCATGGGGAACTGGCAGACCCACAGAGACGACTGTCGGCGCAATCAGGCTGACCTTGTATCAATTCATGACCTTGACCTTAATAACTTCCTCCATGAAGAATTCGTACCAGATGCTATGCATGGCAAGCTGTGGATAGGTTTCAACTGTTACGATGTATGCTTTGGACCTTTTGTGTGTAATACTAAAATAATGCAAGCTTAAGAAAACGATAACCAAGATGGATCAAAGAATATCACATTATATCAAGATAAAAGGTATAGGAGATAGGTAATTATAACATGTTTTCACATATTTTATTGAAGGGAACAGGAGGGTGCACAGGAGACTATGAATGGTCTGATGGACACAATGTGACCTTTACTAACTGGAACCCAGATTCCCCGCCCCAAGGTCAATATGGATGCACTGTTCTCACCACGGATGGCTACTGGGAGGAGGAACACTGCTCAAATAACCATGGTGGCATTTGTGCATACAAGATAGGTATGGTATTATTAACATTTCAAGACAATCAGACCATTCTATTATACCCAAAGACATCGGCAAAATAGACTTGAAATCCACTGTTTCTAGAAACACCACGCACTGCCCACCATATTGAAGTTTCCCTACTAAATGAACTCGACCTCTGGCGATTGACTGTTGCCGTTCTGACCCTTGCCACTATCTTTCTCAGTCATAATGTCTAAAAATACAAATCCGTGTGAAATCTGTAGCGTTTTTTCTTCAGTTTTTTGCCCGATATCAAACTTGACAACGTGAAATGGCATTCAGAAGAGTCCAAGTGATGACGTCATGGAAACACAAAGGGAGAAATATCATATGATGTCAGAAGCACCACACCGTTGTTGAGCTTCAGATCGTTGCTGTCACTCCCGTGAATAACATCACTAGAAATGGCAGACATAGGGATATAACTTTTTTACTAGTCAGAATACATCTACAAATGATATGTGATCGAATGTCAACCTTCTTAGGCTATTTTGATCAAATATTGCCAGTGACCTTGAAGTGACCTTTCAATGACCTTGAAAATAGAAAGCCGATTTCCACGAAATTATCTACATGTTTTATTATCCTATCATCTACATCTTTCAAATACGAGCTCGTAGAGTCCTTATTCATCAAAACTGTTCATAATTAACAATTTGACAGCAATTTATAGTTTTGTGGTCAATCTATAAGGGAAAACATAGGAAAATACTATAATACTAAGTTTTTTTGAAATAATATAAAAATGACAGCTTATTGGGGGTTAGGTTATGAAAATATATATAGAATACTGCACAGAAAAACACATTAATACTAAAAGGAAATTGAAAAAAAGTCCGTCAATTTCAAGATTTATTATGAAGCTAAAATGATTAGGAATACTGTATACAGACAAATTTTCGCGACCTTTTTATTTTCGCGTTAATTCGCGCCAGGACATCATTCGCAAAATTAAATGGACGCGAAATTGAAGAGGGTATTGCGCAATGACGGATCCCTGGCTTCTCTTCATGTTCCGCACATCGAATTTACGTTTTACAACCGCTTTGTTATTCTCGACCTGAGAAGCGTAATTGTGATAATATTAAGTAAATACCTTTATTTATCATTTCAAACGCAATTAAAATTGATCCACATGTGAAAGCATTTCTGTCAAGAGGGAAGACACGACTCAAAGCAGTGGAACACGTGGTCGTAATTTTGAAAAGCATTAAAAGAAAACATAACGTATATCGCACGTAGCGGATCGATTTTGATTGCGTTTTAAATGATAAATGAAGGTATATACCCAATATTATTACAAATTAATCCATCCATTTAACATGCATTACGCAATACGAGGTCGTCATTTTAAAAAGCGGGAGTGACGGGGACAAGCTCTTATTTTTGGCACGAAAACAATTGGAGTGTTATCAACTTGCATTGAAATATTAATATATTGCGCAATGACGGATCCCTGGCTTCTCTTCGTGTTCCGCACATCAAATTTACATTTTACAACCGCTTTGTTATTCTCGACCTGAGAAGCGTAGTTGTGATAATATTAAGTAAATACCTTTATTTATCATTTAAAACGCAATTAAAATCGATTCACGTGTGAAAACATTTCTGTCAACAGGGAAGACACGACTCAAAGCAGTGGAAACAATGGCGAAATGCAAAACTGTGAACGCTGATAATTGGAATCAGTGAGAACAAAGTCAAAACAAAGCGTTTCGTTAACTGGCATAGAAATATTAATATATTGCGCAATAATGGATGGTTTTGTTTTGTTGTGCAAAGCGTAATTTGTGATAATATTTTGTACTAGAAATCCAAAATTCGCGAAAATAAAACGGCGCGAACCTGTCGAAAACGGCGATGGCGCGAAAATAACTAGGCGCGAATTTTTCTCTGTATACAGTAGCTTAAATCGGTAGGGTTACAAAAGTGACAAATTGACGGACTTTAATTTGACCTCACATTTATTTTTTAGATAAATCAAATATTAATCTAATTTCAGAAAATAATCAGCAATAAGTTGCTCTTATCATAATAATACCTAAAAAAGAAGAAATATTCACTGAAAAATATGAGAAAATTAGTCATGAATAGAAATGATTTAAAAAAATATAATAAAAAATATATTGAATGTAGAGTCAATTGGGTTAAATCATTTTGATAATTTAAAAAAATGGCATTCTGTGTGGTTGATTTGGTGAATGGAAGTAGAAATCGGCCAATATTACATGTCACTGAAAGTGCTCTGCAGGGTGCTTTCTTGACGTCCGCTCCTACCACTGCTATAGACCCGTGACATGCGCTATGTCACTCATTCTCGCTAGACACTAATAACATGTCCATATATATATATTGGACTGCATAGTCTACATTCTCCCTGATGAACTGACCCACTTTCACGTATTTGCGCAAAATCGTAATCAATGGCGAAACGATGCTGAGACAAAGAACCTGAATCTAGGTTCTTTGGCTGAGATCAAGAAAAAACAAAGACATATATTCAAACAGGGCTGACATCTTATGTTGATTTAAACGGTACATAATTGTTTGATTGTTAGTTGCCAGAAGCCGAGTTCTTACAGAGTCGTTTGTTAAAATGGATGGGCAGTGCATGATATTTCTAAAATCCAAGGATTTCAAGTCTATTTTGCCGATGTCTTTGGGTATAATCAGGAAACTGAGCCACACTGATCAATTGCATGACCAAGTACTGATCTCACTTTGATGTCTAATCAGATATTTTTTTCAGCTTAAAAGCAAAAAACTTAAGATTATTTTCACTTTTATATCACCAGACAAAACTAGGCACCCGTATCAGGCACATTGAAAATATAATTGCTGGGGCCTAAAATTGTGAATGGTTTTTTAATGGGCTTTGCCAAACCTGGAAACTGTAAGCCCATCAACTGACTCGTGCAGGTTCCTCCGTATTGGCGCTCAATAGGAGAAAGTCCATTCACTTCTCTGAATGTGAGTGTGAAATCAATTGAAGAAAGTCACCAATCATCGAACTCATCTAAATCTTACTGTATAGTAAGCCTTGCACCTATTATAAAAACAATCATTCACTTCATTCAAAAGTTATCCGATACACAGTCTTTTGTTAAAAATGAACGTGGACAACATTGAAAATTGGAAAATATCAATGTTTATCAAAGCCCTACTGTGGCCACGGGCCGCTGGTTAGACCTTACTAGCATTACTTCATCTGGAGTGATCGAAAGGTCATGGATTTGCTTCCCGACCTTTCCAGCAATCAAACTCACGTGACAATTTCTCATATGAGTCAAGGACCGTGCCTAAAGGGATACTAGTAACCTGTTTTCCATGTAAATCTGTGACTGGGTCGCTTATCGCGTCAAAGACCTTGCGAAATATACATTATTCATTTTTTTTCTCAATTTATAGTTGACTATGTCAGCATGTCAGATTTCCAGAATTGTTTTCCAAACATCACTGTGATGGATATTGTGCCATATCATGTGAAAGGAAATAATTTAATAATAATAATTATGAAAATTTTATTTAAACAAGGGGGAAAAACAAGTGCAGATCAATTCAGAGGTCACCAAATTCTGTGTATGGGTTGAGGGGGTCCCGTAATGTTATATATAAAGCGTTTTCCCGGCACAATGAATAGTGGCAAGATGGCGCCACTCACAATTTTAGATTTTTATAATTAAAATTAAACAAATTACAATATTCCAAGTGAAAAATAATTAGCGAAGGTGAATTCAAAGGTCACCAAATTTTGTATGTGGGTTGAAGGGGGCCCCATGATGTTATTTATAAAGCGTTTGCATGGCGTAATTGATGGTGCCACTCATAACCTTAAGATTTTGATAATTAGAAAAAATAAATCCTAATATTCCAAGTGAAAAATAACTATCGCAGGTCATTTTTGTACTGTTAAATGCGCCAGGAAAACACTTAATAATTAACATCATGGGGAAAAAATTGAATAATAAACTTTGAATAGTGAATAAGTCACTAAGTTCACACACATACTGTCACTTTGGTTTTGACTGTTACCATCCCCTTTGAACCTTTTTATGTAGTGAGGATCCCTTCCTTGAGAGAGAGAGAGGGCTGAAGCTCAGTTACGATGGGCTTTGAAAAGGACTTATTGCTTTGGGTAATAAAGTTGGGAAATTATTTTTTTGACATGGAACAACATTTTCAGTAATTAAATAAAGATTTATTGGTTTTCCAAATTGTTTCGTATCACAAGATAACCTATGAGGCTTAGTAATCTCCTAAGATAAAAAAACTACATACTCTGATATTTTGTGTACATTGCAATTAATATCAAATGTAAAAATAGAGAGATTAACACTTCCATGAACAAATTTAGGGAAATATATATATATATCATTTTACTGCAAATAACTCCTGTCATATTTTCGATTCAAGACGTTCACGACCTTTTTTATTGTGATAGATCTTTCCTCAGAATTTAGCTCAAGTAATATATTTGGACCAGAACAGAGGAAATATATATATTATTTTCAAACCAGTTTGATTAATTCAAGTCTGTTTGATGGATATCATTTGATTCAGTATTTTAATGTCTAATATTTTACAATAATCTAGATGATTCACGAAGAGAAACCAGGATCTCCCTGCAATTCATTTGTGCTAATGCATGAATATGTAAAATGTCACAAGTGTGCAGGTTCTTAAAATCTATTGAAAATTAAATTCATTAATACTTCCACAGTATTAATTGCTGTAGATATAGGTGATAGGTTTAAATGGTTAGATCCATTCCCACTTTTATATAAATTCAAAATGTAAAAATTGTAAGACAATAATGTATTAAGTAACATAACAGTGACACTTTCAAGTAGTTGTGAAATTCAGGAACTACTGTCATCAAGATAACGTATCTGTGGTCACTTATATACAAACCTTTCATGAACTAAAGAAATACATGGTGATCTTATATTTTCCATATAATTCCATGCTCCCAGTGCTCTCTTTGATAATTCTCTATTTGATCTATTTGATCGTGAAATGTTTCCATATGTGACAACATTTAAAATGAAATAGGGTTAGTACATATTAATGGCACAATTAGTTTATTCATTATTACATTAAAGGTTATTTTTCTGCAGTTTGGTAACTTGAATGCTATAAAAATATTCTATTAGTTATATTTAGCACTACATTGCAATGTAAGCTCCAAAAAAAATCAAAAACATCATTTAGATATTGTCTTTATTATTATTTAAGCAAATAATAAAACAGCAGTAATGAGATATGAAATTAGTTTCTGATTGATAGAGATGGCACTGCTTTTTACTGTCTTCTCTATCTTACAAAGCTCTTCCTGATTGCAATTATCAATGTAATCAGCATAAGACTCCCTTACTTTCGTATAGTCACAAAAATGTGTATCACAAACTGGAAATCTTTCTGGCATTTCTCTCACCAGGAGTTGTACCATATACTCTTCCAGTTGACTGGGCCATTCAATTCCAGGGGGTGGCATATTTGACCACTTAGTAGTGGTGTTACAGTAGTACAAGGCATAGGTGATGCTTGTCGCCATGGGAAGTGTTCTGTCTGCCCGGAACTTCCGGTTTAGTTTTTGATAGTCATAGTTGTCATGCTTGAGAGGAATGTCATCCTTGTATAATCCCATCAAGGTTTCTAATGGATGAAGTGTGGAAGAATGTCCAAATCGGAAAACGCCTTTGGTGTATGTTCTGTAACGGGGACCATGCATCATTAATTATGAGCTTAACGTAATTATTTTTTTTATCTGGATAAAAATACTTCTCACTAATCATGGTATAAAGAAAGATGGATATTTTCAAGTCTTACTTAGCAAGTTGTAACTCACATTTTCTTGTCTTTGTGTGCCTCTTTGCTTTTGTCCAAATACGAAAACATATCATGTAGCATAGGACAGGCCATTTCATAGTTCAAAGGATAAGCGTATCCTTTGACCAGCCAGTTCTACAAGAGAGAGCCGTAATTAAATTGCAGTCAAAATGGAATTTTTGATGGGTTCAGATGGTTTTAATCTGGGCATGATACCACCTTTATGTGCCTTTAAAAAAGAAACATGCAACACAAATACATAGCAATTTATTGATTTTAAATCATACAAAGGACTACATAACATTTATAATGTTTGTGCATATTTTTTAACAATTGTGCAGACTGTAATGTTAATTGAGGAGAATTGAGGAGTTTTGTCTGCTGATTAACATGTTTTGGATGACCATTGTGGTGACATAATACTCAGTTTGTCTTATGTGTATTTATAATCAATTTACTCAGTAACTCAAAAGCGATTGGGAAACTATGAAACCTGTACATAATGGTAGGGCGACGATGGGGAGAAAATATTGTTTGGAGTGACAATTACAGGTGTCAGATGAGGTCTCTCCATACAGACCTCCTTGTCATGGTTCCATGTGTACCTTGAGATTACATCAGACCCCTGTTGACCTTACTTTTTTATGTCTTGTGCTTTTTGATTGATAAGTGATTGAGAAATTTTATATGTAATTATTAAGTAGATCATCATAGATAGCATGCAGACAATTTTCTAGTTATATGTTAGAACTGTATGAAAAAAGCTAAGGCAATCACTACGTTTCCATAGTAGCTTTAATTGATGCAACTATTCAAGCTTAACATTACCTCGAGATCGTCTGAGTACTGAATGAGGTCTTTTTCATCCCACGTGAAGAGCTTCGCCCATTCAGAAGATCCTAAAATGTTAGTTTCAAAGGCTGCAAACTTCCATAATAACTTTATTTCATCTGAAATAAAAAAACAATGAAGGACTCACATTTAAAGTATAGAAGTACAACAATACATACAATCATTTCTATATATATATATATATATAAACAATACAATCATTTGCAAGAGATTGGACAGCACCAGTAGTAGTGTCTGTGTCCTTTATTCTGAAACTTTTATAATATTAGCCTAATATACATATGTATAAAGTTAATGATAATGCTAGCAGCAGATATCACTTTGACTGTCTGTGACTTGTCATAGATAGATAATAGCATACCCAAGGTGAGCCTAATGCTGGGATCCATATTAAATTTAGCATTAATGGTGTCAATTAAGGCAGTTAGCTCTGGCCTTGTCTGAAATAACTCATATTCAGATAATGCAGTCTGATTATCTTCCACAGAATCCTCATGTAAGGGACAATACTTATAGTATCTGATTATCCTCTCATTTTCGATGATTGGCTGGGTCATATTGTATCCTAACACATCTCCCAGGCCGGTCATAAAACTCCGACCACTCTGTAGAGTTCTCATCTTTGTGCTGCATTCAAAGAAAATCTCTTTTTCTGTGGCATTTTGAAGAAGTGAGCTCCACCTATTGGCGAAACGCCTCCCTATGTCTTCCAACTCTTTCATGCCCTGTTCTGCCAGCAGTTTATCATCTTGTAGATCAAACTTCATTGTTGTGTCATTGAGCGCTGCCAGATCAGGGTTATGTACTTGTCCTCGTAACCGGTCTACACAATCTCTCATCTCCTCCATGTCATCTGATCCGGGATACCTATAAGTGTAGAAGAGTGGTACAAGGATGAATCATACAGGGTTATATAGAGCGAACGACCATAGGATTCGCGCAACCATAGGATTGGCTGATAATTATGACAAGTGTTGATTTTAAAAATTCAAGCTCGCTTAAGTTTGCAAAATCCCAAGGCAAAAAAACCCAAGGCAAAATCTTCTTACTCTACTATGTACTCACAAATCACTTCTCAAACAAAAGCGACATCTGATGGTGTAAGCAGAATTATTAAGCCAAAACATGGCCGCCATGGACCGATAATCGGGGTAGGCTCCATAGACTTACGGCTTAATCATCTTGAAACCTCGAACATCTAACCCTAAAGGCAAATCAAACGCGAGCGAAAATTGTCTTTTATTCATAATACAAATAGAACAATGATTTTTTTTGGCATAGAAAAGTTTATATGAATGGTATAAATAAATTGTTATGCAAATTGCACCCATTGACCCCGATTTCGTCACAATGTGCACGTGCGCAACTACCAGCTTGTTACAAAAATATACAATTCTCGCTATCTGCACTCTCGGCAGGATGCCATTTGGTTTTGCCAATAAACTTATAGATGTAGATCTGCTCTCCTGGCTTTTTAGCTGGTCTGTGAAAAAATGACGAAATTGGCGCGAGAGAGCGATGCATTGTAAACTTGTAAACTTCCGCCCGCCTTGCTTCAGGATGGGAGGGAAATTTCAGACTGACATCGTACATAGACACGCTAATGTCAGAGCTAACGCGTGTTTGTTGTGTAATCTTTATATAAGTATATTGCAATCTACGTAATTTATGTCAACATTGCGGAGGCAAAACTGACAAAAACACCGATGGAAAGATGAAAGGCAGAGGAGACAATGCCCCAAACAAGCTGTCGCCATTGTTCCCGGATGTGCCGTGTGCAAAGAATTGGGTCAAATACGATCGCAGTGCTCTGAAAATGCAGTGTATATATGGTAGAGCAGATAGGGAGAATTATCAATAGTATGAATAGGAATGATGAAGTCATTAATTAATTCAAACAGGGCATCTGCTGCACCAATCGGCTTGATCTTGGGCTAATTGGAAAGAAAAAGGTGAAATATTGAGAAAGGTGGAAGGGACATAGCATAAATTCCTTTTATTATTAGTCAAAATAGCCAAAAACTGGTATTTCAAGCAGTATAGAGGGAGGAGCTTTCATAAAGCAGGGGTGGGAGAGCTCTGAACCAATCTGTGCAGTAACTCTGAACCAATCTGGTTAAATCGCGTCATTCTGGTCGCTTACAACTGATCTGGGCGCAAAATGACGTCATTCTGGGCGCTCACAACAATCTGTGCACTAAATCGCAGCCAATCGGCAAAATAGACTTGAAATCCACTGTTTCTAGAAACACCACGCACTGCCCATCATATTGAAGTTTCCCCAGTAATTAAACTCGACTTCCGGCGATTGACTGTTGCAGTTCTGATCCATGTCATCGTCTTTCCCAGTCATAATATCTATAATTGCAAATCCGTGAGCTTTCTGTAGCGTTTTTTCTTCAGTTTTTTTACCCGATATTAAACCTGACAACGTGAAATGGCATTTAGGAGAGTCCAAGTGATGACGTCATGGAAACGCAAAGGGAGAATCTTCATATGACGTCAGAAGGACCACAACGTTGTTGAGCTTCAGATCGTTGCTGTCACTCCTGTGAATAAACTGACCCACTTTCACCTGATTACGCAAACTCATAAACAATGGCGAAACGATGCTGAGATTAAGAAAAAACAAAGAAATATTTTCAAACAGGGCTGACATCTTAAGTTGATTTAAACAGTACATAATTCTTTGATTGTTAGTTGCCGGAAGTCGAGTTCTAGCATAGTCGTGAGTTAAATTGGGTGGGCAGTGCATGGTATTTCTAAAATCCAAAGATTTCTAGTCCATTTTGACGATGTCTTTGGGTATGAGTGGTATTTGACCGTTGTTGTATGGTGGACAATGGTGAGAATGAAAAAGTTGCGTTCTTTAACTTTTATATAATCGACTATCATCCCCATCAGTTACATATCTAACCACATGATAATCTAAAACTGATTTTTAAAGAGATTTTTGCGTAATTTTAACACAGGAATGTGCCCCAGTTTAAGATTGCATAACAAGGGGTAATTCCCGACTTGGGGGCACAAATATTACCGTAAACACGTTATAAATTTATCATAAAATTTACATACCGCCCAGATATGTTTCGAGTACCAACCAGATTGGTTCAGAGCTCTCCCACCCCTGTAAAGGTAACACCAGTATTCTACATGATCATATATGTATAATTTATGATGTTACCATGACGTCACTATGTTGACACTTTCATGTCTGATGTCACTATGACAGCACTTTCCCGTCTGTATGACGACATCATGTTTATTTTACTTGAAATGTCGAGAGGACTTCACTCCAGGTTAAATCATCTTTCTTCACCAATTATTGGCGAAACTGTGGTCATTTGTATATACGATATTCAGTGGAAAGAAATGTGCATCTTGTAGCCTCACGCAACTGTGTTTACCTTGCTCGCAACGCCAAGAGGACTTCACTCCAGGTTAAATCATCTTTCTACTCTAATTATTGACAAAACTGTGGGCATTTGTATATACGATATCAGTGCATAGAAATGTGCATCTCAGTGCATAGAAATGTGCATCTCGTAGCCTCACGCAACGGGGTTTACCTTGCTCGCAACGCCAAGAGGACTTCACTCCAGGTTAAATAATCTTTCTACTCTAATTATTGACAAAACTGTGGTCATTTGTATATACAATATCAGTGCATAGAAATGTGCATCTCATTGACAATATAATGTTTGATGGCCTCATGCAACTGGGTTTACCTTGCTCGCAATGACAAGACAGTTTCAATGAATAATCTTTCTTCAATTTTTAACAATGTGTATAATATGAAAATAATAGTGCCCTGTGTTTCATATTATTGTCGATTCACTTTTGGAATGAACAGGGAGCCAGTGTAGTTCCTTTAGTTTTCCTGATATATGATCAAATTTCCTGATCTTTCCTACGGTACGGGTGGTAGAGTTTTAAAGGTACTACAGCTTCTTAATTTCAGATATAGGTAGGCCTGTGAGAAGGCCATTTCCATAAACTAGAGAAGATGTAACAAAAGCATGTGTTAATGTCTCAGCTTTCTTCTCGTCTAGACAGTGTCTGATAACAGCTAAGTTCCTGATGTGGTAATCTCCCTTTTTGCACATTTTTTTTGTATACAGGGCTTAAGGCCAAGAATGAAGTCTATCTTTTAAGAAAGGCTCTGTTCTGAGAGATCTAGTATACTATAAGTGAATGGAGGAGACGAGGATAAGTGTGTACTATTTTGCGTCACACAGCAGGCTACACACTCCAGTGGTGGATCCAGGAGGGGTCTTTGGCTAGGGAGCTTTTGGGAACTGGAGCCCCTTACTTTATGGGACTGGAGCCCCTTACTTAATGGGACTGGAGCCCCTTACTTTATGGGACTGGAGCCACTTACTTTAGCACATTTGAGCCCCCCTCCCTCCCCCAGCTTAAAAAATCCTGGATCCGCCCCTGGTTGCAGTGTTGTGACAGTGTACATGTGACAAATTTGTAACAGTTTTGAATTTAAACACTTCCGGGGGCATATACAGGGTTAAGGTTTGGGAACTAGGTCACACATGTCTCTCGACCTCCACCACAGGCAGCCAGGGTGATATCACTTACTTTTATATAGTTTAGTACTAAGAGAGTGGTTGGGACTTTCTCTTGTGCACGAAAACAAATAATTACATTTAACATTTTGAAAGACAGTGGAATTACAAGATGACATGTGAGACACAACATTCAGCTCAAGTGCAATTAGTGGTGGGTATTATAACACATAATTTTGGAGCTATATGTTCTTCTGAGGGGCCTGCAGATCTCAGACCTTGCTGTCAGTGTCACAGACCAGACTGGTGGACATCTCAACTGCATAAATAAACATAGAATTGAAATTTCTCAAACGTAGAGTATATTCCAGTCAGTGTAGTCTACGTTTACTGCAACTTCTACTTCCACCACTACTTTTATATAGGTTAATAATTAATATATAAGACTGAGACAGAGAGGGGCTGGGGACTTTCACTCTCTGGCAACCTGTGATATTAACTACCTTAGTCAACATGGCTTCCGGCACATCACTTGTGCCGTGAAAATAAATAAACACTTTTAACATTTTGAAAGACAGTGGAATTACAAGATAACACGTGAGACACAACATTCAGCTCAATTGTGATTAGTGGTGGGTATTATAACACAGAATTTTGGAGCGATATGTACTTGTGAGGGGCCTGTAGATCACAAACCTGCCTGTCAGTGTCACAGACTGGCAGACACCTCAACTGCATAAATAAACATAGAATTTGAATATTTTTTTGCAAATGTAGGATATATGAAAATTAATAACTTTGTGCACAAAAGAAAGGTATGCTATATATGTTTGACTGTGTTAAAAATGTCTGAGTTTCAACTGCCAGTTACTCATATACAACTAAATTTTTTCATCATGCTCAGAATCTCAATTGTGCTTACTTCACGAAGTATTTGCTCAGACTTGAAGTACATACTTGAACCATTTAGTTGTATATGAGTAAAGGGAGAATTGACATCGCATTGATCACACAATTTCGACACCATCTTAGCTTTTCAGAGTCCTTATGATTAATTCTACATGTTCCTAAGCCTTACTCTGACTCCTATTTTAATAATAGGGAATTATAGATGTGGGACAGAGCCATCATGATCAGGACACCTATCTCAGCAATCAAGCTCCAAATATATGTTCATCTAAACTTGTAGAAACTGCCATTAATGTCAAAATACCTACCTGGAACCATGTCTGATGATTGAATCCACATGTATTGGAGTGCACACATCAGGTACAAAACTCTGTGTGGATTTTAAAAGTTGTAATTCCTCTTGTGTTAGTGACATATAATATCCTGTTTTTGTTCCATAGGGGGGAACAGAATAATTGTATGATGTTGCCAAACCTAATGTTAGTGTAGCAAGCACCAACGTAATTGAAAAAATCATGATTGTGCTTAACATTCAGAAACACACTTTACTGTTTGCTTGAAACACAAAAATGTTTAGTGATATTGGACCATGGGTGTGTGTGTGTGCTGAAAATGAGATAGTCCTGGGAAATGTGTTCACATATCCTGCACCAATACGTATACACCCATTGGCAACATGGGCAACATGGGCAACATGGGCAAAAGGACACTTATGTTCATGATACTGATAATTGACATATAATATTAAACATAAGAATGAAGAAAGAAAATGCAGAATTTAGCCTTGCTTTGTGTTAATATTAAATAAACGGTGCTCTGACATCATTTAGGTTTTTTGAATAGATAACTAGGTCAAGATGTGTCCCATCACATTAACCCGAAATAGTGGAAACTCTCTTTTGCATTAGGATCACAACCATAACACTCTATCTAAGTTTGCCCTTATCAAACAGGGTATGACTGAAAATGTCCTCAGGAGTTTGAACAAATGGCCACATAAATGTGATATATGATGTGGTGCTTCTAAAAATGACTATTATTAATCTGAAGTGACTATTATTAAAAACATGATTTAACATGATGTTAGGATAGTAGAATTGACTGCTGCTATGACAAGAAGACTCTCATGGCTGAATGAATAAATAGCATGGTATTGCTAGGATTGAATGCTGATTATTTTTATTTTCTTTGGGCTTTTATGAAGATTAGATTTGAATGCAGATTAGATAAGCTGCCTGTCTAGGTTTTTTTCAAAAATACAAACTCAATATCTCTTCATTCCTGGAAAGTTCGAAAAAAGGTTCTCGCTTCGATAAAATAGTTGCTCCTTAAAAATACATGGAGCATGCAAGACAGGGCAATGAAAGTAATGCACCACTGGAGTGACGACAATGAAAAGACCATAAAGATGCCATAAAAGCGGTTATACATATTGTAAATTGTGAGTGAAAACTTAGTTCATGTTTTAAATAAATTACGCTCACATGACCTGAAGAAGTTTAAAGTCAAAAACAAGACATTGTGCAAGTGAGGTCCAGTAACCATGGATGCATATGGATAGTCACTGACAAATTAGATATGGGGATGCAATTCAGATCAGTTGTGTGAACATGGTGAAGTTACCAGGAGGGGATTTTGTGTTCACTTCATTTTTTTATAATTCAATTATCTTTTTTTGAAACTAAAACCTATTTAGTGGTAAATCGAATCTTATAATTCTATTTACATTTCAGTGCTTAAGTGATATATTGTATTTCCTTCTTCACTAAACCAAAATAAACATTTTTGCAAATTTCCAATTTGGGAATATTTTACAATTTCTTGTAGCCAAAATCTTTCCAAATATTATTTTCTCATATGGCATTCACCCATTACTCTCACATTACTGGATAGTGGCTTATTTTTCATGAGGAGCGTTAGTGTCATTATGAATTATGTCTTTTGAACATTATAGCCAATCCCCATGTGTATAGGATAAGGTATGGTCACATGATGGTGAACTACTGGTGGGATCTCCAAACTACCACAACATTAACTATATTAACTGATTTTTTTATACTAATTTATTAGCTAAGCTTAGCATTTTTAATCACTTCCAGGTTTCTTTATTTTTTTCAGCTGTCCTTAGGTTTTAAAGGTGTGAAAAATGTTTTATAATTTTCAATTACTATAATACACTTGTCATATTTATTATTTCTCTGTTAATAAGTTTATTGTCTTAACTGAAAAAAATAAACAATTTTGACACAAAATACAGCTTGAGTTTCCTGACACACATGTGACCATACCTTATATTCATTTAGAAGTATTGTCGGGTTTGGGTTTTATGGAAATCTTACATATGGAAATCTTTCATTTTTGATTGAAATGATTGAACTTTCCACCTTGAATTGGAGATAGCAAACAGGTGATCCCCAAGTAGTCTGTTATTCTTATGTTGTTTTCTTTTATTTATTTCAAGCTCAGGAATCAACCAGGAACCACGCCACGGGTTGTGGTACAGTTAGTAAGAGTGCAAGCTTATTAGCAAAGGTTCCTCTGTGGTGCCCTGGGTGCAATCCCTGGACATGCTCAGAATGAATTCATGTTACAAAAGCATGTCGAGTTAATGTTATGACTGTCTAGACAATGTCTAATAGAAGCAAGATTTCTGATGTGATGATATCCCTTTATGTACATCCTCCTGATTTTGCCTTCACGTCCATTTTGGAGTCAAAAATCAGGGTGTCATCTGTGTAGATATGGTAATTGAGTCCATATTTTGCCAGAATATCAGCTAATGGAAATATTTATACAGTGAATAGTAAGGGACCCAAAACAGATCTCTGTGGGATCCCATATTTTATGGGTTTAAGTGTGGATCTGTGAATAGACCACTTTATATGATGTCATTTATCATGAGAAGGCAAAACACCACAGCTAGTTTTACACACTTGTTACCTCTGCAGGCTCATTGCATGAACATATATATATATATATATATATATATATATATATATATATATATATATATATATATATATATATATATATATATATATATATTCATGGTGCTGTGACAGTGTGCCATGTGGCACAGAATGGAAGTAAGCCAAATTCCCTCCGAACAAATCTTTTCCTTTAGAGCTGAGGCTGTTGAATTTTAGGTAATACTATACAGTTTCACATTTGAGCTGCATGAGGCCCAGGCTAAAACAGTTAATCCTTGTAAATTAGGGACATATATAAAAAGTTTGTTTGAAGCTTTCATATTTTCTGAGAAAATGGCATTCACAGGTATATCCTATCAAATGAGAAGGTGCGTCTATTAATAGCTGAAGATTAAATCAAAATACAGGGCAAGGTCGACTCCTCTTGGTTTGAAGAAACAATGGTCAGTTCAAATTATTGGAACTGACATAGCTACAAACATAAGCCCCAATATTTTACAGGGATATCTAAACTAATCTATTGTTTTACAAATCCACATCTTGTACACATACCATATACTAGTAGTAATCCCTGGACATGCTCAGAATGAATTCATGTTACAAAAGCATGTCGAGTTAATGTTATGACTGTCTAGACAATGTCTAATAGAAGCAAGATTTCTGATGTGATGATATCCCTTTATGTACATCCTCCTGATTTTGCCTTCACGTCCATTTTGGAGTCAAAAATCAGGGTGTCATCTGTGTAGATATGGTAATTGAGTCCATATTTTGCCAGAATATCAGCTAATGGAAATATTTATACAGTGAATAGTAAGGGACCCAAAACAGATCTCTGTGGGATCCCATATTTTATGGGTTTAAGTGTGGATCTGTGAATAGACCACTTTATATGATGTCATTTATCATGAGAAGGCAAAACACCACAGCTAGTTTTACACACTTGTTACCTCTGCAGGCTCATTGCATGAACATATATATATATATATATATATATATATATATTCATGGTGCTGTGACAGTGTGCCATGTGGCACAGAATGGAAGTAAGCCAAATTCCCTCCGAACAAATCTTTTCCTTTAGAGCTGAGGCTGTTGAATTTTAGGTAATACTATACAGTTTCACATTTGAGCTGCATGAGGCCCAGGCTAAAACAGTTAATCCTTGTAAATTAGGGACATATATAAAAAGTTTGTTTGAAGCTTTCATATTTTCTGAGAAAATGGCATTCACAGGTATATCCTATCAAATGAGAAGGTGCGTCTATTAATAGCTGAAGATTAAATCAAAATACAGGGCAAGGTCGACTCCTCTTGGTTTGAAGAAACAATGGTCAGTTCAAATTATTGGAACTGACATAGCTACAAACATAAGCCCCAATATTTTACAGGGATATCTAAACTAATCTATTGTTTTACAAATCCACATCTTGTACACATACCATATACTAGTAGTAATCCCTGGACATGCTCAGAATGAATTCATGTTACAAAAGCATGTTGAGTTAATGTTATGACTGTCTAGACAATGTCTAATAGAAGCAAGATTTCTGATGTGATGATATCCCTTTATGTACATCCTCCTGATTTTGCCTTCACGTCCATTTTGGAGTCAAAAATCAGGGTGTCATCTGTGTAGATATGGTAATTGAGTCCATATTTTGCCAGAATATCAGCTAATGGAAATATTTATACAGTGAATAGTAAGGGACCCAAAACAGATCTCTGTGGGATCCCATATTTTATGGGTTTAAGTGTGGATCTGTGAATAGACCACTTTATATGATGTCATTTATCATGAGAAGGCAAAACACCACAGCTAGTTTTACACACTTGTTACCTCTGCAGGCTCATTGCATGAACATATATATATATATATATATATATATATATATATATATATATATATATATATATATATATATATATATATATATATATATATATATATATATATATATATATATATATATATATATATATATATATATATATTCATGGTGCTGTGACAGTGTGCCATGTGGCACAGAATGGAAGTAAGCCAAATTCCCTCCGAACAAATCTTTTCCTTTAGAGCTGAGGCTGTTGAATTTTAGGTAATACTATACAGTTTCACATTTGAGCTGCATGAGGCCCAGGCTAAAACAGTTAATCCTTGTAAATTAGGGACATATATAAAAAGTTTGTTTGAAGCTTTCATATTTTCTGAGAAAATGGCATTCACAGGTATATCCTATCAAATGAGAAGGTGCGTCTATTGATAGCTGAAGATTAAATCAAAATACAGGGCAAGGTCGACTCCTCTTGGTTTGAAGAAACAATGGTCAGTTCAAATTATTGGAACTGACATAGCTACAAACATAAGCCCCAATATTTTACAGGGATATCTAAACTAATCTATTGTTTTACAAATCCACATCTTGTACACATACCATATACTAGTAGTAAAGTAAAGCTGACATTTATATCCCGCTGATTCCACACATGTCTGCTCATAGCGGTTTGTAGTAACTGGCCAGGATTCGAACCAGGAATCCATGGGTCTCAAGGTGAATACTCTACCAATTGAGCTATTTCGGCCAGATATGGTGCGTAAGTTCCAACAAAGTTTTTTTATATAAAAATTGGTTTTGGATGAGCTGCAAAATGTATGCGTATCAAGATAGGATTGTCTTATTTATCTTAATTAAACTTCAAATTATGAAATTATAAAGTATTTTGTGAAAATCTGCCTTGCAACCACATGTTACTCGAAGTTTGCAGTTTTCAGAGGATTTCATTTTGTTGATTGCCTTGGTATGGAAATTATTTAGTTTCCTTCACTGAAGCAAATTTGTGCCATTGACATCTTCCAATTATTTCTACTAAAAACAGGTGGTGCCCCCTATAATGAGTGATGATAGGTAGTTTGCTACCTGCTGGGACAGTCAGGCAAGTGCATATTGTTCCCAAACTGTCTTAATTAAGCTGTTTGCTGTCCCACCATTTGTCTACGTCACTGGAGGCCACAGTCTGTGTTGCAGTTGATTAAAGCGCCAGCTTATTTACACCAGTTCATCTGTGGTGATCCAAAGGTCATGGGTTCGATACCCAGCTGTGCCGAGATTGAAATCATGATACAATTTATCATATGAGCTGAGACGCATGCCTAAAGAGTTGACCCGTTGTCTTTGTAAATCTGTGACTGGGTGGGTTGTCATGTCAAGGACCTGTGACATGAAAATTCAGTGAGGCAACACTATATTTGGTGAGCAACGTATGAAGACGCTCACCCCAAGTGCAGAGGCCAAAGTTAAAGTTATCATAAGGACAACACAGCAGAGATGTCATAAATGGAGTGGGAAGCCCCAATACCAGCAGTCCCAGGCAAATGCTAGTGGTGGTAAATCCCATATGCCACAGTCATGTTAGGGTATATGGGACAATAAAATACAGTGTGTATTCTGTATCCACAGACACTTAACCGGGATTAGGTTTTTGGGATTAAAATGTAATAATAATAACAATACAACTTATATCGTGCTGATACCAGACTAGGTCTGTTCATAGCGCTATTCGGGTGTAATATTGTCTGAAGAGGTGAACCTTTAGGCGAGACTTACAGGTGGAGATCATTGGTCGAAATAACATTGAGCAGGGCATTCCACAGCAGGGGACGGCGGCAGGGAAGCCATAGCTTTTATGTTAGTTTTAGGCGCAACAAGATCAAGGCTGTCATTCGACCCGAGGCCCATAATAGGTCGTTTGATAGTAAGGAGATCCCTCGGGTAAAGTGGTGCCTTACCTATTTAAGGCCTTCAATGTAATTAAAAGGGTCTTTTTAAAAACAATTCTGGCATGAACAGGCAAACAGTGGAGATTCTGCAATGCCTCTGTGATGTGATCATGTTTCCTCATCTTGCATATCACGCGTGCTGCAGAGTTCTGCAAGTGCTGCAGAGTTCCGCAAGTGCTGCAGTTGTTTTTATTTCTGCACCTGGAAGGCCCATAAGAAGGCTGTTCCCATAGTCAAGGGAGGGTAGATGTGACCACTAGCACTAATATGATAGTGATCTATCTTGAACATATTCCTGATTTGTGCCTTTGTATCCATGTTATTATCAAAAATGACCCCTAGGTCAGTGGCGGGAGATTGGGATGTGATAGTCACTTACCCTAATATTATTAGGGCTTAGGTCAGGAGGGGTCCTGAACCATCTACTGCTACAGACAAGCATCTCTGTATTCCCATCATTATATCTTTATTTTGTTAGATATTAGGAAGGATCTGACTTCATGTATACAATCTTCCAGCTCACGTCTACTTACTTTCCATTTTTCCTGTCAATGGAAATGTAGACCTGAGTATATAAATACGGTTTTTTAATCCATAATTTTCCATGATATCAGCCAGCGGGGAACGGTTGTCTAATGTGCCAGGAAAATATTTTATGGCTACCATCTTTGGAAACCCCTCAACCCTCATCCAATATTTGGTGACCTTTGAATTGGCATGCACTTGTTTTTTCCCTTTGTTTAAATATTTTGGTTTTTATAATTTTTATAATTTCCTTTCATATAATATCACGTGATATTTGGAACACAATTCTGGAAATCTGACATGTTGACCTACTAAAATGTTGGCCTACTATAAATTTAGAAAAAAAATGAATAAGGAGCTGTGAATAGTGAATAAGTAACAAAGTTCACACACATTGCGAAATGACAATTCAGTGAGGCAGCACTATATATTTAATACAAGTGGGTCTCGTCATGATAAAAAGGAAATAATGTTGAGAGTGAGGTAAAACCCCATTAAAACACAACCCCTTCTACCATTGTGATTGATATCCACTTCTAAAGAGTAAACAACATGCTGTCTGTGAAGATCTCCATCCACATTTTGAGAGTTATCAGGTCAACGGTATTGCAGTTCGTATAATTGGACCATAATGGACAGACGTCGCATGACAAAACCCAATGTCAATAGAAAGTAAAGGCCAAGAATAAAACCAAATACTAATCTAATTATTTTTAATAGGCTAAACTTTTATATTTTACAATGTAATTTTGGTATTGTTTACATGAATGAATTAATAATCTAGCTGTATAAAAGAATATTGCAAATTGACAGCCATAGTCATTATCAATCAAACTGGCCCTATCTTAATGATTAAAGTCATGCATGTGTTCACAGTGTGTTTATCATGTTTTTTCTCTATTCACAGAATTGGACACAGAAACCAGCACAGCTGAGACCCTACCATATACAAGAGAACTGATCTCTACTGGCAAAACAACTTCCTCTTTGCCGTATTCTTGGTCAACTGTCCATGAAGTGGTGCCTACTGAAAGCTCTACTGGTTTATTGCCTACTGACAGCTTAACAGTTCCTACTGAAAGCTCTACTGGTTTATTGCCTACTGACAGCTTGACAGTTCCTACTGAAAGCTCTACTGGTTTATTGCCTACTGACAGCTTAACAGTTCCTACTGAAAGCTCTACTGGTTTATTGCCTACTGACAGCTTGACAGTTCCTACTGACGGCTGGACTACTGTCGGTGGCTCAGCAAAAACCTCTGCCATTCCTACCACACAAGACAGGACATCTGGTGGCTTGGGTACTTTTCATCTTGTCATCCAACATGACTTCACTGTTAACAAATATTCATATTCATGATATTATGAATTATGAACTAAATATTAACTGAATTGTGATTTCAGGTGAGAGTTCTACGGTTATCTTTGTGACTACAGACGAGGGTGGCGGTGATTCTGGTAAGATATTCCCCTCCCAATGGAAGTTTTAAACATCAAGGACTACAGAAGTATCTCATCACTTCTCAAAAAGGACTTTTTGTCAAATACATAAAAATGTTTTGCTGTGCATTTGTAAATAAATATCATTTACTTTCATAAAAGATTATAGTAGTTGAGAAATTGTTTGTAGAAAAAAGTCCACAAATCAAAACCATACATGAATTGCACACATTTCAGTTAAATATGATATAATACTTTTCTCAAGTTACCTTTTATGGGTTTATTTTGTATATTTTAAAATATTACAGGGCTATCGTCGGGAGAGATAGTTGGTATAGTCTTTGGTGTTGGGGTATTCCTCATCGTGATGTCAGGAGTGTGCATAGTGCTCTGCAGGTGGAGGAAGGATGATGTCAAACACGAGAAGATCAAACTTACTGCTGTGTAAACTGGATTGTCCTGAACATACCTCCTTAATACCCCAGGATGATGTCAAACACGAGTAGATCAAACTTACTGCTGTGTAAACTGGATTGTCCTGTACATACCTCCCGTAGTCCGTATAGTTATTATTACAAAGAACATAAACACTCTGTACTTATGTCTCGTGGGACCTCAGAGCCTTAACACATAACCCAATATATTCTGTTTGTCTTGAGGACGGCTGCAAAACATGTGCGCCCCTCGATCAAACTCTGAACAATAAAAACATGTTCAGTCTAATGGCCTTTTGACTACACAAGAGATACAAGAGATTGAACAGTAATTTTGGAAAAAGATGAAAAAGCTAGAAAAAGATAGGTCAACTATGGACTTGCTTTTACAGTGTCATATTTTGAGGCTTAAAATCGTAATTTTATCCATTATATTATCAGTGCCATTACCCATAGTAACGAAGAGGTTCATTGGTCCATTTCAAATGTTTTCACACATTCAGTCATCTGTGATTGCCAGAATTTTATTTAAATGAATTCTATTCTAATCATAATATAGAAAATACGTGATGATGGGTGGCGGTGATTTCATTTAAATGCTCAAATGGAATCCACGCAAAAGAAAAATATTGTCAACCGTCATTTTAAAATAATATATTTTTTAAATCGTGAATATTGACCAGACCTTAAAATGTCTTTCTTCCATGTTTGGAGGTCCGGGGTTCAATTCCTGGTTGGGACAAGCGGTTTGGTTACGTTGTATAGAAGAACCGTAAATATCTGCTTCTGAGTTGCTTCTCATTGTCTTTTGACAATACAAAAGAAAGGTACAAAAGAAAAACAAAAACTTTGATGTGTTATACCTGGCAACATATTTTCTCTAGCAATGTAATTTTTACAATACTACATAAGCAATACTACACAAGTCTAGTATGATATATAGGTTATGGTCAATCCCTGAACTGAACACTATAAATTATGGATACATACATTTTATGAAATATAAAATATGAAATATCATGTAAAGAAGATGTGATCATCTTATCATAAAGAGCAATTAGCAAGATATATTGGTTCATAACAGTGGTCACGGTGGTTCCAATTCAATTTATATAAATATGTAGATTGTCCATTATTCTTCGCCTTGACAAGCTATAATTTTGTATGTGGTCAGACTATGGCAGTATCCTTGACTCCACGTCCTGGGGTTATCACCATGACAACTAAATCTATACGTTGACAGACATTGTGTCCTATTTTACCATACCCCGGCCTACAGGGCCAGGAATGGAACAAAAAGTAGCCTTGTCACAGCCTTCAGACTTTTTAAACTCACCAAAACAAAATATTAAACTCAACCAATCAACTCCACAGATGGAAACATATTGAACAAAATAATTGTTACAGACAATTCAAAGCGGGTTTATTGGCATTGAAGGGATGTCTGCCGAGGATTGAATTAGATATATATTGCTATTACCCTGGAAATCCTTGCCCACCCAGTCACAGATTAAAACATTTGCTAAGACTGCCATAACTCTTAGATGCTGTTCCATATCCATCTGTGGCCATATTGAATATGCTCCTAAGTCAGGGGTAATGGGCCATATATCTCACTTAATTTTTAAGTCATAATTATTTGCCATATATTTTATATATATATATATATATATATATATATATATATATATATATATATATATATATATATATATATATATATATATATATATATATATATATATATATATATATATATATATATATATTCCGAGTAAGTTGGCCATATATATATATATATATATATATATATATATGTTTGGTAAATATTTATGACTTAATTAAGAAATCAAAGATTAAAATTCTGAAGTTGGCCTTTTATTACAAGATTCTACAAGGGATTTTTTACTTCCCCAAATAATTTAGTGCATGTGCACGACGCCACCTGGTGTTGATTGCATCTGTGACATTCATTTTGATTACTGGTGTACCCTGGTGAGTGAATTTGGTATGGAGTATCTCTCTGGGATTGTACAAAAGACCATAACAGTACATGGCAAAGTTGGCCTCCTCATGGCCAACTTACTCGGAATTAAAAATTCATTGTTAAATCTTGAAGTCGTCAGCTTTGTGGTCGCAAGGCTTGTCAGAACTGCGAAGATCCACCAGATGGCAAAACATTGACAACTCGGAGAGACACCTGGTGGTAAACTGTTTATGCACTGAAGTATTTGAGTTGTTTACAGAGGGCAGCACAAACCAAGAAATGCTCAAAGCTGTCTTCGTGGCCAGCTTGCTCGAAGTTTAAAATTCATGATTAAAATCTTGAAATCGCCATCCTTGTTGCCTTCATGGTCCTTTGTAAATTCGTATGAGCTCCGAAAATGCCCAAATAAAACCCAAATATCGACATTTCATATTCATTTTCTGTGTAAAGTTATTATTTTTTATATTTTCTGTTTTTGCAATACAATTCAATTCTATATATCATGACATGGATATCACTGAAAAGATTTTATCTCTGTTTTTCTGTATTGAGACATTCTTTTTTATATTTTCTACATTTGCCAAAAATGAACCTGTTTTAAATGTACTGCCATGCATGTCATTCAAATAAACCCCATCTTTGTTTAAATTTTCTGCTTTTGAAAAAAAATGATGGCATTAATCAACAAATTAGGAACAAATGAACGTCCCGTCACATGGAAGAAATAACCAAACCTGAGCATCTGTTCCGCATATATACACAAATTGCCCAGGCATAAAAAGGTCTTGCTCCTTTTTCAACTTCGGGAAAAACAGTTGTCATTGAACGAGCTGACATTGAACAGGTTTTTATTCAGTATGGTTATTTTAAAATAAATCAGAGACATTGAAAACATGTATAAATATCTCTGAATAAATAAACATTATGAAGCATTCGTTGTACTGCATTCCCATCAATATTTTGTTGTGGACTGTGTTACCTTTTACCTACTGAGTGCAGTAAGTCACATTATACCTTCCGAGTGAAGAATATCCGATTGTGGTATGACCTTAATTTATTTGGATGGATGGGATGGTCTGTACTCCTTAATGAGGGTGATAATCATTTCAGACGTATGCCTCTCTTTCATTTTGCTTGTTGGAAATTTAGGCTTCTTGATCAAGTGATCTAATATTACTGTAGTCCACCTTTTATCAAATACATTTGTAACATGGATTTTTGTAAGGAAAATCTTTTCTTTTGTTTTTCCTTTCGAGTTTTAGAAAGCTACCTATTCTTTTTGCTCTGTTTTATTATTACTTTGAGTATTGTGAAGTCAGAATGCGCAAAAAACGTGTAACTGGGCAGATGATGTTTGATCTTTGATAAAGATTAAGAAACATTTTTTTATATGGCCCAAGATAACCTGCAATTTGTATTTCATTGTATCATATGAATGAAATAACTTCAAAAAAAATATCATTATCCGGGATCCACTTTGCTTGTCCGGGATCAGGCAATTTACCGTGTCAATCAATCACTGTCATTTAGCGGTTTCCTGCCCAATCACCGCGGAGTATGACGTCAGAGCCCCGCCCACCGTCTGAACCCAAGACGATTTCAGGTCACTGATAAATGTACACAGCCTGAAGTCAACGTGCTGCCGAAAATCTGCCCCAAGATGGCAAAATATGATGGTTTTGGATAAAATAGTGATGATAGTGAGCTTATTGAAGTACATGTGCATCGTCCGAGATGGTTAGATTCAGGTAAGCTTGTTAATAAGACCGAAAATATGGTCATTTTGTTGTGAGGTATTGTGCGTTTTGACAGGAACCCGCGGTGAATCGGTAATGTTGGGAGCATGGAATCCTCCCGGCAGCTGACACCGATCTCCGGGGAGATAGACCCAGCCGCCTCTTCGGCTACGTGAAAAATACCTGCTCTGAATACATTACAAGACTACCCAAACCCAGATTAGCATCTCAGGGGTTGCAGTGGGGTGTTTGATATTCAGCTGAACCTGCGAGCTGCAGCTGTGTCTCACTGAAATCCCGAATCTGCAGAGCTAGAGATGAAGGAGAGGGCAGCTGTCAAAATTCACCAGCAGCCAAAATGGATTCTGGCAGCCGCTGTCAGCATGGCTAGATGAAATCCCAGAGTGGACTCGCATTCTGCAGCATTGTATCCAGGATATTTATGCTGGGAAGACTCTCCTCTGCTGAGACCTTATAAGTCATCTAATGCAGAGTTTGAAGGGTGGGGTTTCCTGGCTGGTACGAAGTCTGTGAATGCACCATGTTGAAAGGGGGGGCACTTACAGCATAACTTGTCACCTGGTACCATTCTACCGCTACCGCATTGTCCCTTCTTATCTCACAGAATGACATTAAATCACTACAGGGCTGGATATAGTGTTTTTAACTAATGTGGTCTGCTATACTGAAATGATTTCAAAGGTTGAAGAATAAAACCATTCAAATTTATTTTTTTTAATTTGTGTAAAAGCAATGAAACAATATATTGCTGTATGTATCAATACAATATCCCATAATGATTAAAGACCTCCAAGTATTTTGCTGGGAGGTTTGTATGTAATATTTTCTTAATATTACAAATTATGATCTCCAATGAATTTAAATTGACACCCATAACATGAAAATGGTGGAGCATGATATCATAACTTACAAGTAATTTTACTCCAATTGCCCATTAATCTGAATGAAAAAGCAGAATATTGTGAATATAACATCATGTGTTATGAGTTGAACTTGAAATCCAGTTGCATTTTGCTATTTAGAGATTTAATGCATTAAGTGACTACTAACACTTGCCAGGTGTTCATAAGTCTAATATCAACCACTGTTTGAATATCTTAAAATCTCTCAAATAATCATTCTCTTCAAGTGTACTGGGAATATTGCAATCAATGGAATAAGATCAACACATCAAAAATAAATATGTAACTGTGCACACAATTATCTAGGCAAAATCTTTGTTCTTGTGCTAGAGTGCTATTAGTTTGGTTAAGCCCAGGTATGGCCCCCCATGGTTGAGTTGACATCACACCTCGTAGGGTAACCCTCTCCCTATCATTTCAGGCCTCGTCCATTTTCACAGCTCAGTTGTCACCTATTCACCTTGCCTCCCTCATCTTCTAATTTATAACAGTTACCAGCATGCCAGGCAGAATAGCAACATGCAACAAGACAAGCCCACATTCCACACTGTCCTCATACACAAGTAAAATGCTCACTCCTTCTGATATCATTCTCATGTTTCATTCCAGCCAGTTAAAGTGTTAATTGGTTTGAATGTAATAATAACATAATTTTAATATAATTCTAATTTATTTTAATGACAATTGCTCATTTTTCACAGTTTTATGTAATAGACCAGGAATTCACAACAAAATGGCCAGTGGACTTGGGGTCAGTCTACCTTTTCGGGCCAGTGACTAAAATACTTAATATCAAGACGTGCTATGCAAAGAATTTATAGTATTGAATTCAAGCACAGTGGTATTGTGCAGCCAAACAATCTTGATATAATTAGGTGCCTCAGATCCACTCGAGATCTCACAGTTCTGTGTATAAAAGAAGTAATTGGAACATGTGCATAATCTACACAATTTCTGAACCACTAAGTTCATAAACTGTCAAAAGCAATGGTTATAAACTCAATTTCTTTCTTATCATTATTTTGAACAGAGGTTTACTTTTAAGGGAAGGAGGAAATATCTTGATTCACATGTTTGCTTTAAATCATGCAACACAAGATCAATATGGAATGTTGAGCAGGTGAGAATCACATCATGTGAGCTCTCTGTATGCAGCCATCCATGCTTAAATGCACCTGAACCCTCCCCATATTTCTATCACTACCTAAACATGTTACAAAAACAATGTAAACAATGGCCACCTGATGCTTCAAAGGGGTCTTGCCATTATCATTAGATTTATTCATCTTTCTTGTTCGTTTTTTGTTCTGATTCATCAGTTTGATATCGTTTGAAATCTAGTAAATTGTCAATGATAGTTTTAAATGTTTTGAAAGCAGTAGAATATCTGCATGGATGGAGCAGTGCATATTTGTTTTGCATTCAGATGCATTTGACTATGTAATCAAGTCAAGCAAGAGAACAAGTGGACCTGTGATGGTGATTGACTTAATAAATGTCAGCCATGCAGCTGAGTCAGACAAAATGTTACCTGGCTCAACCTGTACCCCACTCTGACCTGTACCCCACTCTGACCTGTACCCCACTCTGACCTGTACCCCACTCTGACCTGTACCCCACTCTGACCTGTACCCCACTCTGACCTGTACCGCACACTGACCTTTACCCCACTCTGACCTATACCCCACTCTGATCTATACCCCACTCTGATCTATACCCCACTTTGACCTCTGACCTGTACTGCACACTGACCTGTACCCCACTCTGACCTGTACCCCACTCTGACCTGTACCCCACTCTGACCTGTACCCCACTCTGACCTGTACTGCACACTGACCTGTACCACACTCTGACCTGTACCCCACTCTGACCTGTACCCCACTCTGACCTGTACTGCACACTGACCTGTACCACACTCTGACCTGTACCCCACTCTGCCCTCTACCCTTCTTTGGGTTGGTATTGATAATATATGCAGTAAATAGTGAGCATATTAAGTGATACACATCTGTAATAAATAAGGTTATTAGGAAATAACCTGAAAAATTGCCACAAGATATGGATATCTCTATTTCCTCCACATTAGCTCCTGATGGACTTGTATGATTGCTCTGTAAACTCACATGAGGTTCAGAATAGGTATATTATCTATGTAGTTGTCCTTCTTACAATTTGACAAGCCATCAGTGATATGCTTACATGACATTATTTGAACTTTCATTGCCTCTATGATAAAACTTCATCAGACGATAATGCCAGTTGTGAAAATTGTACTTAACTGAAGAATATAGACCCGGGTCATATCTAAATAGCATTGATGAACAATTCTGTATTCCTCAGAGTTGTAATTGATGCTTTGCATGGAACATTTATCATATAATAGTAATAATGGACAAACAGACCTCTCTTTGCCAAATCACTCCAGTCCCAAACTGAAGATGCCCCATAGTTAGCACACCTTTATTAAGTAGGTGTTTGCACTAGATCACTGCTCAGCTAATCAAGGTTTGTTGACAAAGGTGTTCAATATATAATTTAGGTTTAAGAGAATACCCACATATTATGGCACAAGTTTGGGTAATATGTTATACAAAGTTTAGAGTGGGAGACATATCTCACATTCTGTGATGGCATTCATATCAATATTTGCAATGAATGGTCTGTATGTAAATGCCTTTGATCCTGTTTATGGGTACTGATAAAGATATTTTTTTTCAACTTTCAATGGGGTTTGATGTAGAGATATCTGTTTCTGTGTTGGTATTGTTAAAATTAGATATCTGTGAAGTTCTAGTGGCTTTGATGTAAATCTTTGATTGTATACAGATATTGATATGTGTCTGAATCGATATAATTTTATATATTTCAGATCAATTGTTTGGTGAGGTGGAATGAGATCTGGTAGAGTAGCAGTGTGAGGGGGGTCATGGTGCAGCCTCCTCTGTGGTACTGTGACTGAGTCCAGCAGTTGGTCAATACCAGCGAGGTGTAGAGGCAGCCAGCTCACACGACGCCTTGCTATTATCACACCAATGTCTCCCCACCATGCTTGCAGTGTATTGTGCCATTACCGACTCACTACTATGCAGGGACACACTGCAGTGCTGTAACAGCGTGTTTGCCTCTGGATGGTGAATTGATTCACAATTAATGCACAAGAGGCGAGGATATGTGATTGATGTATAAGGGTCACTCAGTGTTTGAGAGTACACTGCGTCAAGATGGCTTCTAGTCTTCTACAAGGAAAGAGGTTCTACTGTCGCGAGTGGGCCTTCAGTAAGGTGAACCACTGTCTGGAGAACCGCGCCTCCTCCAAGACATGTGGCGCCCTCATCATGGGTGGACCGGGGTGCGGGAAAACAGCTTTGTGTTGCGAAGTGGTGTGGCCCACCGTCGCCCACGGTCGGCAGCTTGTGCTCAGTAAGAAAGTCCTGGCCTACTACTTCTGTCAGGCTCACGACATTGAGACACTGTCAATATCCACATTTATTCATAGCCTAGTTGATCAGATTTCAAGGTCACAGCTCATCAAAGGTTATGATGAGCAGCTTATGGACCCTGCTGTGAAAGGCGTACTGGGGCCAGGAGAGTGTGAACGTAACCCAGACGAAGCTTTCAAGAAGGGAGTGCTGCTACCTCTGATGTCCCTCAGCCCTCCTGGTCAGAATCTCTTCATCGTGGTCGACTCCATAGACGAATCCTACATGCAAGCCATTAGCGACCGCACCACAGGAAGTAGAACCATTGCCGAGCTGTTAGCCAATCACCATCAGTTATTCCCACAGTGGCTCCTCCTGGTGTGCTCAGCAAGAAAACAGAGCAAATCGGTAACACGGATGTTTACCGGGTTTAGAAAGATTAGCTTGGATGATCTGAGGAAGTCGCATGTAGTGCGCGACGTGCAGCAGTATATCTTATGCAGATTGGACCAAGAGGAGGAACTCAGACAACACCTGAGCAGAGAAACGGCCGAAATGCTCAACCAACTCCACATCAAGAGTAATGGCTGCTTTCTCTATCTAGAAAAGGTGCTGGATGGAGTAGCGGAAAACTTTATAATGCTTCGTGAAATTCGTGAGATTCCTGGAACGTTGAATGGGTTATACTTGTGGTTGTGTCAGCGATTGTTTGTGAGAAAGCAGTTTGCCAAAATCCAGCCGATTCTCAACGTGATCCTGGCAGCGCGCAGGCCCCTGACGGAGGAAGAACTCTACACATGTGTCTTCACACGTAACACGCAGCTCCAGTACGACGAGTTCAGCCGCAGACTGGAACAACTCAGCAAGGTGCTTATAGAAGGAAAAGACGGAACCAAGATATTGTTTCATCACAGTTTCGCCGAGTGGATGCTGGATGTTAAGCATTGCACACAGAAATACTTGTGCGTGGCAGCTGAGGGTCACGGGATGCTGGCCATGAGCTTCACCATGCATGCCCAGAGCCTCACCCCCGTCGAGGTGCAGGACTTCGCTCTGCATCTGAGCAAGGCAAACCTGGTGGCCCCCATAGACTCGCATCATCTGGGACTGTGGATGCTGTGGAGTGGAGCTAACATTGAGGACAGTCTCAAATCAGGGATGCCCAAGGAGCAGAGCGTGGTGAAGCTGCTGCACATGGCCGGAGCAGTGGTGCCCACGCCGGACGAAGCAGGCTCCACAGCAGTCAAATATGCAGAGCAAGAAGATACCTTCAAAGAAATGCTGGAGAGTGGAGCAGCCCTGGACCAGGCAGACAGCAGTGGCAGGACCATGCTGTCAAATGCCGCGTACCAAGGCAACACAGAGGTCGTCAACGTCTTGGTCACTAAGGGAGCCGAACTGGAGATGGAAGATAAGAATGGACAGACGGCCTTGAACTTGGCTGCTAGGCAAGGCCACACAGAGGTGGTGTCAGCACTGTTGCAGGCTGGTAGTTTCGTAGACCATACAGATAATGATGGATGGACGCCATTGCGGTCAGCTGCGTGGGGAGGTCATACAGAGGTCGTCATTCTGCTACTGAAGGCGGGTGGAGAGGTAGATCACGCGGACAGCGATCGCCGCACCGCACTCAGAGCAGCAGCATGGGGCGGCCATGATGACATCGTTCTAAAGCTTCTGGAACATGGTGCCGAGGTCAATAAAATTGACAATGAAGGTCGCACAGCACTGATTGCAGCTGCATATATGGGACATGTAGAAATCGTAGAACATCTCCTTGATAATGGCGCTGATATAAACCATGAAGATTGTGACGGGAGAACGGCACTGTCGGTCGCAGCGCTCTGTGTTCCTGCTAGTGAAGGTCATTCAGGGGTCGTCAGCCTCCTTCTGGAGAGAGAGGCAGAGGTCAACCACTGTGACAAGGACGGGATGACCCCATTACTGGTAGCTGCCTATGAAGGTCACCACGAGGTGTGTGAGCTTCTCCTAGAGGGCGATGCCGATGTGGACCATTCCGACAAGAACAGTCGCACTCCGCTGCAAGCTGCAGCTTCCATGGGTCACGCGTCGGTGGTGAGCCTGCTCCTGTTCTGGGGTGCGGCCGTGGATACCATAGACTCGGATGGACGCACGGTACTCTGCATCGCAGCCCAACAAGGTAACGTGGATGTGGTACGTCAGCTACTGGACCGAGGACTGGACGAGATGCACCGAGACAACAACGGATGGACCCCACTCCACATGGCAGCCTTTGAAGGCCACAAAGAGGTAGGCTTAATCGGGTTATTCCTATATGCTGAAAATATGAGTTATGTTTTAAGTGCTTTATAATGAAATATGCATAGCGGGCAAGGCAGTGAGAAATTCCCAAGTCTTGTAGCCGTGGGTAGTTGGGACTTCTCTCTGTACATGAAATATTAATTGTAGATCATGAAAATTCCCTCTAGTCGATGGTGATGACTTGCTCTGAGCTTTTTAAAAAGCAATTTCTCACCGAAATTTGATAACCAGCATTTGGTAGTTGATTACAAAGGTAATGAATTCCATACAAAAGATGAAGTTGCAAAATGCTTTTAAAATTGAATAACCCAAGAGTGCATAAAATGGAGCAAATTGAAACAAAATGAAGCAAAATGAAAGGATTCTTGTATATAATTGTACTTTCCAAAGTTGATTTTTCTTGTTTATCACATTTATATTGCCGTAGGTATTTTGACACTCAATAGTCATCAATATGTCAATAGTTAAAGAAGAGATTCCTAAGATAAGAAACACTTCATTGATATTAAATTCACACCTTTCAATACTGGGTGGGACATCCATGTTTGTACACCTATCCATGTAATATGAGAGGGCATTGATGGGAGGCATGTTTTGTACACCTATCCATGTAATATGAGAGGGCATTGTTGCTAGGCATGTTTTGTACACCTATCCATGTAATATGAGAGGGCATTGTTGCTAGGCATGATGGGAGGCATGTTTGTACACCTATCCATGTAATGTGAGAGGGCATTATTGCAAGGCATGATGGGAGACATGTTTAGTACACCTATCCATGTAATATGAGAGGGCATTATTGCAAGGCATGATGGGAGACATGTTTAGTACACCTATCCATGTAATGTGAGAGGGCATTATTGCAAGGCATGATGGGAAACATGTTTAGTACACCTATCCATGTAATGTGAGAGGGCATTGTTGCTAGGCATGATGGGAGGCATGTTTAGTTCACCTATCCATGTAATATGAGAGGGCATTGTTGATAGGCATGATGGGAGACATGTTTAGTACACCTATCCATGTAATGTGAGAGGGCATTGTTGCTAGGCATGATGGGAGGCATGTTTAGTACACCTATCCATGTAATGTGAGAGGGCATTGTTGCTAGGCATGATGGGAGACATGTTTAGTACACCTATCCATGTAATGTGAGAGGGCATTGTTGCTAGGCATGATGGGAGGCATGTTCAGTATAGGTGTCACACAGCTAGTGTGGCCATCATATGTTTCTCAGGGAGTCATGGCAATATGGTGATCAGGAGAATATAACTGATTCTTGTGACTGAAATATAGGATATTATGTTTTGATTAAAAGCAATATTTAACAATGATGATTCTCAAACATTTAGAGAAAGTAATTAAGTTCAAGTATTCAAATAAACCATGTGCTCTTTCACTAAGATTTTTTGAAAGACCTGAAGATTTGTGATGATTTGTGTTCCTATTCTCTCTCCTCCGAGTCTTATATATTCATAAAGTGTGGTTAGAGAAAGATGAATATTGTGAGTAACATAGAGAGAGAGAGTGATAACAAGTGATTCATAGTCACATGCTGATCAGTAGTAAAGAAGAAAGTGTGTAGAAAGTAGATATGATAAACATGATGAGGGGCTGGGCAGGGATGAGGAATGCAGGTTGTGCACCCAAGCCATCAGTTATCGGGTTCACACCCGAGGAGGTGTTTCACACCTGTGGAGGGTATATAGATGTATTTTTATGCATCACATCATTGCCCCATCCTTAACTATGATCAGAAAACATCCTCACTTCAGATATCAGTGGCAATCTCTGTGTCTTATCTTCTAGATAGGACTTTGAAAGTATATTACATTTGATCAAAAGTATTAAATTATATCTAAATTTGGTGTAAGCAAAATAGTAAGTTCAATATTGTTTCTACCATTTCTGGGTAACAGCTAGAGCCAAACATTTTCATAGGTCTTAAACTAATGTGACCAAAGAATTTCATGCACCTCTGTCAATGTCATGCACCTCTGTCACATACTTTTATTGGGCCTCACTATTAATGATGCCCTTCAATAAAGTGTGAACTAATAGAGTCACATTATGTTTTTGTTTCACCTTAATCCCTTCCAGCCAAACGTACATCTGGGAACACATGAATGTGAAAAAAATAGGGTCCCAGATGTTTGTCATGTGACATCATCTGTTCATGCTTAGCTATTGCAGTGTATGACACATGCTTACCATTGCTTGGCAAGTAATTTGGCCAGATTTATGTGCGGCCAAATAGATGTATGTCCCCAACTGTTAATTGTTCACCGTAAAGCAAATTCAAAGAAAAGAAAAAATAGATAGGTAAATAATTCATACATCTATACAGCATACTCAGTCCCAATGGATCTCATGGATGAGGTCACAGAAGCTAAGTGTGACCTTGACTTTTCTAAATGGGTCATTATGGGCCATTCCATACAGTCAAAATTATTCAGGAATAGACAATCAGGGAGCAAAATGGCTCACAAGGGACATTAGTCAGTGCCAGCCATTCCTCTATTTGGTCATGTTAATCTTTGTAGACATCAGCACAGCCAGAGACCATTGCCAGATTACATGCTGACGCACTGGAGGCTTACATTACAAAATAATCATGCAAAGAGTTGCTGAATCTCCTGCATGATTGCATTGCATGCTGTCTGATATTTGGTCCCACAGTGTATGCGTATTGTCCTTATTTCACCAAGTCTATGCTTGAACTGAACTGCTTAAAGCATATTATCTGTGTCTCGGCTGTTGTATTATCTGTGTATCGGCTGTTGCATTATCTGTGTCTCGGCCGTTGTATTATCTGTGTCTTGGCGGCCGTTGTATTATCTGTGTCTCGGCGGCCGTTGTATTATCTGTGTCTCGGCTGTTGTATTATCTGTGTCTTGGCGGCCGTTGTATTATCTGTGTCTTGGCGGCCATTGTATTATCTGTGTCTCGGCCGTTGTATTATCTGTGTCTCGGCTGTTGTATTATCTGTGTCTCGGCTGGTGTATTATCTGTGTCTTGGCGGCCGTTGTATTATCTGTGTCTTGGCGGCCGTTGTATTATCTGTGTCTCGGCTGTTGTATTATCTGTGTCTCGGCTGTTGTATTATCTGTGTCTCGGCGGCCGTTGTATTATCTGTGTCTAGGCGGCCGTTGTATTATCTGTGTCTCGACCCTCGTGTTGGCTTTCCCATTTTATGGCTGCCGGACTCCACATGTGACACAATTTACTTCCCCCATTGGGGTTCCTTCGCAGTGTTGGATTTCATATTGCACTTTGCTGACTGACACAAATTAGTGTTTACGGTGATGTCCCTCAGTTGATATTGCTCATCCACGGAGAACACTGCTCAGAGATCCCAATCACTGAAATGAACATGTCAGATCATGATCCAAAATATGCAGATTAATTAAATTGGACATCCACCAAACCCTGGATGTTGTCAGCTTTAGTGCTTATTAAAAAACATGTTTCATTTAGTTTTGATGATGAAATATATCAACAACACTGCAGGAGCTTGTAATTTTATCATTTTAGGCCAAATATAGAAAAAATGTTTCTGACAACACAACCCCTCTTTGCGATAGTTCATACATTTCTGCCTATTTCTGGAACAATAACAATTTATAAATATCAATTTGTATTAAATGTTTTAAATATCCATGTGACATTGGAAACAGATATTCTGTTTATTTGGCTTTCATTTAAAAGGATCAAGGTCTATGTGTGGACACTGGACTTCTCTTGAATAAACAGAACATGTGATAAACATGAAAAATTGCTATAACTTATGTTTCATGCATAGCCATACGAAGCTGAAACTTAAATGTTTCATGCTACAAAAGTCAACAGGATGAAATAATGAGGTGTAAATTGTGCCATTTAATGAACGTAAAATCAGTGCACGTCAATTAAGCAGCCATTTGGTTGGCAGGTGTTGGCTTCATGCTCTGTGGACGTTTACAAAGGACACCGAGGCTTTGAAAATTGACCCCAAAACTACCAATAATATCATAATGTATATTGGCTGGCTGCACATGTCCAAAGAGATAAGTTCATGTCAGGCCATAGCATGTGACATGATATCATGCCGTGTTATTATTCGGGGCATGTCAAGTGGCTGATCGGATTATATATCAGGATATATTATATAACACTCGTTTATCAAGGCCAGGGTAATCACATAGGGCCATGATCGCCAAATATCAGTCCAAATATGAAGTAAGGAAGTGCTATAGCTGCATAAGGTGATGGTCAAGTTTCTTGTTCAAATGATGGAAAATAAAATTATCTTTATCTGTAACCAGTAGCCTTTATGACCACATGCATCTATGTCTGACCCAGTATAAGCTCAAGCAGATCCTCAAGCTTCTTTTCAAAATATCTTGTGATAACACATCAGTTAGATCATTCTGCTTGTATTATTTTTTTGTTTGATTTTGGCCATTCTTAGATAATTCCAAGGAAATTGAAAAGCATTTTCATGAATATAAACATGTTATTATGGTGTTTATGAATGAGTGAACAATTCTAACCACATTATGCAGTGATGATCCTGTCAGCAGATAATCTAGTAAACACATTAGGACACAGGCCTTATTCAATAAAAAATGTTTCTTTTTATTTCTTTGATAATTGAAGGGCAACACAATTTATTTTGAATTGAAGAAATAGGGACTTACTGTAAATTAACTGATGAAGATTCTTTTCACCACATTGCAGCCTTTTGTTGCTCTCGAATTCAATGTGATTGCAATGTGACAAATACAATTTGTAGAATCTGTCAACAAGTTTGTTTTATTTAAAAATATTAATCCACAAGGATTGACATTCAAGAATGGCTGTGACACTGAAAAATGCCTTGTTTTTCACTGGAATAATTGAATTGAATTTTTGATAATTCAGTTTGATGTTAGAATGGGTTTGTGAATGGAGGCTGAAGATAGTCGCCAGACTCCCAGGAAAGGGTTTAATTTCCCCCGCCACACGTTGATATCATGATTCATTTCTCTGTTTGCCTTCAACTCATGCTCATTAATTATGCGCATTTTAAGTGGATGAAATCTTAGGCTGGAAGCTGTTGCATTTATTTAAATTGTGACCTAGTCTGTGTGAAATAGAAACAAGTGTATTTTTCATAGTTTTAATGGGTTTCATTTAATGTCAGGGGTATAATTTCCATTTTAATTAGAATCTCTTTATTCTAAACATTATTCCAAATGTGACTTATCGACCTATATATAATCAAGGGTATCTGTATATATTTAGGTGATATCGCTATTGTTATTTTGCTAATGGCTTTTGTCAACAAATAAATATGAAGTTTATGATTTAAATTACATTACTACTGAGGACTAATTGTCAATAGTGAAAGCACCAGCCAGGGATATTGCCAGCCAGGGATATTGCCAGCCAGGGATATTGCCAGCCAGGGATATTGCCAGCCAGGGATATTGCCAGCTAGGGATATTGCCAGCCAGGGATATTGCCAGCTAGGGATATTGCCAGCCAGGGATATTGCCAGTCTGATATGGGATACTCAGCTTTACAGTTTCATCCAGCCAGTGTGGATGTGCCTTTGTTTTGTCACTGGCCAAATATTGTTTAACTTAAAGCAGCATGTCCAGGGGTTATATTTCCAGGATTATATTGGGGTTGGTATAATGAAAAGTTCCTCCTTCTCTTGGACTTGCTCATGAGGATTTTTAAAGGCCATTTTCCTTCACCCACTGAAGAAGTGATGGTCATGCTGGTTGTAAATAATGGTACTCCATACCCCATCCTTGACATACCTGTGGTTGCTGTGACGGCAACCCCGACTGCGACATTCCAGTTTTGGTTGTGATGCTAACCCTGTTCTGGGCATGCTAGTAATGGTTGTGATGATTACATTGTTCTTGGCAGCCCCTAACTGGACAAGCCATTTGTGCATACATGTGTGGATAACCGTGTTCTGGACACGCCATTGGTGGTGTTGAGAGGTGCAGAATGTGTGCGTTGAGTACACAGGGTTAGACAATAGCCAGAGATAGTTATAATTCACTGCATGATCTGCTCCCGTTAACCCTAGCACTGCCATTGTGACCAAATATTATCAACTTTTTGTGTGAAGATTAACCACTTTCACAAAGAAAGTTCAAATATGCTAGCTTTTAGCTTTGATACAGGTAGGAGGACAAACATATACAAGATCCTTAATTCTGAGAAAGGTGCATGCCTCATATAAGGTGTGAGAGTGTAGGATGAGAGGGAGGGCGGAGATCAAGGAGGTAGCAGACATGGTGCTTGAGGAGGTATAGCATTTCAATTTAAATTATTTGGGAGGAGTGTCAATGTTTACTTGTAAATAATAAAACCTCCACATAAAAGAGCAAAATAAAACTGAATTATAAGATCTAGAAAAGTGACAATGTCATGAATATTGGAGATGATAATAGCCAGCAGATCATTTTTATATTATGTCATATTTGGTTTTCAAGGAGAGACAGGATCTTGTGGTGTGTCAACAGTTGTGTTTGTTGAGTATTAATCTTTCATTGAACACTCCCTGACAAAAAGAAGTCTTGTTTGGACAGTTGGAAGGTGTGACACATCGTTGTGAATATTACTGTCTTCCCTGGGCCTGGTTGGGTTGGGCACACCCTCCACCAGAGGCACCACAGCACCCTCTGGTGGAGTGAGGAGGTATACAGTGTACAGGCCAATTGCTAATCTCCATGTTGTTGTTTTTCCCATTGATAAGTGTCAGGAACACATAAAGATATGTCTTTATGCATTCCTGTAAGTACACACCGGAACTGTACAACTTTACCACCACAAGAACTTTACAACTCTGCTAAAATTATTCATTGATAATGCCAAAAGGCAGACATAGGCAGGTTTGTGCTTAGGCATTAGGAAGGCTCAGTATGATTGGTTGTTTAATTGGTTAAGTTGGTTGTGTTTACTTACAGTATTCCCCAGGTTTGTGCTAGGTTTGTCAGAGTGTTTTCACCAGGTTTGGATGGGTTATTTCACTAGGTGTGTGTTGGGTTTGGTTTGGGTGAGTTTGGGTGGGTGTTTTCACTAGGTTTGTGTTGGGTTTGACTGGGTGTTTTCACTAGGTGTGTGTTGGGTTTGGTTGGGTGTTTTTATCAGGTTTTTGCCAGGTTTGGCTGGGTGTTTTCACTAGGTTTGTGTTGGGCTTGGCTAGGTGTTTTCACTAGGTGTGTATTGGGTTTGGCTGAGCGTTTTCACTAGGTGTGTGTTGGGTTTTGCTGGGTGTTTTCACTTGGTTTATCCTGAGTTTGGTTGGTGAGTTAGGTCGAGTTTTCATATTGTATTTTGAGGATGAGTATCACTGAGTTTGATCATATATTTCCATAAGGTCAGTGTACTTATTTACATTCACTTGTGTGGTTGATGCGGTAAGAGGTTTATCTGCAGAATCTAGCTTGGTATTGTAAATGTCAGACCAAATTTACAACCTTTTGGAAAGGTTAGAACAAATATTCTCCTCGATAAACCACAAAATGGGATCGGTGGAATTTAATTGCCAGGGAGTGAGAATCATAAATGATTTGAATATATTCACCCATATGGTTAGCAGATTTGTCTGAGTTTGATCTGGTGTGCAAAGAATTATCACAATGTTGATGCAAGCGAGTCATGTTTATATGGAATTTAGAATCTGCCAAGGCTAAATAATATGAAATTGGATATTTGCCCTTTTAACATTCACCCTGGTAAATGGAATAAGAGGGTTGGAGAGCAAGAAATATGCCACAGTGATCTGGAATATGTATCATGAGAAACAGTAGAATAGTAGCATTGTTTTGATTATTTACAAAACTTGAAATTACATCCAGATACACAATATTACAAACCCTGAACCCATCATGCTCAAGTGCTTGTGCCTGACCCTGCAGGATTCTATTCTTGCCAGAAAATCAAACTCTATGGGAAAAGTTCTCTTCTTCAAAAGTGAAGAAAATGCCTCTTTTTTTTTCTTTAGAATTCTAGCTTCCTATTTTTTGTGAATAATTTATTGATTCACTGCTAAGTTTTTAAAATGGACAAGTCATATTGAGCTGACGTTCAGTAGCTAAAGGTTTTGTGTATGTGTATGCTAAAATCTTCAAATCCCATTGTTACAGTTGGTTCTATCCAAACTTTGATTTTTGGCCACACATAGAGATCGTGTAGCATATTTTGGTCACCCATATCTTGTGACACAATATGGTCCAGCAAAGCCCTCTGTGACCTTACCTAGTCATGTTTAATACTGACCAAATAGATGTTTGACTCCAGCTGGTGAATGTATACAAGGCAGAATGAATGAGCATACAACAATGTTACAACATCAGAAGATGACACCAAACCTGATGGTATTGTTCATGTATGAGTATGTAGAATCTGTATATTTGTTTGGAGGAGTGATACATGTTAATATTGTCATGATTGTTATGGGCGAGGCAGCCAATATGGTCCTGTGCCAGAACCAAACGTGTGGATCATACACTATGTGCCTCCTGGGAGACTACAGGAGTAGATAGAACCTCACAATATTATTAGTATCAATATTGGGCACCAGACGTGTAGATCATACACTATGTGCCTCCTGGGAGACTACAGGAGTAGATAGAACCTCACGATATTATTAGTATCAATATTGGGCACCAGATGTGTAGATCATACGCTATGTGCCTCACGGGAGACTACAGGAGTAGATAGAACCTCACAATATTATTAATATCAATATTGGGCACCAGACGTGTAGATCATACGCTATGTGCCTCCTGGGAGACTACAGGAGTAGATAGAACCTCGCAATATTATTAGTATCAATATTGGGCACCAGAAGTGTAGATCATACACTATGTGCCTCACGGGAGACTACAGGAGTAGATAGAACCTCACAATATTATTAGTATCAATATTGAACCAACTGACTATTATAACTGTGATAAGAGCCGAGGGGTAAACCAATCAAGAATACTGAAGTCGTTTATAAATGCTTATATAAGTCAAGAGTGAGCTTCTTGTGATAAATAAAAAGACTCAAGGTTTGAAAATAACTGTTATATTATTCGGAAAATTTCATTGTGTGAACTAATTAACATAAATTTTAAGTGTTAATAGCATAGTGTAATTTGTTTTTGAAAGAATCTTTTGTGACTATTTCAAAAGAGTAAAATGATTCTTTGAATAGCCTTCAAGGCAAAGGCATTTTATTTATAAATATATATTGGTATTTACAGTTAGTTACAAAAAGGAGGATTATTTTGTCCATTTGTATAGAACCGACAAGTTGGTGTGGAGAGTCCTGTATTCACTTCAATAGTAATTGCCCTTTAAAACCAGGCATCACAGAGCAGATATCCAAATATAGAACTGCAAAGAGGATTGATGGAGAATAATATTATCATGATCAGAGCGGAGTTACTACATTCACCATGGATGTCCTGATATATCTTAATACTGTACAAATGAAGTGCATACGATCTGCACATTATCCAGTTAACAGGGGTGTTATCATAAGAGGATTTATAGATCTATATAGCGATACCAAGAGCACCTCCACACATTCCTATGCCAGTTACTATGACCTAGTGTTACAGACAATGCCTCAGATTGTTTGGCTTACTAAACATAACAGTGATGTAGTTGTATACAACACAGGGATGGCTGTCTTCAGTCTCCTGCTTTGTTCTTCATATGTGTGTCATTTAATATTTGTTGTCTTTATTTACCTGTGCTTCTACGAGGCTCCTGCATAATGTCTGACTGATAATTACGTTTTGGTATGTCTGACTGATAATTCTGTTTTGGTATGTCTGACTGATAATTCTGTTTTGGTATGTCTGACTGATAATTCTGTCTTGGTATGTCTGACTGATGGTAACTCCTTATTTGGTATGACTTAATCTATATCTTTGAAATAACAAATAAATTAATAAATTTGTGGAGTATGTTTGACTGGTGACCACTCCTGCAGTATGTTTGACTGGTGACCCCCCACATTATATTTAACTTGTTAACTAGTTACCACTCCTGCAGTAAGTCTGACAGGTATGCACCCCTGCAGGATATTTGACTGGTGACCACTCCTGCAGTATATTTGAGATATGACCATTCCTGCAGTATGTTTGACTGGTGACCACTCCTGCAGTATGTTTGACTGGTGACCACTCCTGCAGTAAGTTTGACTAGTTTGAAGTATGTCAACAAAGACCCAGATAGATCATTGTTGATACTAGGGCAATATCAAATTGTCATTAAATGGAGCATTGTAAGCCTCTGGAGAATTCCTTTGATCTCTCTGATTGTGATTAAGATCAAGGAGATTGTTTGCAGGTTCAGATCTCTTTCCATTCTTTGTGTGTTTTTACAACTGAAGCAAATTCTCTTTAGATTTATTGGCTAATCTCATATTTATTACCCTCAGCCCCTGATGTAATCAGGCTGAGGGTATTGCAGTACTCCTGGCGTGGGTATGTATGTATGTCTGTATGTATGTATGTATGTATGTATGTATGTATGTCTGTAGCGAACATCCTTGTCATCGCGATAACTCAAGAACAAATGATGGCAGCTTCATGAAACTTGACACACATATGCATCTGGTGAAAACCTCGGACGAGTTCGATGGACGGCGACCTTGACCTATTTTTCAAGGTCACAGGGACAATTATGTGAAATCCCAAGAATCACAATAACTCAAGAACGAATGATGGCAGCTTTATGAGATTTGACACACATAAGCATCTGGTGAAGACCTCAGAATTTTTCCTATGAAACATGACCTTCACCTACTTTTCAAGGTCACAGGGACAATTATGTGAAATCATCTTGTCATCGCGATAACTCGAGAACAAATGATGGCAGCTTCATGAAACTTGACACATATAAGCATCTGGTGAAAACCTCGGACGAGTTCGATGGACGGTGACCTTGACCTATTTTTCAAGGTCACAGGGACAATTATGTGAAATCCCAAGAATCGCATAACTCAAGAACGAATGATGGCAGCTTTATGAGATTTGACACCCATAAGCATCTGGTGTAGACTTCAGAATTGTTTCTATAAAACATGACCTTCACCTACTTTTCAAGGTCACATGGACAATTATGTGAAATCATCCTTGTCATTGCGATAACACGAGAACAAATGATGGCAGCTTCATGAAACTTGACACATATAAGCATCTGGTGAAAACCTCGGACGAGTTCGATGGACGGTGACCTTGACCTATTTTTCAAGGTCACAAGGACAATTATGTGAAATCCCAAGAATCGCATAACTCAAGAACAAATAATGGCAGCTCTATGAGATTTGACACTCATAAGCATCTGGTGTAGACTTCAGAATTGTTTCTATAAAACATGACCTTCACCTACTTTTCAAGGTCACATGGACAATTATGTGAAATCATCCTTGTCATCGCGATAACACGAGAACAAATGATGGCAGCTTCAAGAAACTTGGCACACAAAAGCATCTGGTGAAAACCTGGGACGTGTTTGATGGACGGCGACCTTGACCTATTTTTCAAGGTCACGGACAATTATGTGAAATTCCAAGAATCGCAATAACTCAAGAACGAATGATGGCAGCTTTATGAGATTTGACACACACAAGCATCTGATGAAGAGCTCAGAATTGTTTCTATGAAACTTGACCTTCACCTACTTTTCAAGGTCACAGGGACAATTATGTGAAATCATCCTTGTCATCGTGATTACTCAAGAACAAATGATGGCAGCTTCATGAAACTTGACACGCATAAGCATCTGGTGAAAACCTCAGACTAGTTCGATGGATGGCGACCTTGACCTAATTTTTCAAGGTCACAGGGACAGTTGATAACTCAAGAACAAATGATGGCAGCTTCATGAATCTTTACACGCATAAGCATCTGTTGAAAACCTCCGACTAGTTCGGTGGACGGCGACCTTGACCTATTTTTCAAGGTCACAGGGACAGTTATGTGAAATCCCAAGAATCGCAATAACTCAAGAACAAATGATGGCAGCTTTATGAGATTTGACACACATAAGCATCTGGTGAAGACCTCAGATTTTCTCTATGAAACATGACCTTCACCTACTTTTCAAGGTCACAGGGACAATTATGTGAAATCATCCTTGTCATCGCGATAACTCGAGAACAAATGATGGCAGCTTCATGAAACTTGACACGCAGAAGCATCTGATGAAAACCTCAGACATTTTTGTATGGAACATGACCTTCACCTACTTTTCAAGGTCACAGGTACAATTATGTGAAATCCCTATCATTGCTATAACTCGAGAACGAATGATGGCAGCTTTATGAGACTTGACACACATAAGCATCTGGTGAAGACCTCAGACTTCTCTTGATGGAACATGACCTTCACCTACTTTTCAAGGTCACAGGGACAATCATGTCAAATCCACGTCATTGCAATAATTTAAGAGCAAATAATGGCAGCTTCATGAAAATTGACACACATAAGCATCTGGGAAGACTCCAGATGAGTTTGATGGACGGTGACCTTAACCTGCTTTTCAAGGTCACCGGCCCATCTCAATAATTCTAGAGTAAATGATGACAGTTTCATGATACTTGACACACCTAAGCTATCAAAGGAAGTAGATTTTATGGGTTTTTTTTACCCCTGCATCAATTTGCCTTGGTGCAGTGACGTTTTGTTCACAAATATTGTGTGGAGCGAATGTTGTGCAATGAGTTACCAGGGCTGAGGGTTGATGCATCTCTGATGCCTATGTTAATTATTCAACAGATGAATGAATACAGCTGTGAAAATGTAAATATCAGGCAACAAATTGGCGCAGATAGATTCAAAACAAAACTGGGAATGAATACCTCAGTGAAATGTGGGTGATTAGTAAGAAATTAATGGGATGGTAGTGAGAACATGAGCTTGGGTTGAGCTCACTCACAATATACAAGATATACATGATACATATGATGATCCCTCCCAGCTGGGGCCTAGTACTGAAGCATTAGTCTGGCCCCATCACACCCACATACAACATGCATATCTTGGATTGTTATGATAAGTGCTGTGGCACCAGTCTATGTTTATCCCACCCATATATAATGATATATATTTATGTCATATATTAGGTGTCAAAATCATGGTGCCAGTCCTACATCCTTGTCACATATCATGATATATATGCAGGTCTGATATGTTAATATATGCAGGTCTGATATGTTAATATATCAGTCATCATGATGTCAATATTTTCACCATTACTCAGTGAGCCATCATAGTCATGTGACCTTCATATGAAATTATGAATGCATGGAATATATTTTGTAGACAATTCAAAACACCCCAAGATATGATTGTCAGTCAATTATCATATGGGGTCATATTTGTCTCTCTTGACTACTGCATGACTTTCTTTAGCTGGTCATGCATGCAAAGGTCTTGTACACATATAGTCAAGACTCATTCTCTCATGTTCTCAATGGATCATGACTTTTGATTTTCCCCAGAGTTTGTGAATATTTTAGATTGTTTGGTTTCCTGAAATACAATATAGTCAGGATTTCTTCTATTACACAAGAACATTACTTCTGTAGACCTATATGAAGATGAAATTCTATAGACCTTTATTATTTCTGAAGTATAGAAAATCTAATTTATTTAGATATATGGCTCTGTTCTAGAACGTGAGACCGGTCAGAGGGACATCCACCATTTCATACACTACTGTAAAGAATGATTCGCGGTGAAATTTTTTTTTTCAATATCGAAAAACGGTTTTCAGTATCTTGTCACTAATAAATATGGCAACATTGGGATCATAATTTCAAGTGCTAAAAAGTATAATTAACTTGCTAAACTGGAAGATTGAAGTTCAATGTCAAGGAAAATTTGTGCATTTTGTGCACATCCTGTTAAAACACATCTTCTTAAAAAGCTTCAATCTTTGAAATAAAATGACTTACTGATGTCTAGATGGTATGAAATCCACACAAAGAGTCCAATGAAAGTTTTGTCCAGCCAGTTTTTGGTAATTCCAAGGCTAACCCTGCTTTTTTACAAGATTTATATCCAGTCAAAAAGTGATCAGTGAACCAAATTTTTCCCTCCATTTTGGAAGTGTCCACTTGCCTCCAAAAAGCCCATTTTACTTGTAGGCAGAGGCAAATTATGATATCCTACTTATATTTCATTTATAAGAACTGATAAAACTTGTAAAAAATACCAAAAACATTGAAATTAATAACTAATTTTTTCCATATTTTAGGAAACAATGTTCAGTCAAAAAAAAGCATAAACGTCCAGCAAGTGTACATTGGTGTTGGAGGAGGCAAGCAGAAAATTATAGGGGGGAACATTTGGTGTAGACAGTATTTTTGGTGGGAGCAGCCATATTGGTAGCAGTGGGTAGTGAAAAAAGAAAGAAGAAGGCACAAAAGAAAACTAGACAATGGTAAATAGGGTGGCCCCTTCATGGACAGTCCAAAGAGATGTCCACCAGGGAAATGTGCATATTTTGAAAGGATTGTTATGGCATTATTTCACCACAAATAGTGAACATTTGGGTTTTTTTTGTGAGGGGATGTGATCTGACTTTCATATGGTGTGGTCAATGTCACCTTGAAGGTCATTAGATTGTGAATGGATTTTTGTATACTTTTGACCAGGGTCAAAAAATCTGCACATATTTTGAGACTCCTTGTCCAAAAGTGTCCAATTTGAAATTCATTCTCCTAATCATTGGGTGACTAAAACATGCAAAAAATCTTTTAATATATCAAGTATTGTATTTGGTGTTGGAAAGGTTTTCCACTCCTACTCAAAATAGTCAGTCATTCACAATATTGAATGTCAGGAAAGACCAAAAGTAGACCAAAAATCATGTCAGCAGTTGATATGGTTGAACCAAATTGTTCTAGGGAAATCATCAAAGTAAATTAAAAGCACAATATTGCTGATATGAATACAAACAAGGAAATTATATTTGCCCATCTATATTATCATATATGTGCAAGCAGTTGAGGATTTGGGATATTATGTGCCCTTTTTTCACGATGCGTCAAAAAGTGTCCATACCCCAACTTTGCTCATCTACACTAGCTTTTTGTAACTTATAGATGTGCATCATAGGACATATTCCATTAAAGTTCATGACTATAAATTGAATGGTCTAGAATGTGTAGAATAGGTTTAATGATTGTTTTTAGGCCAAAATATGTCAAAAAGTGTCCTTTGTTTGCAAAAAAAAGAACACATTTGCAATGATTGGCATTTATTATTACAATATTATACTTTAATTTTATGCTACAAGGAATATTTCAGTTAAGCACACCTTCCTGGCATGATTTTGATTGAAAGGTACCTTTATGAAATGAGATTCAATAAAAATCTACCATTTTCCCCTTAAAGTCAAAAAACATCCATAATTTGGGCCAGGAATCGAACATATTGCTTATTTTTCAAATAACATATTTCTACAAAATATCCTTATTTTTAAACATGCCCAGGGCAGTCATGTATATTTCAATGGCATAAATACTCCAATTTTTACACCCCTGAAAAAGTTGGACTTTTCTTGACATGTCAAAAAAGCACTCATCTTCAGTTTTCAGTTTCTGACACCTAATCAATTTCATCCCAAGTATCATTATATGGTAAATTCTATACACTGAACCTATCCCCACTCCCAGCCAGGAGAATTAAATCAAATATTAATTTCTAATTTTGCTGAGATCTGAATTAAATTCAGATTTGCTTTTTTTATGAAGCATCCATCTTTTGGTGTTATTTCCACTTTTTTTTTAAATCACTGGAATAAATCCATTATCCTTCCATGTAAGCATGTAAGAGACCAAGGGGCACCTATGGATAAAACAACCTATGAAATTCGTGCACGTTCCCAAATTCGAAAAATCATGCAAGTTTGGGTCTCACGTTCTAGAACAGAGCCATATGTCAGTTTGGATGTACCATATTTCAGGAAGGATTGAACTAACAGTTTCAATTTTGTGTTTGGAATGACGCTCCCTATTTGATACATATTTTATGCTAATTAGTAATGCGAATCAGCTTTTTTTTGTTTTTCCTAGTTTTTCTCCAATGGGATCAGCAGAGTATTAGCATTTATGCTGGCATTATCATCATTATGGCACTAGCACATGGCCGTAAATTAAAGCAACAAATAGAAATTCTCCCCTCAGATGGAATTATGAGACAGAAAACTATGTCATGTCCTCAGTTGTGGCTTTGAGGGCAATAAAATGAAATGTGTCTGATTGTAATCATCTGTCAACTTTTATGTGTCTGGAGAAATTATAGGCCCAACAAAAATGCTGCAGGTGTCACAAGGCAATGAGTGCCATACAAAATAATAGCATTTGTTATTCCAGTTGGAGATATAGTGGTTGGCAACTGAAGTCGTAAAGTTGGCTGTAGTTACTGTTCAGGAAATTCATTATCTGGTGATGACGAGGGACAAATATTTTATCAATACCGGCTTCTTGGCCATTACCAGATACAAAGAATTACCACAAGATTGGCTTCCAGAGAGATTTGAATTTTTGTTTTCTCATATCTTAAAAATTCTCATGCTATTAGATGTTCTGATGTCCCTACATGTGACTGTTTAAATAAAGTTATTTAGTTGTGAAGACATGAGAAAGTTGTGACTGGATAATTTAATTATTTTCTGTTGGAATTAAGTTGCCCCTATCAATAATCAACTTTAAAAAAACTCATATGTACCCATAGTTGTCTGATTGGGCCATTTATAAACCTGCAGAGATATTAATATTTAAAAAGAAACCCACAGCAATTCGGTTCAGTGAATGTCATAGGTAAGTAGTAAATTGCTTGAATAATGCAAATGCTATGAATATTTATGGAAAATAAATACATCAAAGAATAATAACAGGTATAAAATGATGTAAGGAAACATAACAGGTTTTTGCAACAGCTGCTGGCAATCTTACAGCTACTAGCTGCTGCAATGAATCTTATAGCTGTTAGCTGCTGCTGGCAATCTTACAGCTAGTTGCTGCAATAAATCTTATAGCTGTTAGCTGCTGCAATGAATCTTACAGCTAGTTGCTGCAATAAATCTTATAGCTGTTAGCTGCTGCAATGAATCTTACAGCTAGTTGCTGCAATAAATCTTATAGCTGTTAGCTGCTGATGGGAATCTTGCAGCTGCTAGCTGCTGCTGTGAGCATACAGAGTATCTGATAAATAATATGATTAGATGGTAAGGGCAGAGAAGATTGAATTAAGAACTATTGGTTTGCCAGAGATCAGATAGGAATGCTATTGTAGTATACTTTGATTCTGAGACTTTGCAGCTCATTAATGAGTGGAGACAGTTTACTGGCAGGATACAGATAAGCTTTATGTAGAGATTTATGTAGGATATATTATGTATCACTCTGGGGTTAATTGCTGATTGGTTGTAATGTGATATATGCTGCATTCAGTAAAGTGTGGTTCCATGGAAACTGGCAATATGATATAATTATAGTCATCATTATCATAATAATAGGATGCTAACATCTCCGAATGACCACAGAAATAGAAAAATGATTATCACAACAATTAGATCAATTATGTGGATAGTATAAAGGCAGGCAGTATCAACTTGACATGGCATAACTGTAGAGGTAAAGGCGGGCAGTATCAACTTGACACAGCATAACTGTAGAGGTAAAGGCAGGCAGTATCAACTTGACACGGCATAACTGTAGAGGTAAAGGCGGGCAGTATCAACTTGACACAGCATAACTGTAGAGGTAAAGGCAGGCAGTATGATCTTGACATGGTGTAACTTCAGAGTTAAAGGCAGGTAATATTGTACTTGACATTTGATTATTCCTACTAATCACAACAACAAATTTGATCTGATGAAAGAGGGCTATTAACAATTTAAATGTTGTGATCAGTGATAATGGTGGAGGATTTACACGATTTAATGATTCTCGGTCATATTAAATGTTCTTGAGCATGATCAATCAGCATGTGATGGTTTTGGCAGAAAATAAATTTTAATCAAGTTAATTGAGAAAAATGTAGGAATCGTGTTAAGATCAGGATCATGTGAGATTTAGTTAATATTACATGACATCCTCCAAACATGCCAGGCTAGGTGATCATATTAAATCACATGGCATGAAACATATATGAAGTTTGAAAAAAATAATTAAAAAAAAACAATATACACCACATGAACTGAGACTGATTTGAATATGAATATGGACGAGCTGGGATGTTAGAGGCAACACGACGTCAGATTACGTGGCTTACGAGACTTATTTCAGTGGTGTTCTTGCAGCATTACATTGCTGTTTCAATATAGGCTAAGGCTATTGATTTTCATGCAAGTTGTGCAGAGAGCTGTGTAGTTTAAGCCGAGGCCATCCTCGCCACATTATGGCCGTGAAGCTGTGACGTTAGTCCTGACAACCACCAGTAGTGGGCCCTGCTAGAATACAGACTTACCCACTCAAGTGACACACAAATGCCCATTTAGTTGCTCTTATTTTTCATGTCTGTGTAATGGTTGATTAACAGCAATCTGTCAATATTCACGAATTTGTATTGTATAGTTTTGCTAGAAATATTTTGACCCTGCTTGCTGTGAGTAGAACAACCAAACACACCATGTGCATAACCAATGTTCATCCTACCCTGACTGATGATGGTGAGAAGAAGTACCGGCAGAACAAACAGTCTCTCCTGAAGATTAACCCTCTGTTGCCCTTATAAATTATGAAGTAGATTCCCCCCTGAGCAGAGAATCATCTAGGATTTGGTCTTTCAATGCATCGTAGACCTCCATAATAAGAAATTATCAACCCAGAAGATGAGATTGAAATAGTCTTCTCCAACCCCTGAGTTATCATGGAAATATACTGTAGTCAAACTATTAAATGTCAGCTTCGTGTGAGATGATACAAAGAACGACAGAGGACTATTATACAGATTCAGTAAGATATTTGTTTTGATAATAGTTGTAAAGGTAATAAATGTCATGACTGTCATCAGAAGATGTTGATTAGTCTATTAAAAGATAATAACTGAGGTCTTCTCATTTAGTTTTTGTTATTTCAACTTTCTCTTAAATAAATCATATATACAAGAGAAACTGTCGTGCATTAATACTATTGTTGAATTGGATCCAAATGGCATTTAAGGTTTGTTTCTATTTTCAACAGTTAGTTAGTTCTATTTTATTTTTTTAGAGAAACTTGTAATTTTCTTTGGCGTGGTACCATCATGTTTGGCCTGGGTCCGTCAGGGGAAATCAGCCATTTTGTGAGCAGTTAGTGTCAGTTTTTTGCCTGACCTTTGCAGGGGCAGCATGTCTGCTCAAGCTATCTCCAGTGAGCAGTGATCCACAAACCTTGCTCACACCCACTCCCCCACGTCCACTCTCCCTACACCCACTCCCCCTACACCCACGTCCACTCTCCCTACACCCACTCCCCCTACACCCACACCCACTCCCCCACGCCCACTTGGATGATTTGTTTGGCCTTATTTAGAATTTAACTAGACTCAAGGTATTTGATTCTGAGGAGATAATGCTATGAATGCTACTTAGTTTGTATTTAAGTGCCACCTTTTCTGTGGGTCCACCTTAGAGGTGTATTACTCCACTGACTGGACGAGGAGAAATATGGAAACTGTAATCATTATGGTGATAAAAGAATTCCATACAGATGAAATATTGCGAGAAGGTACACTATGACATTTCTGGTCGTTACCTTAACAACGATTGTCGAAATGCAATCTTGTAGAAAGCTCAGCTTAATATGAATTATCTGCTGGATGGTGGAAAATAATCAACAGGCTCTTTTGAATTTGTGAATTGAGATCAGGTTGCAAGCCGAATAAACAGAATGAAAAGATAACAGAATTGTGGAGGGCAGGTCTGGTCCCGCCAGGGCTGGTGAAAAATGGCTTTGCATGTCAAGACTGAAAACAAAACAAAAGATAGATCTATGCCCTCATGATGTGACAGGGAGACTTACTGGTTTGTGACATGTCACACTCGACATGCTTAGTTACATTTTGCCAAGTGTCAGGTGGGATGATGCTGACCCTATATTAATTGTGAATCTGAATACTTTTTTGAGCATATTTAAAAGGATGATCACACTAAAACTGCATTTTTGTCACAGTTCCAATCTTTGGAGGAAGGGAGAATGGGATGAAATATTGGCTAAGTGCCAGTCAACCATCACGCACCAGTGTATAGTCTACTGGACAAGATACCAAAGGGTTATGTGTAGAAGGACTGGAGTATTTTGCTTAGATACCAAGGGGTTATGTGCATAGAGACTGGGATACTTTGCTTAGATACCAAAGGGTTTGTGCAGAGAGACTGGGATACTTTGCTTAGATACCAAAGGGTTTGTGCAGAGAGACTGGGGTACTTTGCTTGGATACCAAGGGATTATGTGCAGAGAGACTGGGGTACTTTGCTTAGATACCAAGGGGTTATGTGCAGAGAGACTGGGATACTTTGCTTAGATACCAAGGGGTTATGTGCAGAGAGACTGGGGTACTTTGCTTGGATACCAAGGGGTTATGTGCAGAGAGACTGGGGTACTTTGCTTGGATACCAAGGGGTTATGTGCAGAGAGACTGGGGTACTTTGCTTAGATACCAAGGGGTTATGTGCAGAGAGACTGGGGTACTTTGCTTAGATACCAAGGGATTATGTGCAGAGTGACTGGGGTACTTTGCTTAGATACCAAGGGGTTATGTGCAGAGAGACTGGGGTACTTTGCTTAGATACCAAGGGGTTATGTGCAGACAGACTGGGGTACTTTGCTTAGATACCAAGGGGTTATGTGCAGAGAGACTGGGGTACTTTGCTTAGATACCAAGGGGTTATGTGCAGAGAGACTGGGGTACTTTGCTTAGATACCAAGGGGTTATGTGCAGAGTGACTGGGGTACTTTGCTTAGATACCAAGGGGTTATGTGCAGAGAGACTGGGGTACTTTGCTTGGATACCAAAGGGTTATGTGCAGAGAGACTGGGGTACTTTGCTTGGATACCAAGGCATTATGTGCAGAGAGACTGGGGTACTTTGCTTAGATACTAAGGGGTTATGTGCATAGAGACTGGGGTACTTTGCTTAGATACCAAGGCATTATGTGCAGAGAGACTGGAGTACTTTGCTTGGATACCAAGGGGTTATGTGCAGAGAGACTGGGGTACTTTGCTTGGATACCAAAGGGTTATGTGCAGAGAGACTGGGGTACTTTGCTTGGATACCAAGGGGTTATGTGCAGAGAGACTGGGGTACTTTGCTTGGATACCAAGGGGTTATGTGCAGAGAGACTGGGGTACTTTGCTTGGATACCAAGGCATTATGTGCAGAGAGACTGGGGTACTTTGCTTAGATACTAAGGGGTTATGTGCATAGAGACTGGGGTACTTTGCTTAGATACCAAGGGGTTATGTGCAGAGAGACTGGGGTACTTTGCTTGGATACCAAGGGGTTATGTGCAGAGAGACTGGGGTACTTTGCTTAGATACTAAGGGGTTATGTGCAGAGAGACTGGGGTACTTTGCTTAGATACCAAGGGATTATGTGCAGAGAGACTGGGGTACTTTGCTTAGATACCAAGGGATTATGTGCAGAGAGACTGGGGTACTTTGCTTAGATACCAAGGGATTATGTGCAGAGAGACTGGGGTACTTTGCTTAGATACCAAGGGGTTATGTGCAGAGAGACTGGGGTACTTTGCTTGGATACCAAGGGATTATGTGCAGAGAGACTGGGGTACTTTGCTTAGATACCAAGGCATTATGTGCAGAGAGACTGGGGTACTTTGCTTAGATACTAAGGGGTTATGTGCAGAGAGACTGGGGTACTTTGCTTGGATACCAAGGGGTTATGTGCAGAGAGACTGGGGTACTTTGCTTGGATACCAAGGCATTATGTGCAGAGAGACTGGGGTACTTTGCTTAGATACTAAGGGGTTATGTGCATAGAGACTGGGGTACTTTGCTTAGATACCAAGGCATTATGTGCAGAGAGACTGGGGTACTTTGCTTGGATACCAAGGCATTATGTGCAGAGAGACTGGAGTACTTTGCTTAGATACCAAGGGGTTATGTGCAGAGAGACTGGGGTACTTTGCTTGGATACCAAGGGGTTATGTGCAGAGAGACTGGGGTACTTTGCTTAGATACCAAGGGGTTATGTGCAGAGAGACTGGGGTACTTTGCTTAGATACCAAGGCATTATGTGCAGAGAGACTGGGGTACTTTGCTTGGATACCAAGGCATTATGTGCAGAGAGACTGGAGTACTTTGCTTAGATACCAAGGGGTTATGTGCAGAGAGACTGGGGTACTTTGCTTGGATACCAAGGGGTTATGTGCAGAGAGACTGGGGTACTTTGCTTAGATACCAAGGGGTTATGTGCAGAGAGACTGGGGTACTTTGCTTAGATACCAAGGCATTATGTGCAGAGAGACTGGGGTACTTTGCTTGGATACCAAGGCATTATGTGCAGAGAGACTGGAGTACTTTGCTTAGATACCAAGGGGTTATGTGTAGAAGGACTGGGGTACTTTGCTTAGATACCAAGGGGTTATGTGCAGAGAGACTGGGGTACTTTGCTTAGATACCAAGGGGTTATGTGCAGAGAGACTGGGGTACTTTGCTTAGATACCAAGGCATTATGTGCAGAGAGACTGGGGTACTTTGCTTAGATACCAAGGGGTTATGTGCAGAGAGACTGGGGTACTTTGCTTAGATACCAAGGGGTTATGTGCAGAGAGACTGGGGTACTTTGCTTGGATACCAAGGGGTTATGTGCAGAGAGACTGGGGTACTTTGCTTGGATACCAAGGGGTTATGTGCAGAGAGACTGGGGTACTTTGCTTAGATACCAAGGGGTTATGTGCAGAGAGACTGGGGTACTTTGCTTAGATACCAAGGGGTTATGTGCAGAGAGACTGGAGTACTTTGCTTAGATACCAAGGGGTTATGTGCAGAGAGACTGGGGTACTTTGCTTAGATACCAAGGGGTTATGTGCAGAGAGACTGGGGTACTTTGCTTGGATACCAAGGGGTTATGTGCAGAGAGACTGGGGTACTTTGCTTAGATACCAAGGGATTATGTGCAGAGAGACTGTGGTACTTTGCTTAGATACCAAAGGGTTATGTGCAGAGAGACTGGGGTACTTTGCTTGGATACCAAGGGGTTATGTGCAGAGAGACTGGGGTACTTTGCTTGGATACCAAGGCATTATGTGCAGAGAGACTGGGGTACTTTGCTTAGATACTAAGGGGTTATGTGCATAGAGACTGGGGTACTTTGCTTAGATACCAAGGCATTATGTGCAGAGAGACTGGGGTACTTTGCTTGGATACCAAGGCATTATGTGCAGAGAGACTGGAGTACTTTGCTTAGATACCAAGGGGTTATGTGCAGAGAGACTGGGGTACTTTGCTTAGATACCAAGGGGTTATGTGTAGAAGGACTGGAGTACTTTGCTTAGATACCAAGGGGTTATGTGTAGAAGGACTGGAGTACTTTGCTTGGATACCAAGGCATTATGTGCAGAGAGACTGGGGTACTTTGCACAGGTCCTGGGGCATTATGTGGTACAGACTTGATACCAGGAAACACTATGCTAGCTGCAATTTCAAGGTACAATTGTGTGATATAGACCAGATACCAGATAAATATCATTATAGTATAAGGCTAAATGGTCAGGACTGGACACCCAGAGGGCACTGGGTCACTGCCCTTCCTGACAAACTAACTAATTACCCGAGAGCAAAGATGGGCAACACTAATGGAACATATAGCATAGTGACTCTAATTGATTGTTTGCATATGTACATTATTAGACTAATGAACCTAATTAGCTGAGTATAAATCAGTCATGTATGTGATAGCATTGTGGTAATAGCTATATTGCTTAATTAGAATACAATATGACAGTAAAACAGGACATCAGACTGTCATGGTCATGTGATCTTGCTGGCTTGACTCCACAGTTTGTAATACTACAAAGGCCTTGTATCATGTATGTTTTGGCAAAGCTTAAAATAAGCTAATAAGAAATTCAATGATCTGAACACCTTGTTACACTATATTACCATAACAGTAGATCAGCCCAGACAAGGTATTTTGGAAGAGTAGGCAGACATGGATCAGAGACATAAATATTTGAGGCACATTTGCTGACTCTAAATACCTGCCCATTAAGAGGTAATGATTGCCAGACTATTGGTGGCTTTCAGTTTGCTCAGGTAAATAGGTGATCTCTTATACCACTTGTCAGATAAGAATGATAAATGAAGGAGTTTTAAATAGTCACAACTGAGTTTTATATTGATATAGGCTCTTGCTATATCGGAGAATATGAATTCCATTTAAAAATCATATATGGATTTGTATAAAATATTAATTTATCATTATTTCATTTGGATATTTTCGTGTCTGGATTTGTCCAAATAAAATTCTGACATAAATCATGGAGAATTTATTAAGAAGTCTGAATTAAAAATGTATCATGCATGAAAAATGTATGATATTGTAACAGATGAAACTTCTGGAGGATTCTAATATAGTTCATTACGAGCATTACATGATATTGATCTGTTGTGAATGATATTATGATAATGCTTAAATTAAACAACTTCTCATTATATAGTTGTCCATCTCATTATATTTATAGATTATAAAACAGATGTGACCTTCTTGTTTGTTGTGTGTTTGTGTCTGGTAATATCGTGTTAAAAGCATAGTAATCTAGAAAGTGGACATTCCCCATGGCCATTAGTGTGGTAGTAAAACAACACACACATTAGCATGGAATTTATTGATCAGTAAAATGTAGGAGTTGACACTGAGTTAGCTGGGGCAGCAGTGGAGGCAGCATCCCAACCATTTCCCAGACATTCCCCATCCCCTATGTATAAAGCCTCGTATAAATCTCCCACATGCATGAAGATGGACCCATCTCAGTTTGACCTAATCTCCTCTTAATTGCCATGTTGCCTGCTACTAATCCAGGATTATCTTGGCCATAGATTAGCAGATTATCCCACTCTGACATGGCAACCAGTAATGATAGAGGTGATAGAGGGTCAATATTTGATATCAGCAAGCTGACATATCTTACCTGGGATGGTGTAATGTGTACGACACAAAGCTCACAAGCATCTCTTGTTTTGTTTGTTTATATTAAACCTATTTCAGATCAATGATCTTTGCTTGTATCAAGGTATAGCAAGAACTGACAACCTGTATTGGGTGGGGGTAATTTGCATCTGGCTTATGAACAAGTAAAACATTTTCACTTGAAAGAGGACTTGGTACATTTGCCAGTAACCATTCAAGTTAAAACCAACCTTAAGAGTGTATTAGTCTCGAGCTGAGGTTGGTCTGTCCTCATCATGTGAAGTATACTTGTATGCCTGTGGGCACGATGAAGATCAAGAGATTTATACCAGTAATACATGTAAGTGATCCTATTTGGATCAGAGCTTCAAATGCCACAAAGTTGTTGATATAACTGCTCTTCCCATTGAGTGCAATATTTAGGATTCCCCGCTGGTACCTCATAATGTAAATATGCACTCCCTTAAGTACCCCATTATGATCAGGCTGAAACACAGACAAAGGTAACATGAAATAAGTGTGGATATTGCCATGAGTACAGATTACATGTCTCTACAATCCATATTTGTAGAATTTCTTTTTGTTTTTGCATTTAGTTCAGCATATGTATGTTTAGTCCCCATGTATACCAAAGGAATTCAGTGGGGTTGATGTGGTGGAGTAGAACAGTAAATTAAATCTGGTTACTCTGCACAGTCAGTGCTCCTCCCTTAATGGAGAAATATTTTATGGTTTTAGAAAACACGGCAGTTCATTAGTGGGAAGGGATTGCTGGGATTCAAGGTTGAAGGGTTGTATGGCCTAACATAAGTCATATCTGAACACACATGCCATTCTACAATGTAGGCCTCTTAGTAAATTAAGCTGATGGATTGCTCAGATTTTGTTTGTTATGATAAATGTGACCATTTTATCATAACAATCAGGAGTTAGATGAATTGTGAAAAATAAACCGTAAACAACTTTTTGAATATTTCAACAGATTTTAAACATTTCAACAGATAACTGTATTTCCATCCAGTCTGAATTGCTTACATAAAGGCTATCTTTGCTGTCCTTTGCTTGAACTCAGTATCATATTACCCTATCTGATCATGAAGAACTCTTCTATGTTCATAAAGAAAATGGGAAAAATATATTGGAAATGTAATAAAATTCATTCATATAAGACTCTCACCCATCGAGATAAGGCTCGAGATATGTCATGTGATTCCATTTTAAAAATACTCACCAATGATCAGTTTCACAGTAAAACCAGTAGCATTAAGGTCGAGCTATCTGATAATATCTGCTGAATATTGGTAGCTTTTCCTGTGTACATCATGTCATGGCATACGGTATTAGCCCTACTCTTAGTATATTCATTATGTATTCCAGCCAGACCGACAGGTCCGCTGTAACACAGACATTGTCTCAGAATTATTCCATCTCAGTGGTCATGATTTAGGCCAAATAAGCAGTTTTCCCAACTTATTGCCCAGTAATTTTAAAGTGGCTACCAGTATTGGACACTTCCAGAAAATGGTTAACTATGGACTATTCCTTTCTGTTACTAGTACTCTAGGCATTATATCTTACAGAGACATGTAATAGTGTGTGATCAGTGATTGATATCCAGGACACAGTTGTCTCTGTTTTAGTTAAATATTGGCACAAATATCGCACAAATATCATGAAAAAAATTAATGCATTTTAGATTAAATTTGCAAGTACAATTATGCTTTATGCACATTTGTCCTGGTCACATATAGGTTAAACCTAGGGTTAAATCTACAGGTTTAGTTTGTCCGCCCTTAGTGGAACTTTATCATTGCACTTGCTGTATTCACTTTTATATAACAACATATTATGGTTACATATGAAATGATGCAACTTAAGTGATGTCTTAGACATGGAGACACCATTACATACTTGAAAAGTGGAGAAAGACAATTTGTAAGATTGGAAACATTTTTTTCTCTGTAAGCTATACAGGCTGTGTTCTATGAGGCTACTTTGCTAACTACACAGGCTGTGATCTGTGAGGCCAGGTATGCAGGCTGTGTTCTGTGAGGCCATATTGCTAGCTATGCAGTCAGTCTTCTATAAGGCTACTTTGCTAGATATGCAGGCTGTGATCTGTGAGGCCAGCTATGCAGGCTGTGTTCTGTTAGGCCACATTGCTAGCTACGCAGGCTGTGTTCTATGAGGCTACTTTGCTAGCTATGCAGGCTGTGTTTATGAGGCTACTTTGCTAGCTATGCAGGCTGTGTTCTGTGAGGCCACTTTGCTTGCTATGCAGGCTGTGTTCTATGAGGCTACTTTGCTAGCTATGCAGGCTGTGTTCTATGAGGCTACTTTGCTAGATACGCAGGCTGTGTTCTATGAAGCCACTTTGCTAGCTATGCAGACTGTGTTCTGTAAGGCCACTTTGCTAGCGATGCAGGCTGTGTTCTATGAGGCCATATTGATAGCTATGTAGGCTGTGTTCTATGAGGCCACTTTGCTAGCTACGCACGCTGTGTTCTATGAGGCCACTTTGCTAGCTACGCAGGCTGTGCTTTATGAGACCACTCTCCTAGCTATCCAGCCTCAGCTGACGTCTCCAGCTATATACTTGTAATACAGTGAACCATGCCACTCCCACACGCCATCCCCTCCCAGTCTCCCCACTCTCCAGGCAGAGGCTCCCACTGCCTACCATATTAGTCATAATTAACTCAATTCCCACAGGACAAATGTCTGTGCACTGACATTTGTTGGAAAAGAGTAATGTGAGATTTACATATTGTATAATATGTTTTTTGGGGATGCTTATAATATGCGGCTGCATTTTTTTATGGATTACCATCTCTTACTTTATAGAATTGTGTAAATTTACACCAAATAAAGGTCATATTAGATATCTGTATAGTGAATTTCCCCTGAATTTGTAACTTGGATCACTATTCTTGGTTATTTTTACTTATCCAAGCAACAGAGAAGGGACCTCTAAGCCTGAGACGGAGTTTGATTTTGATCATTCCATTAGCACTCATGTAACATGCCACATTATATGGACAGATGCATGGCTGCTATCTATGTACTTGACTGTTAAACCATTGTCCTGGTTCCGTGTCCAGGTTTGAGGTTAGTATTGGAAGCATTAACGTGACTATAGGTGTGTGATAAGGAGAATGTGGTAATATTGATGGCTTTGGAGTGGAAGTCAGGCAGTCCGTGCGGTGAGGAGGCAGGAAACCACACGTCGTGTGCATTTAAGCGGACAAGAAGGCTGTCTGGCCTGGCCCCGCGATAAAATCACCATGTGGGGAGTTTGTTCTGCCGTATATATTTGTGGTGCTCGCTCGGCAGTTCAGATAAGGTCATTTGGAAGCATGGAGGACTGATGCATTACAGTAGTCAGCCGGTTCTCAAGATGCATGGCCTCAGTAATGCCGGTTGGCAGATCTCCGGTTAGAGCCGTCTGGCAGACTACAAGATGTCCGGTTGTAAAGCCTCATGCCGGTCGCTGCTGACGTATTGTTCTGCCCACTATGAGATATTTAAACAATAGCATTGAGTGTAAGACACATCCTTCTTTCGCTCAGCGTTCACTCATTTGTTTAGCCTCAGCCATTGTTGCCATATTTATATGGTGGCCCATAGAAGTGGTCACAGCGGACTCTCGGGTGACAAAATGAACCACAGCCCGGCAGGACCACGTAGGATCCTAACAGGGCATTGTGTGAACCTATTTGGTCATATTCTTAATGTAATTCTCAAAATAAATGGGCCAAGAGGCTTTTGATGAATAACTTATGTATCACAGGAAAATTAGCCAAGATGAAAATACATATTCTTGAGAGGTGATCAGTCAAGTTGAGTCAACTCACCTTGGACTTCTTAATGTTGGCTTAAACCTTCGCTTGATTCCTATTCATTACATCTCATGAATAAACAACACCCAGATTATTATGCTGTGCAGTTTTCCCATCTGTGTCCTTTGTGTAGCAACATTTCATGTCATATATATTCTCTGTGCTCTATTTTCATTCATTCCTGTTCTATTCAGTGCATCTCATCTGTTCTATTTCCTATTCATTAAACCTCAATCATAACCAGTCTCCTAATTACCACATCTCATTTGTTCTGTTTCTTATTTATAAAACTCTTTTTCCTATTCTATACATCACAATTATTCCCTGTTTCCTATTCAGTGCATCACAATCATTCCCTGTTTCCTATTCAGTGCATCACAATAATTCCCTGTTTCCTATTCAGTGCATCACAATCATTCCTTGTTTCCTATTCAGTGCATCACAATTATTCCCTGTTTTCTATTCAGTGCATCACAATCATTCCGTTTCCTATTCAGTGCATCACAATCATTCCCTGTTTACTATTCAGTACATCTCATTCATTCTTTTTCTGTTTCTTATTGAGTACATATGTATTTCCTGTTTTTCTATTGACTACATCTCATTCGTTCCCTGTTTCCTATTCAATACATCTGATGCATTTCCTGTTTCCTGTTCAGTATGTCCTATTCATTCTGTTCACTATTCGGGGTGTCTCATTCATTCAGGTTCCTATTCGGTATATGTTGTTCCCAGTAACATGATGTATGAAGAAAGGAGAGGTACAGAATAGGGAGCCAGAAAAACTAGCATTCAGTAAGGAGACGTGTGTCGTAGTCGTAGTAGTCGTCTAGCAAAGCCAAGATATGGAAATATAGGCATTTAGCAATGTGTAGCTGCAGGGGGAGGTTTTTGTGTTGTACAATATGAATCCTCATAAGCCTATAATCTGCATATCTGCCAGGCGCTATCCTCACCTAATATCACTCACCAGATGGAGTCTGTAAAGGCAGATAGCGTCTCAGTGTATAAATACAAGCTTCTTTATCCATCTGCCATGTTCTCAGTGACCATTTATAGACATTGTCACTGTATGACCTGCCTGAACAGAGCACACTGCGAGACTGTGGCAGACATGATGGCTTCAATTTATGACCATCTTCATACTGGTAAAAAACACAATGGATATATGATATCAGCAAAAGCACATATTGAAAGATATATGATATCAAAAACACTAGTAATGATATATTATAGAGCGAATCTGAAATGGTGATCCAAAATAGGACAATGTAAATTGAAAACATGTTCTCAAGGATTCTTTCACTAAACATGCAATATTTTGTGCATTGCTGACATTTAATATAGTTTTGATCAATCAAAACATGTTCAAACAAAATAGATCAAGGCATCTCTGTTATAATGGCCTAAATGCTGGTCTGAATGAGGCGAGACTTTTGGCTGATTTTTTTTTTTCACGCGGCCTCCTGTCTTGATATGTGACCAGTTGAAGCCAGACACCTACCAGGTCACATAGACCACACCTGTGAGGGATATGTGACCAGTTGTAGCCAGACACCTACCAGGTCACATAGATCACACCTGTGAGGGATATGTGACCAGTTGATGGCAGACACCTACCAGGTCACATAGACCACACCTGTGAGGGATATGTGACCAGTTGATGGCAGACACCTACCAGGTCACATAGACCACACCTGTGAGGGATATGTGACCAGTTGAGTATTGTTCTCCTAGTGCCTTGCTGACTGCACTAATTTATAATTTTATTTTCCGGAGAATATTTGAGGTCGGCATTATGGTCAGGCACATAACCAATGCGACAGGTGAGATATTACTGTCCCCATCTTAAGCAGGCAAACTTGAGCAAATATAACACCCAGAAAGAAACTTTACCATGCAAATATTAAAATTCATTTCCAAAAAAGGAATACACATTTACTGATATCAAATACTTGTGATATGAAATGAATGTCTACTTGTTATGAGTGGTTCGTGTCTAATGGTATTCAAGTCATGGCCGGGATTACTAGGATATCTCATAACATCTGGCCATTGCAATATAATGCACCAAAACTGCACCAAATGCATAGACCTCTTGTCTGCGCTGGCAATGGGTGAGGCATTGTGGGATATGTAGGTCCGTCATTTGTTATGGAATGCTTACCACTAGACATTCACAATGGTCTAATCCAATCATGGCCGCCATTTGTATGGAAAGTATTTGATACATTTGTAAACATTGAATATTGAAGCAATCGTATCAGACAAATTTGCACAGGGGCATTTCCAGAAACATAACAAACATCAGTGGTCATTGAGGGGTAATTTTACGATGGAATCCGGACAATAAATAAGAGTGCATCTTATCAGAGCAGTGGGGATGTCAGCCGTGAGTAATAGAGTCAAGCCCCTATCCTGAATGTCCACCAGCTCAACTGGAAGCAGACCCATGCAGCTTGATGCCAGAGATGGCCTGTTGCTAGGGATCTGTCATTGTTGGCATGGCATGGCCCAATCAGAAGTAAACACCCACGGTCATTTCTGTGGAAGTGTCTAGTCTGGAGCGGTTGACGGAGGAGCGCAGCGGGTAATGACCATGTCAGCCACTCGAGGCATTCACACAACAAATGCCTCCAACCCTGGCACCTCCATGACCATGTCAGCCACTCGAGGCATTCACACAACAAATGCCTCCATCCCTGGCACCCCCATGACCATGTCAGCCACTCGAGGCATTCACACAACAAATGCCTCCAACCCTGGCACCTCCATGATCATGTCAGCCACTCGAGGCATTCACACAACAAATGCCTCCAACCCTGGCACCTCCATGATCATGTCAGCCACTCGAGGCATTCACACAACAAATGCCTCCATCCCTGGCACCCCCATGACCATGTCAGCCACTCGAGGCATTCACACAACAAATGCCTCCATCCCTGGCACCCCCATGACCATGTCAGCCACTCGAGGCATTCACACAACAAATGCCTCCAACCCTGGCACCTCCATGATCATGTCAGCCACTCGAGGCATTCACACAACAAATGCCTCCATCCCTGGCACCTCCATGACCATGTCAGCCACTCGAGGCATTCACACAGCAAATGCCTCCATCCCTGGCAACTCCATCACCATGTCAGCCACTCGAGGCATTCACACAACAAATGCCTCCAACCCTGGCACCTCCATGACCATGTCAGCCACTCGAGGCATTCACACAACAAATGCCTCCATCCCTGGCACCCCCATGACCATGTCAGCCACTCGAGGCATTCACACAACAAATGCCTCCAACCCTGGCACCTCCATGATCATGTCAGCCACTCGAGGCATTCACACAACAAATGCCTCCAACCCTGGCACCTCCATGACCATGTCAGCCACTCGAGGCATTCACACAACAAATGCCTCCATCCCTGGCACCACCATGACCATGTCAGCCACTCGAGGCATTCACACAACAAATGCCTCCATCCCTGGCACCCCCATGACCATGTCAGCCACTCGAGGCATTCACACAACAAATGCCTCCAACCCTGGCACCTCCATGATCATGTCAGCCACTCGAGGCATTCACACAACAAATGCCTCCATCCCTGGCACCTCCATGACCATGTCAGCCACTCGAGGCATTCACACAACAAATGCCTCCATCCCTGGCACCTCCATGACCATGTCAGCCACTCGAGGCATTCACATAACAAATGCCTCCATCCCTGGCAACTCCATGACCATGTCAGCCACTCCAGGCATTCACACAACAAATGCCTCCATCCCTGGCACCTCCATGATCATGTCAGCCACTCGAGGCATTCACACAACAAATGCCTCCATCCCTGGCACCCCCATGACCATGTCAGCCACTCGAGGCATTCACACAACAAATGCCTCCATCCCTGGCAACTCCATGACCATGTCAGCCACTCCAGGCATTCACACAACAAATGCCTCCAACCCTGGCACCTCCATGATCATGTCAGCCACTCGAGGCATTCACACAACAAATGCCTCCATCCCTGGCACCTCCATGACCATGTCAGCCACTCGAGGCATTCACACAACAAATGCCTCCATCCCTGGCACCTCCATGACCATGTCAGCCACGCGAGGCATTCACATAACAAATGCCTCCATCCCTGGCAACTCCATGACCATGTCAGCCACTCCAGGCATTCACACAACAAATGCCTCCATCCCTGGCACCTCCATGATCATGTCAGCCACTCGAGGCATTCACACAACAAATGCCTCCATCCCTGGCACCCCCATGACCATGTCAGCCACTCGAGGCATTCACACAACAAATGCCTCCATCCCTGGCAACTCCATGACCATGTCAGCCACTCCAGGCATTCACACAACAAATGCCTCCATCCCTGGCACCTCCACCGCCAGAAACTTGCAGCATTCAAGATATTATTTTCTGAAGTGGGATTTGTTGATGATAAAACAGAGAAGGGAATGTCTTTTTTATGCATCACATATCTGGGCCTGAACTCAAAGCTTTGGCTCATATTGTTACCCAGGAAATTATACTTCAAATCATTACACCAACAAAATATGTACTGGCAAAGAAAATGTCATATTCTTAAAAGCATTGAGGTCCTTTGTGGGTATATTCCTGGTATTGAGATTGAGTTATGTGTGCAGAATGTGAGCATAATATGGAGTCAGGAAGTAATCATAAGATCGGACACACAGTCGTACAGAGTGTGCTCGGCAGAACATGATTAGAGTCTCGATTGTGATCAGGTAATAAAGGGAGATGCAAGCAAAATGGCTGCCATGTACCCAGAGGAATTCTGCAAAGAGAGGTAACCTCCCGAATCAATGAGCAATTTGTTGGATCATGGTGGATACCCCAGAAGGGATGCTGGAAGCCTAAATAAAGATAGAAAGGATCACCAGCCGATCAAAATGCTGCCAGCTCAGCTAAAATCAGGCGGTGACTTTTATTAGGTTATGTAACAACAATATAGGTTTCTGAAGGAAGTTTACAATCTTTAGTGAAAAAGGAAAATGAAGAATTGATATCAAGATAGCTGTGTTTTATGTGATTTAAATTGTCCATATCATGCTTAGTAAAATCTATTTTTTATTTGGTGATATCTAAAGCTAGTTGTGGGTAAATTAAAGGATGTTGTAAAAACAGTGTTCCAGAAATCAGCCATCTTGACAAATGATATTGATACAGATCAGGAAGTGAGACCCAAACCTCATTTATAATGGAATGAAAGTTTGCAGTTTCCAGTCTTTATGGCAGGAGACTGCAACAAGAATAGAAAGCCATGATTGAAGAATTACAGAGACTGAAAGAGGATGAGGTGGTATTGATCATGAGCTCTGCTACCCCTTCCTCTGCTCAGACTTTTTATGCCCACATATTCTGGAATCCTACACATTCAGACCGCCAGCTTAGATCCTTACTCAGATGTCTTTGAAGTGGCAAGTTGATCATTCTTTCTTTTATTGGGGAAACTTGTATGATTAGGCTACAGTGGTGCCACCTTTGATTCTCGTTGTAATATATCATTTGTTAGAGCAAAGATTATCTCCAATTTCGTCTTGCTGCTTCCTCCGTTTTTTTCATTCCGGAATATATATTAAAGCTTGATGAATGAACCAGGTGGCAACACTAATTGGAAAAGGCAAGTTGTATGTCCGTTCAAATGGACTCGGAATTTCTGAGGTGAATGGTGCAGAAGAGTAGATAATGAAGCAGATATGCACCTGAACAGAAAGTATGAAAAATACAAATACCTCCGAAGATTACACTTGTACAAAACTTTGTAACAACACATTGAGGACAGTTTAGATTATTTTGGCGGTAATTCCTCGTGATAAATTCACTGAACAAGGAGGCAGCATAATTATTATCATACAGAGTTGGTTTATCGTAATTGGCAGGCAAAGAAATAGGTTCATTCTCATCCAATAAGGACTTGTATATTCGTCATTCAAAAATGGCAGTTTGAATTATTTGATTTTTTAAAAATATCATAATGAGGCTGAAATTTGATCAATATAGGGTTAGGTAATGCAACATCTCAGCAGGAAATGGTGTGTAAATAATGGCAGTTACAGGCCACAGGAGTTTGGTGGATATTTGCTGTTGGGTTATGTTTATGTGAGGCTATATTCTATCACAACAAATATTCCATGATGAGTGGTCTGAATGCATAGCTCCATAGAACTAGCATACATCAGGGATATATCAGGGATACATGGCTCCCTGTAACTCTCCTGCCAAGGAGGTAGGAAGGCAGAGGTCACATGACAAGCCAAGAGCTACAGAGTGCAATCTACTACACCAGATGGTGGATACATTAGACTGCCACATATTATAGAAATGTCGATTATGGTATTTGTCATTGTCAAGATTCCTTTATTACTCAAATGTTCAAGCCCCAGAATAATGCATGTTCTCTTCACATATTCGAGTCAGCTAATTCAACATTCTGAACATCATTTGTAAATAAACAAAATGTCCAATATTATTTGTAATACTGAAATGAATAATATCCCTCAATACACGGTACAATGGAAAGTTTAGGTTATAAAGTATAAATACTTAATATTTTCCTCCTGATTATACATCAATAAAACCTAATTTACAGCAAAAGTGTGCTGAATAGGTCAACAAATACTGAAGCAACTTTGTGGTATGCCAAATAGGTCATCAAGTACAGTAGCAACTTTCTGGTATGCCAAATAGGTCATCAAGTACAGAAGCAACTTTGTGGTATGTCAAATAGGTCATCAAGTACAGAAGCAACTTTGTGGTATGCCAAATAGGTCATCAAGTACAGAAGCAACTTTGTGGTATACCAAATAGGTCATCAAGTACAGAAGCAACTTTGTGGTATACCAAATAGGTCATCAAGTAGATTAACAACTTTGTGGTATACTGTATATCAATTTAATACAAAACATAAACTAAGTGATATGCCAAATAAATCACACAGCCGCAGTTCCCTTAATTGTGATATGCCAAATAAATCACACAGCCACAGTTACCTTAATTGTGATATGCCAAATAAATCACACAGCCACAGTTGCCTTAATTGTGGTATGCCAAATAAATCACACAGCCACAGTTACCTTAATTGTGTTATGCCAAATAAATCACACAGCTGCAGTTCCCTTAATTGTGGTATGCCAAATAAATCACACAGCCGCAGTTATCTTAATTGTGGTATGCCAAATAAATCACAGCCACAGTTACCTTAATTGTGGTATGCCAAATAAATCACACAGCCACAGTTGCCTTAATTGTGGTATGCCAAATAAATCACACAGCCACAGTTACCTTAATTGTGGTATGCCAAATAAATCACACAGCCACAGTTACCTTAATTGTGATATGCCAAATAAATCACACAGCCACAGTTACCTTAATTGTGTTATGTCTAATAAATCACACAGCTGCAGTTACCTTAATTGTGGTATGTCAAATAAATCACACAGCTGCAGTTACCTTAATTGTGGTATGTCAAATAAATCACACAGTTACCTTAATCGTGGTATGCCAAATATAGATCACAATATGCTGCAGTAACTCTTTTGGTACACACATGTATATGATATGTTGAGCATTTTCTATGCTTCCTTCTGCTTCTTGTATGTATTATTCTATGCTGATTGTTTGATTTGTGACATTTTATGTTGCAGTTCGCCATTTTAAATGACTTGTTTGCCCTCTTTCCAGGTCTCGCCAAAATCACCCTCAGCTAAGCGTGATATCGCCAAGGTAACATTGTTGTTAGTCACGTGTAGAGGTCCCCACACACCCTTTATTCTTTGTACAATTTTCATGCATTTCAGGATGATGTTATTTTCCTTTTTACCCTCAGCCCCTGATGTAATCAGGCTGAGGGTATTGCAGTACTCCTGGCGTGGGTATGTATGTATGTATGTATGTCTGTATGTCTGTCTGTATGTATGTCTGTAGCGAACATCCTTGTCATCGCGATAACTCAAGAACAAATGATGGCAGCTTCATGAAACTTGACACACATATGCATCTGGTGAAAACCTCGGACGAGTTCGATGGACGGCGACCTTGACCTATTTTTCAAGGTCACAGGAACAATTATGTGAAATCCCAAAAATCACAATAACTCAAGAACGAATAATGGTAGCTTTATGAGATTTGACACACATAAGTATCTGGTGAAGACCTCAGAATTTTTTCTATGAAACATGACCTTCACCTACTTTTCAAGGTCACAGGGACAATTATGTGAAATCATCTTGTCATCGCGATAACTCGAGAACAAATGATGGCAGCTTCATGAAACTTGACACACATATGCATCTGGTGGAAACCTCGGACGAGTTCGATGGACGGCGACCTTGACCTATTTTTCAAGGTCACAGGGACAATTATGTGAAATCCCAAGAATCACAATAACTCAAGAACGAATAATGGTAGCTTTATTAGATTTGACACACATAAGTATCTGGTGAAGACCTCAGAATTTTTTCTATGAAACATGACCTTCACCTTCTTTTCAAGGTCACGGGACAATTATGTGAAATCATCTTGTCATCGCGATAACTCGAGAACAAATGATGGCAGCTTCATGAAACTTGACACACAAAAGCATCTGGTGAAAACCTCGAATGAGTTCGATGGATGGCGACCTTGACCTATTTTTCAAGGTCACGGACAATTATGTGAAATCCCAAGAATCACAATAAATCAAGAACGAATGATGGCAGCTTTATGAGATTTGACACACACAGGCATCTGGTGAAGACCTCAGAATTCTTTCTTTGAAACATGACCTTCACCTACTTTTCAAGGTCACAGGGATAATTATGTGAAATCATCCTTGTCATCGTGATAACTCAAGAACAAATGATGGCAGCTTCATGAAACTTTACACGCATAAGCATCTGGTAAAAACCTCGGACTAGTTCGGTGGACGGCGACCTTGACCTATTTTTCAAGGTCACAGGGACAATTATGTGAAATCCCAAGAATCGCAATAACTCAAGAACGAATGATGGCAGCTTTATGAGATTTGACACACACAAGCATCTGGTGAAGACCTCAGACTTCTCTTGATGGAACATGACCTTCACCTGATTTCAAGGTCACAGGGACAGTTATGTGAAATCATCCTTGTCATCGTGATAACTTAAGAACAAATGATGGCAGCTTCATGAAACTTTACACGCATAAGCATCTGGTGAAAACCTCGGACTAGTTCGGTGGACAGCGACCTTGACCTATTTTTCAAGGTCACAGGGACAATTACGTGAAATCCCAAGAATCGCAATAACTCAAGAACGAATGATGGCAGCTTTATGAGATTTGACACACACAAGCATCTGGTGAAGACCTCAGAATTTTTTCTTTGAAACATGACCTTCACCTACTTTTCAAGGTCACAGGGATAATTATGTGAAATCATCCTTGTCATCGTGATAACTCAAGAACAAATGATGGCAGCTTCATGAAACTTTACACGCATAAGCATCTGGTGAAAACCTCGGACTAGTTCGGTGGACGGCGACCTTGACCTATTTTTCAAGGTCACAGGGACAATTATGTGAAATCCCAAGAATCGCAATAACTCAAGAACGAATGATGGCAGCTTTATGAGATTTGACACACACAAGCATCTGGTGAAGACCTCAGACTTCTCTTGATGGAACATGACCTTCACCTGATTTCAAGGTCACAGGGACAATTATGTGAAATCATCCTTGTCATCGTGATAACTTAAGAACAAATGATGGCAGCTTCATGAAAATTGACACACATAAGAATCTGGGAAGACTCCAGATGAGTTTGATGGACGGTGACCTTAACCTGCTTTTCAAGGTCACAGGCCCATATCAATAATTCTAGAGTAAATGATGACAGTTTCATGATACTTGACACACCTAAGCTATCAAAGGAAGTAGATTTTATGGGTTTTTTACCCCTGCATCAATTTACCTTGGTGCAGTGACGTTTTGTTCACAAATATTGTGTGGAGCGAATGTTGTGCAATGAGTTACCAGGGCTGAGGGTTGATGCATCTCTGATGCCTATGTTTAGGTTTTTTGATATTTCTGTATCAATACATTCTGTATGTTTAGTTTCAGTGTCATGTTCAGCTGATTAGTTTGATCTTTATAATTGCACTGTTTTCTTTCTCTTTACAATGTTGGATTTAGAATGTATTTGAATATATATGGTGTATGGCATTACAGAAAGCATCAAATTACATATGTAATATTAAGTTTATATGTGAATGCAGGCACAAACTCAAACTCATCCATGCTCTCTGCACTTTTACTTATAATTCTATGTTACTCATTAAAAAACTAACACAATATTGTTAAGCTGAAGATCTTAGGGTCTCAATCATGGATACAAGTAAAGTATCAATAACATCAATAATGCACACTGCAAGAGAAATATTACGTTTGTTTACTAATTGTTTACATTTTATGGAGGATGTTTAGAGCCACGTGAGTTTCCCCCATTCCCAGTGGCTCGGGGGTGGCCTGCTTCTCATTCAGGACCATGATTTATGATGACATTTAGTTTACACAATGTTAACTTCCTAGAAAGTTTAGTAGAAATTAGATTATGACTTAGGATGGATGTGATTGGTTTATATATGTCAGATGGTGGTAACCATGGTAATGTGTGTGAATGTTGTATGTATGTCTGCTGTCTGGATGGTAGAAAGCATGTTCTATAGTTGACAAACAAATTACATATGTGTTTCATTCAGTATGTATCTAGTATCAATGATTTTTGGCTATGGATATCAACTATGATATATTCTATTATTGCAATGTGATAACATATGTAGATTGTAGTTATATATTTAAAAGTATCACAGCCTCAAAATATCTCATAGCCAAAGAATCAAAAGGAAGAGAAACATTCTGTGCTTGTACTCAATGGAACACAATGTGAAACATGAGGATAATATTGTAAAGGATTATTTTAGAATTTGAAATCAATCCTATAGATGTAGTAAATTTCTTATGTCAGTCTTACCGTTTAATATGAATTAAAATAGTCCCTAGGGATTTACTATGGTAAAATAAAGTGTGACCCCAGAGCAGATGCTAATTTTGTACCAACAACAATAGTCAATCTTCAGACTGAATGCAGCATTTGGTGACTAGGCCAGCGTTCAGACTGAATGCAGCATTTGGTGACTAGGCCAGCCTTCAGACCGAGTGCAGCATTTGGTGACTAGGCCAGTCTTCAGACTGAATGCAGCATTTGGTGACTTGTCAGCCTTCAGACTGAATGCCGCATATGGTGACTAGGGCAACCTTCAGACTGAATGCAGCATTTGGTGACTAGGCCAGCGTTCAGACTGAATGCAGCATTTGGTGACTAGGCCAGTCTTCAGATTGAATGCAGCATTTGGTGACTAGGCCAGTCTTCAGACTGAATGCAGCATTTGGTGACTTGTCAGCCTTCAGACTGAATGCAGCATTTGGTGACTAGGGCAACCTTCAGACTGAATGCAGCATTTGGTGACTAGGTCAGCCTTCAGGCTGAATGCAGCATTTGGTGACTAGGGCAACCTTCAGACTGAATGCAGCATTTGGTGACTAGGTCAGCCTTCAGACTGAATGCAGCATTTGGTGACTAGGGCAACCTTCAGACTGAATGCAGCATTTGGTGACTAGGCCAGCCTTCAGACCGAGTGCAGCATTTGGTGACTAGGCCAGCCTTCAGACCGAGTGCAGAATTTGGTGACTAGGCCAGCCTTCAGACTGAATGCAGCATTTGGTGACTAGGCCAGCCTTCAGACCGAGTGCAGCATTTGGTGACTAGGCCAGCCTTCAGACCGAGTGCAGAATTTGGTGACTAGGCCAGCCTTCAGACTGAATGCAGCATTTGGTGACTAGGCCAGCCTTCAGACCGAGTGCAGCATTTGGTGACTAGGCCAGCCTTCAGACCGAGTGCAGAATTTGGTGACTAGGCCAGCCTTCAGACTGAATGCAGCATTTGGTGACTAGGGCAACCTTCAGACTGAATGCAGCATTTGGTGACTAGGCCAGCCTTCAGACTGAATGCAGCATTTGGTGACTAGGGCAACCTTCAGACTGAATGCAGCATTTGGTGACTAGGGCAACCTTCAGACTTTCAACTTACAATCAACTTTCAAAAGTCTATTGTGGTCATCAGTGTGGTAGGAGTCAATGAATTAGGGCATTTTGGTGCCCTCTGGTGACAAACAAAAGATGATATGGGCAGTCAGGTGGACAGGCCCCATCAAGAAGTTTCCCAAACCGACCAGTCCACATTGGATTTGCTGTACTCTGCATTGTCTCTGATCAACCCTGGGGATTTGAGCAACTTATTTAAGATACATTTCCATTAATGATGAGTCCTGGCTGGATTATATGTTTTTGGTTGGGTAGGCGATAAATTCTGATGTTTAATTGCAAGTAGGAAGCTGCTTTGGAAGAGGATGGTCTTTGGAAACAAATTTGGTTTATTCACTAGATCAATTTGGAAAGATGTACTAAATATTGAGAACTTTGTATGGAATATTCCCAGTCATTATTTACTCATATGTGTGCAGCACTATGTTAAATTCCAACTGTCTGCTGTACAATGGTTGCCATAAACAAATGTTTGGAGTGAGATAGAAAGTGACATTTCAGCTTGAAATGTTGTGCGCCATGAGTCTGAGCCTAATCTATTCCAAATAACTGGATGAAAGAGTGGATTAGTGTGGATTGTGTTCCGGTATCTGCCTCCACATAGATCAGCTGGCTGAGTTGGCTGGCATTCTGCCCACTGCAGCAAACCTCTCCACCAGTCAGGGCCTCCATATACAAGAGGCACAAAGTAGTTATGGTTTGGCAAAGACAGCTTAATAAAAAACAAACATGCATGCATACAAGGGATGGTCAAAAATGTTGGTTCTTCATGGATCATCCAAATGTGATATATATTAATGTTCTACCAGACCAAAAATGAATTCGTTGATTTGAACCCAAGTGTAATGCAATTCTGTTTTTTTAGTAATTTAGTGCATACATAACAGGCCAATTATCAATTTGGAAAGTTTTGAAGAACTACCATCAAGTAAATAGACCTATTATTTATGCATCAAATGACAGGAAAAAAACAGAATTGCATTACTTTTTGATAAAATTGTAAAATATTTTCCACCATGGTTTTATTGTTTGAAGGTTTTAATTTTTTAGCCCACCCCGTTTTGTGCCACCATCTGGAATATATCTCTTACATCATGTATATTAGAATGCATATGCTTCCTGCAACCGGTCTAACTGATCTCAACCAGTCCTGGTGTGCAGAGCTTCATAACCAAGCAGATAGCCACAGAGCAACGTTGATATTATGGAAAATATTGCACTGATTTTGCCGTAGATATCATAATTTGTATTATCAGCAGTCAAGCAATTACTCATAATTGAACAAGTATTTATGTAAATTACTAAGCTCTTTCTTTCCCTTGATGGATGTGTCAAATTGAAAGTGCAAAGCTAGTTTTGGTGCTAGGATGATAATTAACATTACAGGGCCAAATGTCAAAACAATTTAAGTTACTTCTGAAAATCATTTTTATGGTAATCTCGCATCCATCAGACATCAGGATTCTGGAGCAATAGGTTTTGTTCTCAATACTCATGTACTGGTAAAGCACACACCACTGATACAGATTATTTTTCACTCTCATATAAATGGTGGAATCAAGAGTAGAATATTTTGCCCAGCTATGTGCTTCACTCAAGATGTGTGAATACCACGAAGGCTAGACCCATCAGTAGTCTCATGGCAGGATTTCCGGGAAGTTGAGAATAGACAGTATTAAACTGACATCTCAGCATACTAAACCTCTCAGTATTGACAGGATGGAAATTGCATTCTCCCAAACAAACACAATGGTCTTTTGGTGTCAAGTGCAAATGTGTGCTATCAGGTTTGTGAAGAATTTGATGGGAAATAAAAGCCTTAGACACTGTGTGGGAAGAGGGCTGTCACCGGCACAACATCAGACATATCTGATAGCGAGAGGCAGGATATATCTGATAGCAAGAGGCAGGATATATCGGATAGCAAGAAACAGGATATATCTGATAGCGAGAGGCAGGATATATCTGATACCAAGAGGCAGGATATATCTGATAGCGAGAGGCAGGGTATATCTGATAACAAGAGGCAGGATATATCTGAAAGAGGCAGGGTATATCTGATAACAAGAGGCAGGATATATCTGATAGCAAGAGGCAGGATATATCTGATAGCGAGAGGCAGGATATATCTGACAGCGAGAGGCAGGATATGTCTGACAGCGAGAGGTAGGATATATCTGATAGCAAGAGGCAGGATATATCTGATAGTGAGAGGCAGGATATATCTGATAACAAGAGGCAGGATATATCTGATACCAAGAGGCAGGATATATCTGATAGCAAGAGGCAGGATATATCTGATAGCGAGAGGCAGGATATATCTGATAGCGAGAGGCAGGATATATCTGATAGCAAGAGGCAGAGTATATCTGATAGCAAGAGGCAGGATATATCTGATAGTGAGAGGCAGGATATATCTGAAAGAGGCAGGGTATATCTGATAACAAGAGGCAGGATATATCTGATAGCAAGAGGCAGGATATAACTGATAACAAGAGGCAGAGTGTATCTGATAGCAAGAACTAATGATAAAACTACAAGATAGCTCAATTTGAATTTATACAGCAACATTTGCCTTGAGATCTCCATAGAGATCTTATGAAACAGATCTGAGCCTGATCATGTCTGTAACAATGAGCTGAAGTATCAGATGTTCATTCATAGCCGAATCTAAGGTGTGAAGTGCATTGTTACACGGGAGAACATGTTTGTGAAGTGTGTCCACAGAAACCATATGAGGGGCTGCATTGTGTCTCAGATGCCTCTGGCACAGATGCATAATTACTCCTGCCAAGTATAGATCTTTGAGAACATGAATAATCTGGTGCCGGCTCCATTCCCTCTTTACCTGTGTGCCGATCCTTGTGAAATTAGTCTGGTTGGCACAGGAGTATTTATTCTGAGAAATGTCCTACACTCTGAGTAAATCGAAGAGGCTGTTGCCCTTAAAAGGTATTGTTAAAATCCATAAAACGATGTTTGAGTATTTACATCAGGGACGAGGTGTGAGTTCTTACATCAGGTTGCTGAGTTCTTACATCAAGGACTAGGTGTGAGTTCTTACATCAGGGACTAGATGTAAGTTCATACATCAGGGACTAGATGTAAGTTCTTATATCAGGGACTAGGTGTGAGTTCTGGCATCAGGGACTAGGTGTGAGTTCTAGCATCAGGGACTAGGTGTGAGTTCTTACATCAGGGACTAGATGTGAGTTCTTACATCAGGGACTAAGTGTGAGTTCTTACATCATGGACTAGGTGTGAGTTCTGGCATCAGGGACTAGGTGTGAGTTCTTACATCAGGGACTAGGTGTGAGTTCTTACATCAGGGACTAGGTGTGAGTTCTGGCATTAGGGACTAGGTGTGAGTTCTTACATCAGGGACTAGGTGTGAGTTCTTGCATCAGGGACTAGGTGTGAGTTCTTACATCAGCAACTAGGTGTGAGTTCTTACATCAGGGACTAGGTGTGAGTTCTTACATCAGGGACGAAGTGTGAGTTCTTACATCAGGGACTAGGTGTGAGTTCTTACATCAGGGACTAGGTGTGAGTTCTTACATCAGGGACTAGGTGTGAGTTCCTACATCAGGGACTAGATGTGAGTTCTTACATTAGGGACTAGGTGTGAGTTCTTACATTGGCGACTAGATGTGAATTCTTACATTGGCGACTAGATGTGAATTCTTACATTGGGGACTAGGTGTGAGTTCTTACATCAGGGACTAGGTGTGAGTTCTCGCATCAGGGTGACTAGGTGTGAGTGCTGGAATCAGGGGCTAGGTGTGAGTTCTGGCATCAGGAATGAGGTGTGAGTTCTTACATTGGGGACTAGGTGTGAGTTCTTACATCAGGGACTAGGTGTGAGTTCTTGTGTAAAAGACGAGGTGCGAGTACAAAAATAATAAGTATGGAATTATTCATACTCCTGTTGAGCGTTCAGTTTGTCATTTTTCCTTCAAACCTTGTAATCGTCATGTAATTGATGATGCCATGTTTTACCGGCCACAGAATTGGATCATAGATACAATACATGACATGATAATATGATCTGGCACTTCTGATAATGAATGCTCCCTCATGCCTTGAGATGTATGGGGAGCAGCCATTGCATTCAGGGATCAGTCCCCCAGTGAAGCATGTGGTTCAGGGCAAGATGCTGAGCCATGTATGTTAAACATCTCCCAAAGATAATTTGCTTTTGATCACCTTTCATGGAAAAAGGTAAACTTTACCATCAGGAATGCCAAACTCTCTGTTATTTTAGACATTTTAGACACCTGTACAGGATTTCAATCTGGCAGGATTTCAATCTAGAAATTTTGGGGAGATCTGGAAGTGATTTTGTATGTGTGAGTTTTAAAGGAGCTATTTTGAACCGGACACCAAGTTATATTAGATAATGTCAAACCATTAATAGAGGGATCTACAAGTTATATAGATCCCAGATCATTGGCCTTTACTTTTAAGCCTAAAAGGAAAACCTGATGAATATTTTTGCCTTGACATGAAGTTTGATAATACAAAAGCATTTGACACATATTGTTTGTTGATAACTAGTACTGCATGTTATGACATTCCTCTAAATGTTACTCTACTTTCGAGAACATTTTAGATATATGTTTAGATTCATGATTGTAGCAATTTATTTAGAGGTTAAATGATTCAAAATCTTCTCACTTTGTATATTTGCAGGTAGTGGACCTTCTGATTGAAGCAGGGGCTCGTATCACAGAGATAGACAATGAGGGTCGCATACCGCTCATCCTGGCGGCACAGGAAGGACACCTGGCGGTCGTTTCCAGACTGACTGAGGCAGGCTCACCTATAGAGGCACGGGCTCATGATGGTAAAACTGCACTGCGTGTTGCTGCTCTTGAAGGTCATAGAGACGTTGTGGCATATCTGATATGTCAGGGCGGAGACATGGATTACAAGGACGCCGATGGAAGATCCACACTGTATGTGTTAGCTCTGGAGAACCACATTGCCATGGCTAGCTTCATGCTGGATAGTGGAGCAGATGTGGAGAGCTCCGACCTTGAAGGTCGTACCGCCCTGCACGTGGCCGCCTGGCAAGGTCACTGCGAGATGGTGGAGCTTCTACTAAACCATGCGGCTAATGTTAATGCAGTGGATAACGATCGTAGGACTGCGCTGCAGTCAGCTTCATGGCAAGGTCATACAGCCATCGTCAGGCTGTTACTGGAGCGTGGTGCAAACGGTGATCATACCTGCAACCAGGGGGCGACAGCATTGTGCATCGCTGCCCAAGAAGGACACGAGGCAGTGGTCAGAGTCTTACTGCAGTTTAAAGCAAATCCCAACCACGCTGACCAATATGGGCGCTCGGCAACCAGAGTAGCCCTCAAAGGGGGACACATGAATGTTGTGAAATTATTAGAAGAATTTGGAGCTCAGCCTTTAAACGGGGTAACGTCCAGACGTAGCGGGACTGTATCTTCTACGTCAAGTTCCAACGTGGACATGAAAACAATCGGGCCCAACAATGTGTATGCCAACATCTACATCCCAAATGGACAGATATCTGCTAACTCACCCTCGGATTCCCCGGGCTCGACATTTGAAAAAAGGAAGTCAGGACTGTCGCATCAGACATCCAAATCATCTGGTAATTTGTCGCATTCTAACACTTCCTCAACCAATCAGAGCTCAGCGTCGGGTGGCATGGATAGTCCCGGCATGTCTTTCACCCAGCAACTCCAGCAGTGTTCTGCAAACAAGAATCGCAGCCGGCCGATAAGTAGGGTGTTGTCACCGGTGAGTGAACCCCAGAGTCCGGTACACTCTCCTCCGGGTTCACCGATGAGTGAGATCCAGAGCATTGCCACACGAGTCACTCCGGATATGCAGTCCCCGGTATCCACAAAACCAAACAGTCCCAAACGTGATCAAGCCACTGGTAAGCCTGTGCACATCATAGCCAACCCTCATGCTGACTTCTCTGGCACCAAAAATGACAATGCTACGGAGGAGGAACCAGTGTGGCAGAAAATATCCGACGTTAACGGAGGCACGTCAAAATCGGACCGCAAAAGTGGAAGCAGTGGAAGTCCAAAGTCTCCTGACTCTCGTAAAAAACGTAATGGCATAGTCACCAACCCAAACTACTCTAAAGGAGTAAACATTAATGGATATTTCAACAAATTAGCAAACCTTCCTGACACAATGGATAATTACCCGGTAAGCAATGGTAACTCTGCGGGTGGGAGTTCCATGCCACACAAGAGGCCTGCAGTGAGACCTAACGGCTTGCCCATCAAGAAGGAGACGCCTCTATGATGGCTGCAGATGCTGTAGATGCAAACACAACACCAGGTCAGTTAACTCACTCATGTTTGTTATCCATCAAACCATTAATGTTGTTCAGGAATTCAGATTTTTTTAATATAGATGGATTAGTTCATAATGTGAGAGCTGTACCCTGATACATTAGAGAATGTCTTGCAGTGGGATAAAAACACAAATGCATGAATTACTCAATACCTTTATCTGATGTATGTGAAGGAAACTGATTTGATGAGGTTATGAATATTCTAAACATAATTAGCTTTGTTATAATTGTGAATTATCTCATTGTCTTGAAAGTTTTAGTAAGTGAGACAAACTATCAGAACAAAAGAAGTGGTAGAATATTATGATTGGAATATACATGTAGAGTGCAGTAGAAGATTGACAAATGGAGAAATGTGTGTAGCAGAACATATGGCGAGGATTTAAAGACATATTTGCATATGACAGTCCATGATAATAAGGAATTTGCTTACTGCCCTAAAAGATGTTCTCGGATCTGCAGGATGAAAATTATGTGAAATATCCACTTAATATTCACTGATATATGTGAAATATTTACTTAAATCTGAACCAGTAGATTTCTAAAACCATTGGCTCAAACTGGCCTGAAGACTGAGAAAAACTTTCCAGTGCATCTGGGCCAGTAAATGTTTAGAATATGGGAGTGAGATGGTCAATGCTAAACTATATTCCAGTACATTGTTAGGGGTTGATAAAAAGAAAAAAGTGTAAATTATGGTTTGGATAGAGAAAGAAGGTTGGGTGATAGAGCAAAGTATGGTGAATTTGTATGAGCATGCAAAGTAGCCCATAGTTCAGATGTTCCATCTGACCAGACTTTGATGAGCTCGCAAGTCTGGATGGTGTGTATATATCCTCCTTTAATTGGCACCCCATTTAGCCCAGATTATGCCAGTGAGACTGCTCAAAACTGATGATTTAGGCAACTGTTGCAGTGTGCAATTCAAACACAGCTTCTGTGTGTAGGTTTTGATTTAAATGCATCCAGTGGGAGCAGGCGACCATATGTGCTCATTGTCTAATGGACCATAGATTTGCTAATTATGCTGGTGCCCCATCATGGAATGACTGATTAATTTTAGATGATTAAATTATGCAAGTGCATGCCAAGCGTAGTAATTGGTCAACCAGTCAAATGGACAATTTGGGCCTGATATTTTAGAAAGGATCCAATGCTCTTTTTGTAATCACATTAGCACAAATGGGTACATTTGATAATTAAACAAAAGATATTGTATAGAAATTGTGATTTCAGACCAAGTTCATTGACCTTTTCTTCAAAAATCCAATAAATATACAGATGTGTTAGATTTTGAGAGACCTTTTGCATAAATTTATAGTTCACCCATCCCCATTCATTAATTCTCCTCCAGGTAGCAGTAGTAATGAAATGTATAGGCTCAGCTCTTTTAAGTTAGGGATTTGCCTCTAGGTGGCAGTATTGATGAACTAAAACTGGAAAGGGTATAAAGGCTCATCTGTCATGAAATAGCAATTAAGTCAGCAATTTTTCTCCAGGTGGCAGTAGTGATGGACAATATTTACTAACATAGGTTCATCTACTATAAGTTAGTAATGTTCCTCTAGATGGCAGCAGTGAGGGACTATGTTGTGGGAGGGTATATTGGTTCATCTCCTATAAGTTAGTAATGTTCCTCTAGATGGCAGCAGTGAGGGACTATGTTGTGGGAGGGTATATTGGTTCATCTACTATAAGTTAGTAATGTTCCTCTAGATGGCAGCAGTGAGGGACTATGATGTGGGAGGGTATATTGGTTCATGGTAATGTTCCTCTAGATGGCAGCAGTGAGGGACTATGATGTGGGAGGGTATATCGGTTCATGTAATGTTAGATAAAGCCTTTGTATTCACCAGATATGATTTTGGAGCATTTCAATTTTTTCACAGCTTGACTTGATAATAGTGATTTTTTGAAAGTAATTTGAGTCTTAGCCTCATTGAGTTTTAACCTTCGAAAAACACGTTTTCAATTAGAATGATTGATTTTGTTTTTCTGGTGGAAATATTGCATATGGGAAGAAAGAGCTTGGCTAAGTTGATGGAAAATTTCATTAAGAATATTATATTCTTTGGCTGCTAGACAATGTAAAGCAACTTACAAATAATTGATGGTAATGATATTCTTGTCAAGGTTTCAAATTACCGAATCATAATAGATTGATGAAGTATATGGAACATCAGTTACTGTAATATTTCATGTTTTGTTTTTTGACAGAATTTTAAAATGAAATACTTTGAATAATAAAGAATTACCATAGTAACAACTATTTTTTGAAAGAGTTTTTGATTTATTGGCGTATATAAGTGCATCTTTTATACACGCACTAGATAAATCACGAGATAAAAAACATCAGTTATATACAGAGGAGAAGTTGAGAAATATTTTGGAACAGCAGCGGAAAAAGCAGGTGATGAGAATGTGGGGTGTGTTAAGGATGCAGGTAGAGGGTGAGGTGTGGGTAAGTTTTGGATAAGGTGTGGGTGAGTTATGGGTGAGTTGCGAGTGAGTTGCAGGGTGAGTTGTAGGTGAGTTGTGGGTGAGATGCAGGGTGAGTTGCCAGGTGAGTTATGGGTGAGTTGTGGGTGAGTTGCAGGGTGGGTTGCCGAGTGAGTTGCAGGGTGAGTTGCAGGGTGAGTTGTGGGTGAGATGCTGGGTGAGTTGCAGGGTGAGTTGCAGGGTGAGTTGCCAGGTGAGCTCGCCCAGCTTGTTTACATGGGACAGCATCAGAAGCATTAACATCTGTTGTGATCTATTATCCCTGCAGCCGACGTCAGCCAACACCACGCCACCAAATACAACATGCATTATGGACAAATGCAAAAAATACAATCTATGAAAAATGGCTGGCTTTGCTTTGGAGGGAAAAGTCACCATCAGAAGGTTTACAGCAATCAAATCTGAATATATGTTTCATAATATGTCAATATCATGCTGCACCATTTAATGCTGAAATTTGGGCTGGTTGTGTTGTGTCCCAAGCTGATTTTTTAATGAATATAATTGTAACAATGTCAGCCCTTCAAAACCCAGCTGTCTTCCAAATTGACAAGTGTTGTGATGTATTGAGGCATAAAACCATAGAAATCCTTATATTGAAGCAAAACCTTCATTCAGGACCTGCCTTGAAATGTGGAATATTTCGTGCTGCAGCATATCTTGCATGTCTTTGCTGATTTTGGAATCTTATTCTTTGAATGATCTGCAAATAGTGTAAATGAAAAAGTGCCAATTTCACATGAGAAGAAAATAAATGGGTAGAACAGAAAATCTTATTTTTATCTGAGATATAAAATAGCTGCTGAATCTTGTCTGAGATATTAGCTGCTGAATCGCTGTAAAAGATTTAGGAAAGATATTTTTAGAGATAAGGGTAATAAAGTTTTGTTACACATAAATTAATCAAAATAAAGAGAAACTGAATAGTGATGTACAATATGATGCTTGAAATAGCAAGCAGAAGTTGAATAAACAAAAAGGCTCAGCTGATTATCATACAAAACTGATCAGTTAATATTCCTAGTGATGAGCCATGTTGAATCTGCACAAACAACATAAGACAATAAAGCTGTGTTGATAGCATATGATGAGTTGTGTTATGTGAGAGTTGAGAGAGATGGGAAGCCGGAAATATTAGCAAGATAGATGTCAAGCCCGTGGGCGAACCTCTGAGGCTGAACACTCCATCCAGTGGCTCACACACTGCCTAATATCCAGGCCGGAATATGTGTGACCAACACTCACTTTAAAACAATATTAATAGCTGATTAAACACCTAATTAATGCCATGACTAACATAAAAGATATGTTTGTTTTGCTGACTTACATAAAATTTTCATTTGTTCTCATCAACTAAAGAAATGCACAATCTGTGATATCATCTGATATTTACTAATTCATCGTCACTTAAAATGATTGATATTTGATATGTAAATATCACTTTATATCAGCATGGAAAGTGTTACAAAAATGTAAATCTATTCAATATTGGAAAAGGACAAGTTAAGTGTCAGTTGTCATGGCAATTCTAGCCATCACTTGGAAATAGCTAGACAAGTGTCTCTCTATGGGTCATTGGAAATGGGCCAGTTAAGTGGTCATTGTACTGGTCAATCTATATGTTACTAGAAATGGGCTCAGGAAATGTCCTTTGAAAAGAAATGACCTTTGAAAATGGGCTAGTTAGTATCACAGGAAGTGGTCAATTTTTTTGTCACTGGAAATGGCCTAGTTTAATACTACAGGGAATGGGCAATCTATTTATTACTAGAGGGCTTGGGAAGTGTGGCAGAAATATCCTTTGAAAAAGGGCCAGTTAGTGTCACAGGAAATGGTCAATCTGTCTGTCATGCAAAATGGCCTAGTTTAATGCCACAGTGAATAGTCAATCTTATCTATCACAGAAGATGGACCAGTTAAGGGTCACTTGAAATGGTCAGTTAATCATTCACTTAAAGTGACATAGTAAAGTGTTGTGATAAATGGTCAATCTAAGTTTTAAAGCAAAAGGGCAATTACTATAAATGGCCCATGGTCACCTCATACGTTGTATTTGTTATGATGTTTTAATGGCCAAAGAAGAGAAAAGTCAGTTACAATTGAATTAAGTTGAGTATTAGATCCAGAATTCAAGAAGTTATAGATGAGCAGTTGCCGTGTCATGGTTCTATTCCACACTTTGGAACTCTCTGCAGCGGGAAGTAGGAAGAGACCAGACAAAACGCCGACTCAGCGCCAACTGCTCAATGTTATGCAACGTGCCGAGATGTGTTTTCACTCTGAAAACATCAATACAGAAAGCGGGCTGATGGTGTTTGTATGTGCCAGTCAGGAACAAAACCTGATGGGCCTCATGGGGTAAACAGGATGATCACACAGCGATGCTCAGGGAACGAGATGCTGGAATATCCGACAGTCCATCAGATGCTCCTCTTCCAGAAATACGTCTGTAATGAACGCATTATATATAGTCCAGACATGATAGTATTCCAACAATATATTAGGTTATTTAAATTTCTTAAATGCCCAAATATATTATGTGTGAAAATTTCTTTTTTACCAGCATGTGATGATGGAAGAGAAGTGTGAAACCAGGAGTGATGTGGTGCTAATGTTTTGTGCAAGGGGATCTGTGTATGTGGTTGATGTGTTTGTGAAAAATGAGAGATTTGTGTGATACATTTCAAGGGAACTTTATCTAATCTCTGCGAAATGTATTGTGGGATTTCAGGAACTCTAAGCACGATAAAATGGTGTGAGAGGAAAAGTCAAGAATTAGCTAAAAACTGATAAATGTGTTAAAACATTTAAAGAGAAATGACAGCACACTTAGTCAATTGTAAAGTCTAAATCAGTAGAAAACATATTGGCAGAGAGAGCTTGTTGTGAAAGCATCTCTCTCTGTCTTGTGCCTTTTATCAGATTATATTCAAGGTCAGAGTTTGTGGTAATGTGATGTTTCAGTTAAAAGTAAAATGCTTGTACGCCTTGTGAGTGGCCGGTTTGAGGATGGCAGAGCCTATGTAGCTGTCTTTACATAAGAGACTGATGGCAGCAAAATGTCAGCACAGATTTAGTTTAGGTTTGAGGTTGAGGGTCTTGGCTAGCAGAGAGGTGCTTAGGTCATGAGGTAAGGGTAATACTGAAAGATTAATTAGCCCAAGGTTGGTAGGTAAGCAGGGAGCATGGGGCAATAGATTACCACATATTTAGTCTGTTTGGGAATGAGGTAAGGGCTTGACACATGGCATTTTCATGCTGGCAGGGTGATGGGGGTATTACAACATAGATTCATTTATCTAGTTTATATTCAGAGAATGAGGTCAGGATTTGCATTCTGGCATGATAGGGGTACTTAAATTTTGATAGGTTTAATTCGGGAATGAGGTAAGGTTATAAATGATAGTTTGCATGCTGGGTAAGGTTGTGGGTTACATAGATTATGGTAGAATTGATTGTAGAACGAGGTAAGCATGCTAGCATGGGTGGTACATAACTCAGCCAGCTTATGATCTATGGTCATAATGTACCCACGCCTGCTGTAGGAAAGGTGTACAGAGCCACTGACATTTGTATGTGTAACCGAGAACAGGGTGTGGCACAAGGCCAACATGGACGTTTAGGATTTTTTTCCCTCTTTTTTGCTTCATAACTTTTTTTCAGACTTAAGTTAGGTTTGAAATAAGGGAAACATTCATGAATATGTAAACCTATTTTATATATTGCAAGAATACTATATTTTTGGAATACATATACATGTGAATGGTTCATCTATGATTTTGATATCTTTGAAAACATTAATTAGAAAGTGATATTTGAGTTTGTGCCCTGTCTTTTTCTGGTAACCTGATCGCATGTGTTTTGAGAACCTGAGGTAAGAAGCCCACATTTAGTTGCCAATAGTAACAGTTTGACAAGGTACAAGTGTGCCACCAGGTGGCAGGTGAGAGAGGAGGGGAGGCAGGTGTGCGAGAGCAGTACAAGTACAACATGGTATCAGCACAGGTCCCACCATCATAACCAGGTTTAACCAGGTCTCACCATCATAACCAGGTCTCGCCATCATAATAACCAGGTCTCACCATCATAATAACCAGGTCTCACCATCATAACCAGGTCCCACCATCATAACCAGGTCTCTCCATCGTAACCAGGTCTCACCATCATAACCAGGTCTCACCATCATAACCAGGTATCACCATCATAACCAGGTATCACCATCATAACCAGGTCCCACCATCGTAACCAGGTCCCACCATCGTAACCAGGTCCCACCATCGTAACCAGGTCTCACCATCGTAACAGGTCTCACCATCGTAACCAGGTCTCACCATCGTAACCAGGTCCCACCATCGTAACCAGGTCTCACCATCGTAACCAGGTCCCACCATCATAACCAGGTCCCACCATCTTAACCAGGTCTCACCATCATAACCAGGTCCCACCATCATAACCAGGTCTTATCTTCATAACCAGATCTCACCATCATAATAACCAGGTCTCACCATCATAATAACCAGGTCTCACCATCATAATAACCAGGTCTCACCATCATAACCAGGTCTTACCATCATAACCAGGTCTCAACATCATAACCAGGTCTCACCATCATAACCAGGGCTGCTTTTAGATTTTTCCGAATGATTCATTTATGAACAATTGTGAAATAACATTGAAGTTCAACATTGAAGTTCAGGATCCAGATACCTGATGTCATTAATATGATTTCATTGTTTGGGGTTGTTTACGTACTTCCCATCCGTGAGTGGTTAAATGCTGCTAATTTTGCAAATATTAAACAATTTATATACTTTTTTCTTTCACATGTTGATAGCAGCAATACATTAACTAGACTGGTCATGTCCCTTGTGAATTAATTGTTGATGAAAGCAAACTGATGACATTTTTATCCCTTCTGTCTTTTCAGGTGAATTATGGTCGTGACCGAGCAACCTTGCTGGATGTACAGTGTGCCAAGATGGACTCGCACAGCATATATATATATATATATATATATATATATATGTGTGTGTGTGCTTGGTGGCTAGCACACGGCAAGAATTGATTGAGATCTTGCTGGGGCCTTATATGTGACTACACGTTATATAACTATGGAAACATGGAAACCTTTACCATGACACCAGGGTCATGATATTTCAGGCAGACTATACTATATATAAGCAAGTACCAGTGCATAAGAGTACTGCAACATATTAGCTCTTGTTGGATCATCAACCTCGGAGTCAGCTTGAAACTAGAATTATACGTTGACATCATGACCTTCAACTTCCAAGTTTTAAGTGATCCAGTATAAATAGGAATATTCTACACCTACAAACCAAACTGTGATTCTTTTTTCTTCAGATAATTACAAGCCAAGCAGCCTTTTTAACGTTTGAATTAAGGCATTTGTATTATGGGATATGTATTGTAGCCGACGTATGATCATATTTCTTGTGATTTCATTTACAAAACTCAAACAATTACTGTGTAAATTCTTCATATTATTGCTGTATACTGCCAGCTTAGAAATTTAACTGAGTGTATTTGTGAGCTTTGAGAACAATGGATCGGTTACTTAGTAGTGACCATGGCAACCATTGTCTGATATTGTGATACACCATTGTAAATCAGTGTGATTTCACAATTCATGTTAAATTCAGTTGTCACCAGGGTCACTATGTGTTACTGTGGTTACAATATTTAAGTGGATTTGAAACAGTACCACATAAAACATGAATGTAACACAAAGCAAATAAACTAAAAGTATTGTGCAATCTTAGCTAGATTATATATACATATATATATCTCAATATATATATAGGTATATTTAGCAGCCTGTGGGGTTAATATTATTGCCAAATATGTCATTTCACATTTACAATACCATAATATACCACTTGTGATTCATCTTTCCATTCATTCTTCCATTTCTTTTGTAAATATTTAGTTCGCTTGTAAATGTTCATATATGATTTTAGCAGAGACTTGCAGAGATGTAAATAATATGATAAGATGGTCAGTATCTGCTAAAGTGCCAGAGTGTAAGCATAACCTCTCTAGATTAAAATTTATTTTTTCCTAATTGTGATAATTTGCCCTCTTGCTAGGTCTAACCAGAGCATCGAAGTTTAACCTTGTGTTTCATTCTTACAATATCCTAAATGTAATGGTTTTATTTCTTACTCATAGAACTAAAATACATTATCACATGGGCATTGTCCTCTTACAAAAGAGACTAAAATAAACAAATAGTGATTTTAGAAAACAAAGAATTCTGGAATTTTATTAGAGAAACACAACTTGTTTTTTTTTCTATGTTTGATGCTCTATGTTTAACATAAAAGAAATATGAGGCAAAAAGTGAACAGTTATTGCCACCCCATGTTTATGTATCATATATGGTATACAGTGTAAATCTAGTTCATACAGAAAATATTAATTAATCAAAATATCTGTTATCTCACAAAACCAGATTATTCAAGGTCATCCATAAGGTTAGTATGACCTTGGTGTTCCAAGCATTTGTCATTAACCATTTAGTGTTTTTGACTGAAAAGTAATCAGATTTGGAAATCCACTGCAAAGTTTCAAGTACAATATTAAATATGTTCTTAATGTATTGCGAACTGATATTTTGTCATGAATTGAATTAGTGCAAGTAACATAATACCAGGGCAAGTAGATTATGACAATTTACTTGCCTTTAATAGTTCATTGTCAATAACTTTTATGACCACTTTTATGACCTCATGTGATCACAACTCAAACCTTACAGATATGTTATATAACTCGAACCTTACAGATTTGTTATATAACTCAAACCTTACAGATTTGTTATATAACTCAAACTAGCAGTTTCCAATTGTAAAGTAAGAGACACAGTACAATACCACCAGAAAAAAAGTAATTATTTAAGCATGTTTATTATGGATATAAAATAAATCAATGCATATAATAATTGATTTTACATTGATGCCATTGATGCCATTAAAAGCCTGATAATAGAAAATGTGGAAATTAAATATATATTGTGTCAAAATGGCATTCAGTAATAGACTATAGTGTAATTATTAGATCTTGATTGGCTGACAATTAGCCATAGAATATTCAAATATTTAAGTATTTATTGCAGCCAAATCAATTTAGGTACTGAGGGCTAATGTACAAACATATGCTTGACTATTTTCCGCAATGATTACAACATTTTCATTTGTTGACACCAGTTATATATGCATTATACCATTGTGATCACATTTTTGAGAAATAAGATTGATGTCTTGACAGTACTATTAGTGATAAGTAGGAAGTTATGAGCTGACATAATACTGACATATGCTGAATGCTCTCCACGTCTCTACCCAGACAGGCAACATGCTTAGGTCTCAAAAAATATACAGTGTTATTTATTTATTTTGTATCAACTGAAGACATAATATACTGATTTATTAGCATAAGAATACAAAACTTCCAAAGATATTTAAAGTGCATTATATGTAAGATATACTGGAGTGCTTAAGGGGCATTGAAAAAGGCATGTTATTTTAAGAATAATATTTGACGATATGATTATATCGACTTTTGAAATGAGGCATTTATATGTTTAATAAAATGGGACAATCATTATTAAACTAATCACAATCCGAGACAAGTGTAGAAAGGGTTTGCACATTATTTTTCACATTCCCCCAAAAAGTAAAAATTTTACTGCACTCATCGATCTGGTTATTCTCAAAATAATAAAATTGGAAATGCACCTTACATCATAGTTCTGAAAAATGTAAAAGTGAAATTTTATACATGTGGACGTATTCAATATGTACTGAAATTAAGTGGCAACAAATTAAATTGTGTTATGTGAAAAAGAAATCTGAAATAAGGGTGAAAAATTGGGATGAGACTTCTGCATATAAATAAATGTGGTTAAGTCAGGCAAACTAGTTCTGAAAAATGTTTGTGTCTTTGGTTGTTTTTTTTTAATAACATAAACAGAAACCATGTTGAATATTGAAAAATAAATATGCACTTTTGAGATTGTCCCTCATGTGAACTAGTCATTAGCAATTCCTGGCGAAGTATATAAGGTTAGATACCCTGATCTATGTCAAAGTTATCTCATCACATCAAATATGCTAAATTACTATTGTTCTGATGATTTTGTGAAAGAGGAACTTGAATTTTCCCCTTTGTTATGGTAATGGAAATATTGGAAGCATTATTCAATAAAGATAGAATCAGACTTGCCTTTGCTCTCGAAATTAAGAATAATTCAAATCATTGAAATTATTCTTATTCTTAATTTGCAAAATTAGATCATATTTCAAGATTTTATCATTCCCATGTTATTTGTGGGTGATTTACAACATTAGAAATTATATTTGGTAATGGATGCTGTTCATGAAGACTTCATTTTACATATTTGTCAGAATAATAGTAAAATATGTTTTATGAAATATTAGATTGTACATATTTCCTCATAAAAATGGAGAAAAAAACATACACAAAAAAATTAGCAACCAAGTCATTGTTCTATCAATATTTATATGTTTGAATGTCTAAAGATGTATGAAGAAACAATTAATTTATTGAAACTATTTTTAAAAGAAAAAAATATAATGTTCACTTTTGAATTTGCTATGCAGTATTAAGATTTTGGTTCTGTTGCAAAGATGAATTGAAATTTGGCTACAGTGCATCTTTATTCATGAAAAGCAGAATTAGGGTGTCAGATGGGATGTACTTAAGATTCACTTGCTGTGAGTTTGACTGAAGTCAGTCTCATACTCTGATATATGTCAAGTATATCAAAACTCTGTGTTGAAAATGTATCCATTAATGCATGATAATTATGAAAATAATTACTATAATGATACAATAAAGTTGTCGATACAATTGAGATTGTATTTGTTTCCTTGAAGATTTTATTTCCTTTGTAGACAGGAAAAGATATCATTTGACATGACATGATTATATAAATGTAGGAGTTGATACAGAAAGTTTGTTTATAATACCATATAGTTTATAAGCAGAAATAACTTTCATCTTATCTTTTGATCCTTTAGAATTTGAAGTTATCTTCTTCAACTTAATTTTTTTAACATTATACTCCCGATCAAATTAACAAATTCAATTTTACAATGACCTTCACCAAATTCTTAAGATTATATATGGAAAAATGTGGTTGAAATAGGCAGCTTGACAGAAAGGTACAGTTTTAAAGAATTTTACAACCACAAAATGATTTCAAACCATTTTTATTTGGGGTTTTTGATATGTTCTCACTAAATTGATTGTGAATATTTGGCATGGTGCCAGGAAGGAAGTGTCAATCATAAGCAGTGGCAATTAGAGCTGTCAATCACCTGGACCTTCCCCAGAGACTGATGCTCATCTGACAGCTCCACCTGGGGGCCTTCCTATCTGCTGAGTGCACAATATCTCGCTGTTTATTTCTGCTTATCTTCTACACACCGCTCACAGATAAAAGTGCCAATGCTCTCATAAATTCATTCAGTTAGATGTGGTAGAACTTTAGTATTGAGATGAAATATGTGGGGCTACTGTAAGGAATAGAAAATTGCTTGCTGCCTTGTGATCGTGAGATATCACTGTTGTGTATGTCCTGGCTGGTGAGCAACTCCATATGACCGGCTGGTGAGCAACTCCATATGACCGGTTGATGAGCAACTCCATATGACCGGCTGGTGAGCAACTCCATATGACCTGGCTGGTGAGCAACTCCATATGACTGGCTGGTGAGCAACTCCATATGACTGGCTGGTGAGAAACTCCATATGACTGGCTGATGAGCAACTCCATATGACCGGCTGGTGAGCAACTCCATATGACCGGTTGATGAGCAACTCCATATGACCTGGCTGGTGAGCAACTCCATATGACTGGCTGGTGAGCAACTCCATATGACTGGCTGATGAGCAACTCCATATGACCGGCTGGTGAGCAACTCCATATGACCGGCTGGTGAGCAACTCCATATGACCGGTTGAGGAGCAACTCCATATGACCGGGTGGTGAGCAACTCCATATGACCTGGCTGGTGAGCAACTCCATATGACTGGCTGGTGAGCAACTCCATATGACTGGCTGGTGAGAAACTCCATATGACTGGCTGATGAGCAACTCCATATGACCGGCTGGTGAGCAACTCCATATGACCGGTTGATGAGCAACTCCATATGACCTGGCTGGTGAGCAACTCCATATGACTGGCTGGTGAGCAACTCCATATGACTGGCTGATGAGCAACTCCATATGACCGGCTGGTGAGCAACTCCATATGACCGGCTGGTGAGCAACTCCATATGACTGGCTGGTGAGCAACTCCATATGACTGGCTGATGAGCAACTCCATATGACCGGCTGGTGAGCAACTCCATATGACCGGCTGGTGAGCAACTCCATATGACTGGCTGGTGAGCAACTCCATATGACTGGCTGGTGAGCAACTCCATATGACTGGCTGATGAGCAACTCCATATGACCGGCTGGTGAGCAACTCCATATGACCGGCTGGTGAGCAACTCCATATGACTGGCTGGTGAGCAACTCCATATGACTGGCTGATGAGCAACTCCATATGACCGGCTGGTGAGCAACTCCATATGACTGGCTGGTGAGAAACTCCATATGACTGGCTGATGAGCAACTCCATATGACCGGCTGGTGAGCAACTCCATATGACCGGTTGATGAGCAACTCCATATGACCTGGCTGGTGAGCAACTCCATATGACTGGCTGGTGAGCAACTCCATATGACTGGCTGATGAGCAACTCCATATGACCGGCTGGTGAGCAACTCCATATGACCGGCTGGTGAGCAACTCCATATGACCGGTTGATGAGCAACTCCATATGACCGGCTGGTGAGCAACTCCATATGACCTGGCTGGTGAGCAACTCCATATGACTGGCTGGTGAGCAACTCCATATGACTGGCTGGTGAGAAACTCCATATGACTGGCTGATGAGCAACTCCATATGACCGGCTGGTGAGCAACTCCATATGACCGGTTGATGAGCAACTCCATATGACCTGGCTGGTGAGCAACTCCATATGACTGGCTGGTGAGCAACTCCATATGACTGGCTGATGAGCAACTCCATATGACCGGCTGGTGAGCTACTCCATATGACCGGCTGGTGAGCAACTCCATATGACTGGCTGGTGAGCAACTCCATATGACTGGCTGATGAGCAACTCCATATGACCGGCTGGTGAGCAACTCCATATGACCGGCTGGTGAGCAACTCCATATGACTGGCTGATGAGCAACTCCATATGACCGGCTGGTGAGCAACTCCATATGACCGGCTGGTGAGCAACTCCATATGACTGGCTGGTGAGCAACTCCATATGACTGGCTGATGAGCAACTCCATATGACCGGCTGGTGAGCAACTCCATATGACCGGCTGGTGAGCAACTCCATATGACTGGCTGGTGAGCAACTCCATATGACTGGCTGATGAGCAACTCCATATGACCGGCTGGTGAGCAACTCCATATGACTGGCTGGTGAGCAACTCCATATGACTGGCTGATGAGCAACTCCATATGACCGGCTGGTGAGCAACTCCATATGACCGGCTGGTGAGCAACTCCATATGACTGGCTGGTGAGCAACTCCATATGACTGGCTGATGAGCAACTCCATATGACCGGCTGGTGAGCAACTCCATATGACTGGCTGGTGAGCAACTCCATATGACTGGCTGATAAGCAACTCCAGGGTGGCCACACTTTGATGAGAAAAAAATTCCCTGACATTTCCCTGACTTTTCCCTGACTCAAGAAATAATTCCAGGTATTGTGGCCTCCATCCTCCCCTACAGCCGCCCATTCCACCCTTTACCTGGATGATGGTTTCAAGCATAAATGTACATTTTTAATAAGCCTGTGATTATGGATATTAGATTTAAAAGGTACAATATGTATCTTTAAACTCTTGAAATGAATTACTTTTGTTTTTGTATAATTTGTGTTCAACACATGAGCCAGTTCATCATGACTGATTAGAGAAACAAAATACCATACAGATATTCGGATAGCTTAAGACTTTAAGATCAAATAGTTAGAAAAAGGTAAATTAGCAAAGTTGCATGAACACCTGTCTCACTATAAATGGTTTTATTTCAAATACATATATATTTTCTTATCATCCTAAAAACATATATTTTCTATTTATAAGTTTGTATCATTACCTGTCTCATATGCACCCTGAGGGTATAGCACTAAACATTACTTTCAAAGCAACACAGTACAGGATACTACTTTGGAAACAAAATACACAAATATATATGGCCATGTGATCCTAACTAAAGTTAATATCATTTTAGTGGCTAATGCAGATTATTCAACAATTTTCTTTTTTTTTAATCACATACATTTCAACACATGTTTACTTTGACAACAACACACAACTTTCTAAATAATCTTGGTTTCATTATCTAGGTGACTTATTTCTTTGTCTGTGGTCTTACCGGGAAGTTAACAAGCTTAATGTCAATCCATTAATAAATCTGTCCAAATTGGAAGAAAAAAAGTTTTCTTCACCCAAAGTTTCATGTGTTCTGCCATTTCTGCAATCCAGTTCACATGCTTGAGATTGAAAATCAATTTGGTGATGTGACCCCAAAAATAATAATTCTTCTTATAAATGTGTTTAACATGCATCTAGGTATTTGGGATGCATAATTACCATTCAACTTATACACAAGTCATCTTGTACAGGAGTATATATATGGTACATTGAATGAATATTGGGGCCTCCCATGCACACATCAACTAAATTTAAAGGTATGTAATAATAATAATAATAATAATAATAATAATAATAATAATAATAATAATAATAATAATAATAATAATAATAATAATAATAATAATAATAATAAAAGGTTTTATTCGCAGCAACTTTACAAGTTGAATTGTATATAAAAGGTATCTTGAGTGCACATTAAAACAGGATATAAATGACTAGAGTGAAAAGTAAAATCATTGACTAGAATACTTTATGATCACATTCATATACATACATCTGGTTTAAAAACAATTACTGGAAATTGTATAGGCAATATGGTATGAAGCTATTTTTGTATCTATTAGTCTTACATCGAGGCATTTCATATTTTTTGGCATTTCTAAGTGAATGTTTACAGTCCTTGGTTTCTGGCAGTAAATTATGTAATGGGTGTGACTCATTTTGCATATTATCATAGAGTTTATGGCACATTTCAATTCGTCGATTTGCAAGGTTGGGCAGTCCTGACTCTGTCATGGCATCATCATATGATAGATCTGGATATATGATGCGAAGTGCTCGTTTCTGAATACTCTCCAGCGTGTGTTCTTGTGTCTTTGTGAGGCCAGGATGCCAGACTTGGCAGGCATACTCCACGAGCGGGCGGAGTATGGTGACATAGATGCCCACCAAGTCCTTTTGTGGAATTCCAGCATGTCGTAACATGCACAAGAAGTACAGTCTGGATGAGGCTTTCTTGTAGATTGTGTCCACATGTTTGTCCCATTTCAGATCAGCACTGATATGGATGCCAAGCAGCTTTGATGTTTCCACTTTTTCAATGGCTATCCCTTTTATGATGAGATCTGGTGGGATAGTGGGACACCTGCTAAAGCATATAAACATTTCTTTGGTCTTGACAGCATTCAGTCTCATGTTGTTATCATCAGTCCAGGTGTCGACACCATCTGCAGCACCCTGCATTTCACTCTGTGGCACGACAGCTCCTTTGGCTTGGGCTCTGGGGGTGGGCATATACAAGATCTCCCACATGGATGTGTCGTCAACGTACTTCAGGGCGGGTAGTGCCAGGTCCATGTCATTTATCATGACGATGAAGAAGAGTGGCCCCAGTTTGGTACCTTGGGGCACGCCACCATGGATATGGCACCATTCAGAAGTTGACTGCCCGATCTTGATCCGTTGTTGTCGGTCCAGCAAAAAACCATGCACCCACCGGAGAAGGACAGGAGGTACGCCATAGTCACAAAGCTTTCGAAGCAGGATGTTGTGATCAATAAGATCGAATGCCTTTCTGAAGTCTACAAGCAGCACTCGGATCTGAGCTCCAGGGATGTCACTGGCTTTGGCCCATGCGTCAAACAGCTCAATGAGGGCCATGGTGGTGGAACAGCCCTTCATGTTGCCGTACTGGTCTTTCTTTATGTGTGGGCCCAGGATCTCCCACAGCCACTCAAATACAAAGGACTCCTGTTCCTTGCTGAGGATGGCTGTCAGGGACACTGGTCTGATGTCATTCTCCACACGTCGAGCTGGAGCACATTTGGGCAATGGGGCAACATTGGCACATTTCCACACAGCTGGTATGTATCCTTGCTGCATGGATGAATTCCACATGGCACATACAGGGGCACCGAGCACCCCGGCAAAGTCCCTGAGCACCCAGTTTGGGATACCATCCGGTCCTGGTGACTTGGTACAGTTAATGGCAAGTAAGGCCTTTTCCACCTGCTCCACAGTGAGCAGGTACTGGGATGGGACCTCTACCTCCCCAAAATCTGTTTCCTTCAGGGCATCCATATGTTCTGTGATGGAGTGGAAGAATGTGTTTATTGTGCCAGCCAGTGCCTTCACGTCTCCTCCATGTAGGTGGTTAGCAAGCGATATCATGGGGTTACTGCTGCTTCTCTTCCCCATGAGGGTGTTAACACCTTTCCACCATTTGCCAGGGTTGGTAGATTTGGCTTCATGGACATTGTTGTGATAGTACTTTGAATGTAGTGTTTTCCTCTGACGATTTACTTTGTTCTGGAAATAGTTGAATAATGAATCATTTTTGGTGGTAAAGGCCAGTTGCCGTTTATTGATAAGGTCCCTAAACTCATCTGTCACCCAGGGCTTATCACTGTCACATCTCACAACTATTCTGGTGGGAAAGTGTTCCTCCAGAAGGCTGGAAATCACCTCATAGAACATCTCACATTGCACTTTTTGTATGTTCCCTCTGAATGCCAAATTCAGGGGATGTTTATATTCATCATGCTAAATGACTCAATCCTGCAATCTATGCAAGTTCATAGGTTCTGTCCTGTTGAACACAAAATTTAGAACCATAAATTTCACTGCACAGAGAAATATATATATATAAATTTATATTTATATATGTAAGGCCTGGGAGGCCACAATTTGGGAATGATTAAACTAGAACTAAAATAAAAAATAAGTAAGACATGTAACATCATGGATATTTGAGCTTCAACTTGGAAACTTTAATTCTTGCTATTATAGTATTGAAGCCAAAGGAGCTCATTTTGTTCCCTCAGTAATTGTTCATTGGGAATGTTTGTTTTAAACCCATCAATTATCTAAAAGTACTCAATGATTATGAAAATGAACAAAACTCCCTGACTTTTCCCTGACATTTCTGTCAATCAGAAATTTCCCTGACATTTTTAAAAATTCCCTGACATTTCCCTGACCTTGAAAAAAAAAAGATTTTCCCTGACTTTTCCAGGTGCGTGGCCACCCTGAACTCCATATGCCCTGCTGGTGAGCAACTCCATATGACCGGCTAGTGAGCAACTCCATATGACCTCATTTTGTGTAACCAATTAGGTGTTTGGCCCCAGCTGATAAGAGAGGAAGACTTTATCATGTAACACAATTATATATACCATGAAAAAAGTGCTTCTGGAAAGGTTGTCCGATAAATAAAATGTTTTCACACTGTGCAATGGAACATTTCTGCATCAGATGAATGTCAAATGGCCATAGTAGAAGAAAGATTCCATGGCTCATATATAACCGAGAAAAACCCCTATCCGGTATGTTGGTGATGGGCATTTGAGGACGGAAGCTTGGTGAGGAATCACAAGCTTGACCAGAGGTGCTGACCCAGCATGGACAGGCTGACATATCAAGCAATGCTCAAGGTGACCCAAACATCTAAGCTTCTCAAGAGATAATTAGTGCAGGTTTACACCCAGGCTACACATGGAGGGTAGGGTTAGTAGGGATGTTTCACACAATTCTTAAAAAGGAATAGACTGGGGATTCTCCAAGATACCACACTAAGTTGCAGCTGCATCATTATTGTGACTATTTAATGTGTTCCCGTCTTTAAAAATATATTACCTATTGAGTTTTTCATCTTCTGGCATACCGGTAGGTTGAATGCTAGTTGACATCAAAACACATCATACCCAGGAAGTAAACAGCCATAATGCTTCACCAAATGTCCAAGATGGCAAATGACATTTCCCCCTCATGTATTTGTTAAGTTTGTCATGTATATGCTATGTGATATTTATAATGCAATTCATTTATATTGCCTCTGTTTTGGAGTGGAAGTGTGGAGGTGTCTGGCATTGTGAAATATGGCCATTATCTTGGGAATTGGGGTTGTCAGTGGGAGGTGTGGTGCCATTTAAACTATGTAGCTGTGTCTCTCTGGGCTCTGGTAGCAACTGGGAAGGGTACCCCAATGGCCAATACATACAGAAAAAGAGAAGAACTAAACTTTACTCTACCAAAATGTGCCACGAGACTCTAGAAAATAGTATAAAAAGACTCTGTGGGATTGAAACTAAATTATCTATATGCCCCACATAAAACCCTAGCCTTTCCATGATAGTATTGGCTATTTTATGTTATGTAGTGCAGTCCAGAATGGCACTTGCTCCTTATTGCATGATATATACAAGTTCTTTTTGCTCCTTATGGCAAAATATGGCCTGGAAAATTGAGTGTTTTCCTCATCCATTAATTTTAAAGCATATGTCCAGTGGGCTTAGAGCTATGCTGATTATTGCTTTTTGTAATGTTTGTCAACATTTTATGGATAGCTGGAAATTGCTTCATAAATGATCATTTAAAGCTTTCCCCAGACAATGGAAGCAGAGGTAGCAGAGATTTATTTATGGCAAGAAATGAATCCTTTACTTACCACCACCTCTTTTCTGAAGGTCTCAAACTGAAGTTACAAGATTACAAGGAAGAAGCACCGTATGTTCGATGTAAAATAATTTCAATGTCTAGGTGGTGCCACTCCCTGGAAACTGTTGGTTATTTTAAAATAAAATTTTGTTTACTTTTCTAACATTTTACATATTAAATTCAAAAGTGAAATCATCCCCTATCATAAAAGCATGCTACCTTTAAAAAATAAAAAAACAAATGACATTAGTTTCAGGTTTTGAATTTTTGACAGAAGCTTTAATGGTTTGTTGCAACATGACCCATCTCTCATGCCACCATTCTAGACTGGTACCACATCCAATCAATACATTACAATTACAGTATCCCGAGGGGAGGAAACCATGTTGGAACAAGTGATCATCCACCCTTCAGGCAGCAAACAACTCAGCTGGGAATTCATAAAATCTTGATAATGGCATGGCTAAAAGTGACTTTATGTTAGTCTGGTTTTGACTCTCAAATGAAATGAACTCCTTTAACAGTTATGGATCTATAAGATTCATCATTCTACTCACCATACAGGAAGTTAAACCTATTCTAATCTTTTACAGAAAGATATAGTAGATATTTTCACTCACTTATATTTTTATATAATTAGTTTTCTGTGAATTTTAAGTCAGAAGTATAATTAAGAAGAATGAATTTATATTCTTTTTTTATATTTTAATATATACATGCCTTTTTCATCCACATAATTCAGTGAACATTGCTTGACCCTCATATTTCAGGACATCTTTAAAGTGGTAAATATTTTACAAAAAAGACAACAATATCCTGAACTTAATAGGCAGACTGCCCACTTGCCACTCTGCACACATTCACTATCTTACAAATATTACAATATGTACACTTCCAAATTCCACACATCACATGTAAACTTAAATATTACTTCCAAAGGAAGAATATTCTTGAGCTGTCTATACATCTGAAAGAAAAACAACATTCTTTCCACTATTTATCCACTATATTTGATAGAACTATTTTTACTTCCACCATTACTCAAAATCTTTGATAATGTTGCAGGTGTTACCAAGTGTATTTCATTAATAAGTGATCTCAAATGGCCTTATTTATACATTTTTGCTTATTTTATTGAAAATCATATCCTGTCTTACCCTTTTGAATGTCAGTACAAAGTAATATACAAATGTTAAAATAAAATCATACATTAACATTTCATTAATTTATAATAAATAAAATGCTAAAAAAGAACTGTAAATTACTAAGTCTCCTTCAAAACCTATTATATAATTTAATTTTCAACATAAGATATTAAGGTCAGATTAAGATTTCCATAAAATTCCAGGTACAGCAGAGTGACATTTCATTTTTCCATCACTGGCTTTCTGTAGTCCCATGAGTGTTCAGACATAAATGCATAAGAGGGCAATGAAGGTTGAGGTAGGTAGAATATTTATACATGGCCACGTAACAACATGTAGAGAGCTAAGAAAATGGCTCACTTTTCTGGACCATAGTTTGATAATAACTAGAAGGAATATATGGCATCTAGAATGTGATTGGTCAGCAGACAGAATTTGTTTTACTAATAATAAAATAACCCTAAAACAGGTTACAAATATTCTCAAACACACCATGTTAAATTTTGCTGTGCCTATCTATTAATTAATAGTTGCACAACAGATGTGTTCCCAAAGGTCAAGTTGATCAACTGTCAACAGCAAGAATTGAATAGAAGCTTTTTTAATTTAAAGAGTAGATCATATGAAACAAATCTTGAAATATCATTGCCCTCTTGCAAGTCATTAGAATCTTTTCAGTGTATATGAATGTATGTAATGTTGTCAAGCAGTCCATATCTTGTTGCTGTTTTTTTATTTCTGATTTTAATTTAAGTTCATTTACAACTGGCTTATCCAAGCACTGTTCAGCAGGCAAGCTTTCCTGGGTGGGATGAGATGATTAATAGGTGACGAGATACAGCTATGTTGCTATGCTACTGTTCATCAGGACATTCGCTGTCCATACATGTGGGCTGCAGTGATAACAGACTGCAGAGATATCTAAGTACTTTACATATGTACAGACCAAGGCAGTTAGATTGCTGCTGACAATGAAGTTATGCTGTGGTCAAATTAGTACCACGTGTTGCTGTAATGAATTATTCGGTCTGAGATGAGCAAATTATATCATCTTATTCCTATTTAATGAGTCACCATCTAACAAATCTATTGACCATAGTCAACTGCACTTTTATCCAGCACACACTGTTTGGTATTGTCTGGTTGTATTCAAAACTGGGCTAATGGACCAGCAAGCTGAACTATTTCATGTTGCACTTTGAAGCAGAACTGACTTGACCAGACATTTTCTGCCACACTATTTTTCATGAATCATTGTCACTATTGAAAGTGCATGAGGTCATCAAGATCCATGTCCTCGTTATTTGATTGGTCCTCATTGACCTCCTCAAAGTTATTGTCCTCTGATTCTGACCCAGAATCTGACAGCTGAAGGTCATTGTTGATGTCCATGTTCTGTTGTTGTCCTTGTTGTTGTTCTTCCATTTCTTGTTCTCTCTGTGCTTGTTCCTGTTGTTGACGGTTTGCAAACGAACTGAAAAACTCATTGGGATCGAAGCTGTCTTCCCCCTGATCCTCATACTGAGACACAGCTGCCTGGGCCATAGCTACAGCGTTCTCATAAGAAATGTCCTGAGCATTTTCATCTACCATAAAGTTTTCTGCCTGAGTTGTCGTGGCAACTGGGCCTTGGATACCAGTTTCCATGGTTTCATAATACTGGTCCTCTGGGTCATCTTTGCTATTGTTATCTTCCTGCTCTGAATCACTGCCACTTGAACTCAACTTAGCTGCAATACAAAAAGTTTGAAACATGCTTCAATTTTTTTACTTTCTCCACTTCTTTCCATATAATATATTGCCTATCTTTATCTTTTGAACTTTTAAATCATAATAAATTTTAAACATTTCAAACATCTGACGATATGATATAGATTTTACATATTTAGATGATTTTTTTCACTAGTTTTATTATGTATTGTGGCTACTGGCTAACATTGCAGCATAAGGCAAGGAGTAAGGGTTAATAGTTACATGTAAACTTGCTGTGTTCCTCATCATCATCGCTGTTCTCCGGAGTGATCTGGAGATCCTGAGCCAGACTATCCTCCACTCCAGAACTCTCAATCCGACTCTGCAAAGATACACACATCTTCAGCTTTTTAATGCCTCCTTAAGAATCAGTCTCAGAATATTTGGAAATTTTACTTTGCTGTGCAAATGTTTAATATCTTGAGAAGAGGGTGGACAATGGCCTCTTCTTTTTTCAAACCTAATACTGAACTTTTATTCAATTGCCTATTAAACCATCAATGTTTTATTTAGTATCAAAATAACTGATTTTGTTTATAAAAAAACTAGCTTTAAGAAGCTTTGGACAAGAAATTTGCATAAATTTTCTATAACTCTAAAAGTGTTTTGAAATATATCACCAAGAATTCATCATGTCCAGTCTCCTCTTTAAATAAGAGTTATGTTTGCCAAATAAAATTGTTTTATTTACTTAAAAATTCCTGTTTACTGACTAAAACAAATAGAATTTGTGCTCAACACGAAATGACACTCTTTGCTCACTGCTTCAAAATCAAATATGGCATTCTTGATGGGCTAAGAAAATGAGGTGAGGTTGAGTAGTGATGTCACATGGTCAGGTAACAAAATGGTGGCCGGATTGAAAAAAGTTTGTCTTGAAGATATTAAATTGGCTAAAGGCTCCTAAATCTGTGCATGTATAAGGCATGTACCGGTATGTATATATATAAATACCTGTGATATACTGTGAGAGCTGCGGTTATAGCTGAGATTGTAAGATTCCTCGTCACCCTCCACGTCCACAAACTCATCATCCCGAGACACATTCATCTGCCACCACAAAGAAGACAAATACTCGTCATCAAACATGTTAAACACTTCTCTCTCTATTAATTCACACACCGTATATTTAATATAAGAAATGAAACCCAAGCTTAGATTATTATGATTTTTACCATCATTCAATTAGATCAGAGAAAGCAGTTAAGTCTAAATGATCACAATACTGTAGTATAATGCAGGTCTTACCCTGGAGGAGTTATTGAAGTCGTTCTCCTGTCGCATGGAGTCGGTCGTCTCCTCGTGGATGATGGTATGGTCCCTCATCACGGCACTATCTAAGCTCTCCAGGTCGGCTCCTGTATTCACACATACCACATATCATATCTCTGCCTAATGCACTTGATATATTCTGATCTACTCAAACATGTGCGATGCTCTTCTTCCAATTTAAATCTATTTGTTCATCTACATGATTTTCTGGAAATCTGTTTTGACTATAAGCTGGGCAAAGGCAGCAAAACGGTGACCCTAACATAGCTTCCGAGCAGCGTAAAGGGTACACTTATGCCAAGTAGAGATGTGGCCATTGTATAGGATTTGAGTGTGTATGATTGAGGTACCTGTGGCATCGTTTCCTGTGAGTGAGGTGCCTGTGATGACGCTGTCCATCTCAGCTGCCTCCAGTGCTGCCTCCTGGTTCTGCTGGATCTGCTGCTCAAGCTGGGTCACCGCATCGTCTTGCTGTTAATACAAACAAATACAAAGCTTGCAATGACTGGCACTGAGCAATAAGCACAAATATATTCAGATTATAAAAATTGTAGTTTTTCATCTGTAAAGTGTCTTTTATCAATATAAGAATGTGGTTTAAGAAAACCTCTTATTTATATAGCCATTGGATTTTTAAAAATGCCCTCTCAACAATAAGCTATTTTAGGCTACATAATTTAGAACTGAAAATATTTAACAAAGTTACATAATTTGTCCTCCTTGGTTTGTAAAAAATGGTACATTAAAAAAATCTTTTCACCTGTGCAATAGCTTCTCGTGCAATTTCTGCCATTCTGCGGGCAGTGTCCGAGAAACCACTTGTCTCCCCATTGTACTTGTTGCTATTGGTTACGATCAAATCCACATCTTCCAGGAATTGATGACGGTTGTGATATCTGTGACTCTTCACATTCTTATTGCCAAAAAAAATTTATGGAGAAATATTCATTATTCTTAAAGTAATTGAAGAATAAATATCATTCTTATATAAGCATATTACGTGATACAATCACAACTACATTGTAATAAGTTAAATGAGGAAAATTTTCACAGAAACACCCTTTCTTTCCAATTCTTCCAAATCTCACAACAACATCCTTTTCATGCAATAGTGTTGAAATATACAGATCTCTAATTTTAAAAAAACATTAGAAATTATTGCAATCCAAATTTTTCATTATCCTTTGATTGAATGTTCATGTAGTGAGATTGTAAAAATTTTCAGAAAAAATTTTGCTCTCCCCGTCGGGGAATCGAACCCCGGTCTCCCGCGTGACAGGCGGGGATACTTACCACTATACTAACGAGGACTGAGCTGAAGCTCCATGAAACACTGCCAATATTTATAACAGCCACCTGGTGGCAAATATCACTAACTACTTCCTGTCTGAGGCCTGACCCACATTGATATCACGTGACCAGAGAATTGAACATTCAATCACCAGATGGCACTCTGACCACATCTTCACATTACTGTGTGAATATCACAGTATTTCAATATGTAAGACATGCTCATTGGCCAACTTACTCTGAGCTCAAAATCCATTTATAAATCTTGATATCTTCAGCTGTGTGGCCTCCATGTTATAGTTTCTTTGAAAACATGTCTGAAGTCAATTCCCTAAATATAACCCCAATAGGAAGATTTCATCTTTGTTTTCTGAAAAAGTTTTTATTTCTGTTCCCATTTTTTCTATGTTTCTATGCAAAAAAAAAATTCTATTTGTCCTGACATACATATCACTTAAATAACACCCCATTATGAAGAATTCATCTTTGCTTTCAGATGAGGAAGTCATTATCTTTTAAAAAAATCAGTCTATGTGTTCTGATGTGCATATCATATCTGCTGCCATTCTGCGGGCAGTGTCCGAGAACATTCTCAAATAAAACCCCAATATAGAGAAAAAAGCCACTTCTCATTGCACAAACTTATATAAATAGGAACATTCTTATTCTTCCTGGATTATTTTAGACAAACTAGAAGATAAACTTTACAACAAATATTATCATAACACATTTCTGTGAAGCTCAGGATAAATGATAATTATTTTCAAACATTGACTGACTCACATCCTTAGCTATGCTGTATCATTTTAGGTCTTACCTTGAGGAGAGTAGCCAGATCCATTGGTTTTACTATGATCTCGTAGTAGTCCTTGACAAATTTTTTATTAACAGGTTGGTGGAATGGCCATGACTAAAACAAACATAAACAAAATTAGCTTGTCTTCTCCATTTAACAAGTTTCTTAAGAATACAAATACTGTCTCACAGGTAAATAAATACAAAAATCATGATGTGTAGTTATTTGGAGTTTTTTTTATAGTCTTCACCCTAAAAAAAAGTGGTGAGTAACTACAAGTTTACTGTGTCATAGAGAAGGTTTGGATTCCAAAACTAAGTGTGCCGAGTAGAATTTGAATGCCTTACGTTTTCCACATTTTTCATAATTTCGATGATGGTTTCCAGTATGTAGGAGAATCCAACCACATCATTATCATCGAGGAGTGGATTAATGGCCTTCTCCAGCCGCATCAAACGGTCCTCTTTCTGCAAGCAAACACCATTAACCACTAATAACCTAGGCATCCACTACACTGATAACATTAACATACTTATGTGTAATTAATCCAGTTGGTGTTATATAGAGAGATATATGGAAGTTGTGCTTACCTCCGCCAGTCTCTGCAGGCAGATGTCCATCATCTTCTGGGCTGTCAGGGTCAGAACACTCTTACCACCTTCAACATATCAGCAACATTCTCACAAACTGTACTTGGTATCATTCCTTGTGACATACTGGATACTCAACCTATCAGCAACACTATAACAAACTGCACTTTGTATTACTCATTGACATTGGATACTCAACCTATCAGCAACACTATAACAAACTGCACTTTGTATTATTCATTGACATTGGATACTCAACCTATCAGCAACACTCTAACAACCTGCACTTGGTATTATTCATTGACATTGGATACTCAACCTATCAGCAACACTCTAACAAACTGCACTTGGTATTATTCATTGACATTGGATACTCAACCAATCAGCAACATTCTCACAAACTGCACTTGGTATTATTCACTGACATTGGATACTCAACCAATCAGCAACATTCTCACAAACTGCACTTGGTATTATTCACTGACATTGGATACTCAACCAATCAGCAACATTCTCACAAACTGCACTTGGTATTATTCACTGACATTGGATACTCAACCAATCAGCAACATTCTCACAAACTGCACTTGGTATTATTCATTGAAATTGGATACTCAACCTATCAGCAACACTCTAACAAACTGCACTTGGTATTATTCACAGACATTGGATACTCAACCAATCAGCAACATTCTCACAAACTGCACTTGGTATTATTCACTGACATTGGATACTCAACCAATCAGCAACATTCTCACAAACTGCACTTGGTATTATTCACTGACATTGGATACTCAACCAATCAGCAACATTCTCACAAACTGCACTTGGTATTATTCACTGACATTGGATACTCAACCAATCAGCAACATTCTCACAAACTGCACTTGGTATTATTCATTGAAATTGGATACTCAACCTATCAGCAACACTAACAAACTGCACTTGGTATTATTCATTGACATTGGATACTCAACCAATCAGCAACATTCTCACAAACTGCACTTGGTATTATTCACTGACATTGGATACTTAACCAATCAGCAACATTCTCACGAACTGCACTTGGTATTATTCACTGACATTGGATACTCAACCTATCAGCAACACTCTAACAAACTGCACTTGGTATTATTCATTGACATTGGATACTCAACCAATCAGCAACATTCTCACAACCTGCACTTGGTATTATTCATTGACATTGGATACTCAACCTATCAGCAACACTCTAACAAACTGCACTTGGTATTATTCACTGACATTGGATACTCAACCAATCAGCAACATTCTCACAAACTGCACTTGGTATTATTCACTGACATTGGATACTCAACCAATCAGCAACATTCTCACAAACTGCACTTGGTATTATTCACTGACATTGGATACTCAACCAATCAGCAACATTCTCACAACCTGCACTTGGTATTATTCATTGAAATTGGATACTCAACCTATCAGCAACACTCTAACAAACTGCACTTGGTATTATTCATTGACATTGGATACTCAACCAATCAGCAACATTCTCACGAACTGCACTTCGTATTATTCACTGACATTGGATACTCAACCTATCAGCAATCCTCATTGATGTTTGCTTTTTGAGGACATGCTTTTATATTTATTTCCTTATGAAAAGATAATTATAATAAAGAACCCTTATAATCTATCAAAGTGAATCATCTGAGCAACAAGTCAGTCATGAAAATTCTGTGTATCCAACCAACAATGTCTGCTCCATCAATTACAGTCACTGAATAATGTCTTAGTCAAAACTTGATTCACTGACACATGCCTGCTCAACTAAGCATACATATAATAACAAGCCCTTTGTTAGTCCATAATGATAGACATATTCAAAAAATTACAAGTTTGGATGTTGTATATTAGCCAAGATAACTGCCATGTCGAAAAGATGCCAGTTGTTATAACTAGTAAAACATTAGAACCAGCAGCTCACCATTGTAGATTTCACTGTTCTTGACAATCTGAATGACGTCCATGAGGATAGATTCTCTCGACTCATATTTCCTATTCCTCACATTCTGTAAGTAAATAAATGAAATAGAAACTAAAAGGTTGGGCCAATAAAGGCATAATTATTTCAAATATGATATATCATATAGGTAGACAAATTAATTTAGTTATAATTAAATGGTTATCAATAAACATGTAAACAAAAATACATTCAGTGTTAAAATATAACTGAGATGCTAAAATGCCCAGTTCTAAAGTTAATTCACAGTGTGCCTGTTCCTACCTCTCGTATAGTTTGCAGGTCCATGGGTTTTTTGACGATCTTGTAGTAGTCTGGTACCACCTTAGAATTGACTGGGAAGAGGAATGGCTGGGTCTGAAAGCAAATTTATTCATCATACTAGAATAGTAGCCAAGATAGGTCTGATTTCTTCCAAAAGTAAATGTTTATACATCACTTTAAAATTAATGGAATTCAAAGGCATCAATCAATATTGACGATTTAAATGATAAGGTTGACTCACATCAGGTATATCTCTCATCTCATTGAGAATATTCTCAAATATAGAAGACATGGTGACGATAGGATCTGTCCGCCTGCGGTTAGATGATTTATTGGGTCTCTGTAATAAAAGTAAGAAGCAGATACATAACAAAAAATAAAGACTACAATTCACTCTCTCATGTATAACATAGAAATGGATAAATATGAGGGATAAAAATTTGGGGAGTCGCTGCATCTAGTGTCCAGGTAAGAGCTACAATATCTCAAACTAACCCACATGTAATTATAAATGAAAATTCTCTCTCGTGTATAACATGGAAATGGATAAATATGAGGGATACAAATTTGGGGGGTCGCTGCATCTAGTGTCCAGGTAAGAGCTACAATATCTCTAATAACTAACCCACATGTAATTATAAATGAAATTTCTCTCTCATGTATAACATGGAAATGGATAAATATGATGGTTAAAAATTTGAAAAAGTTAGTTTTTGGTAAAGTTTGTAAGTATGTATGAACCTTGAGGTAATCACAATGGACGACGGTGCCAGCCCGTCTCCTCTTCTTTGTCTCCACGGCCATCTTTGGGAACTTGAGAACCAAGGACTTCCTGCGCACCTGATCAGCACTGAAAGCAGATCATCATTACGACATCAACCACATCAACTTATATATATCACAAATAAAAGAAGTGACATTTATTGTGATTCTTTTTTTTATAAATAAAAAATATATCATAATAAAATTTATTTAAAAAAACAAATATTTCATTTCCAATCAAGCAGAGGATCTCTAAACTAGAAATTGTAGTGCACATTTTTTTCAATTTCACACAAAAATTAATTAATGGACTAAGCCACCCTTGCAGGCACATTACTCACTGTTCTAACAAATGTTTGGAGATTACAACTTTGGTTCCTTCCACATTGATGAGATCTTCATCTACCAGGTCCGACTTTTCTATCTCCTCTTCCTGCTCTTCCGTCATGGCCACCGGTATGCTAGGTGTCGCCACCGCAGCCTTGTTGTACAGCGGACATTCCTTGTTTGTTCTCATGTGACCGACGGCACCACATGCTCCACACTTTAACTGCAAGTAATATTTATCAAATTAGAAAGCGTTTTTTTATTCTTTCCCTAAATATTTTTTTTATCCATAATTTATTTGCATCTAAAGTACTCATAATTTGTGTGAAAAACATTTGTAAATTCAACTGGAACCAAATAATTGCATATATTAAGGTGACGTACCCTGGTATTGAGTGGAACTTGCTTTTTCTTCTTTGGTTTTTTGATAGGTGGTGGAGTTGTGGGAAATGTTTTTCCTTTCTCTTCATTTCGCTTTATTCTTCTCAACTGCTCCTGAATTCTGTTCAGTAATTAAACAATCAATAAAGTGATTCATACTGACAATAATCAAAACAATTCATTTGTTATTTGTGTAAATACTATTTTTGTTCATGTGATAAGATATTCTTTCAGGTTTTGTAAAAACTGAGATTGACACAATATATCTACACGACAGAGAAAATATATATCTCATGACATAGAAACTGAGTATTCATGTATAATGCACGGGAGTGAATCTTAAGTCCTTAATCCTGAAAATACAAAATACTAATAATATTTTTCCCAGAAAAACAAACTAGTCAGAACACCACATGTTGCTTGGTGGGTAGTTCATCAGTATATATAAATGAGGAATTAGGTATTGTCACCAAATAAGTATCATTCTCGCATCAAATTCATGAGCTAATTTAGCAAATATCGTTCAGCAAAGTGGACACCTGCTGTGATGAGAAGCTACCTGTATTATTTAGCCTCAAGTATCATCAAGTGCTAATTATACATTTTTAAAAAGTGAATTTTTGGTTTTCTTAAGTTTACAACATTTTTCTGTTCAGAAACTATAGATAATCCTTGGTTCTGATTTTCATAAAATGCCATGGTATTTTAAACAGAGAATCTCCAGTTCTTACCTCCTTCTTTCTTTCTTCATCTCCTCTTTCTGAGCTTCATCCAAAGTCGCAAACTGACGACTGAAATTAAAAAAAAAAAAAATTGTTTGCTATTATTCCTCTCCTGCCATATAATATATATTTGGAAGTGGGAGGGAAAAGACATTTATAATGAGATCTAAGGAAGCAATGTGTGCTAGAGAATCCTACTCCTCAATGTCACTGCACTGATAATAGCATTAGTAAATTGACAAAACTAAGCCATTAATTCTATAAGAGAACTGGGACCTGAAAACTCACATGAAATGTTCATCTCGAGACTGTCGGATCTTGACATATGCCTCTATCACAGACTGCTTACGAACTATCTCAGTTCGCGTGTATACCCGGCCTTCTTCATTGCGGAATGTTCTCGTTATCTTCAACTTTCGCACCTAAATAAATATATTTATCACATAAAGATTTAGTAAATACTGACCACAATTATATTACAGGATAACATTTCCTAATGTTTACATGTCAATATTTACAAAGTACTGTGTTCAAATGTGATACTAAGCTGTAAGTTGATGTTTTTTGTTCATCAATAATGATAATGATAATGATAATGATAATGATAATGATAATGATAATGATAATAATAATAATAATAATAATAATAATAATAATAATAATAATAATAATAATAATAATAATAATAATTTGTATAGCAAGCTTGCAAAGCTTGCTCGTAGCGCTAAAATGGGTGATGAAAATTAAAATTTGAAAAAAAACAGGGGAAAAAAGAAAAGGAGAATATGAAAAAATATTCCTTTATGACTGACCCCTGATCCTGCTTCCTCTTTCTTGTCTAACTTCTTATCTTTACTTCCTCCCATCATCATCATCTTCTGCAGCTCCCTTCTCTCTGCCTCCTCACGCTCATGACTCAACTGAAACACAGTCAGCATATATACATCATGTACAAAACACATGCATAAAACACTCAGCTTTTATTCATTAAAACACTTAGCTCTTATTAATTAAAACACTTTTATTCATTAAAACACTCAGCTTTTATTCATTCACAGAAATTATGATACATGATGTGGATTTCTGGATATCCCCAAAATGGAATTAGTTGGTGTCCTATTGTATGTCTTATTGGCAACTGATTGATTGAGGGAGAACAGTATATGCTTTCTTGATTGGTTGCTTTATTGATGAGCTTATCTCTTTTAAGGATTTTGACTCTCTTATTGATTGCTTGAATCTTGGGAATCTTACCTGAGAGGACGTTTTCTTGTTGGACAACATGTTTTCTATATTTTTTCCCATTTCTTCAAAGTCCGAGTCTTCATCCGGGGAGGAGTCCTCATCCGTTGACAACACCTCTGTGGACCTCAGCACTCTGCAAACACCAAATATACATACAAGAAATCCCAAAATATTTACGCATCATTTGTATTCAACTTCTCTATTTTTTAGGTTCATTTTTACTCATTTGAAAAGAGTGCAATTTGCTGAGCACTTTCTGAACCAATGATATTCACAGCTTCTACATGTTATAATTAGAATCATCTTTACTATCAACGAGAGGCGATGATTGCTCACTTGTTCTGGAGGTCAAATATTCTCTGACACTCCTCCTTGTATCGTTCCTGGTGTTCTGCGACAGAGAAGCGGTTTCCTCGGGCAAACTTG